>JABFEA020000002.1:25566944-25617842 GCA_019775915.2 Cyphomyrus plagiostoma
GTGGCAGCAATGTGGCACCTGAGAGAAGCAGTGCTGACATACCTACTGTGTGTGACCCACTGAAATCACTGTTTGAACTGAGGGGGATATATTATGGTGGGGGAGGGGCGTCAGGATTACTATTAGAGCTCATGAACCTCCCATAAAAAAGAGATCAATCAGTACTACACCCCCAGCTCGACAACTTTTACTGTAGGTAACGTCTTATGTTACATCAAACACGTAGCTTTCCAGATGATTTCCATTACGGATGTAGGTGTTGGAGACCCCTGTACTGTTGTTACACAAACAAACTATTCCGAAACGTATAAAATTCATAACAGATCACAAGAACTACTAGTGATGTGGAACTACACTTACAGGTAAGGCAGCAAAGCATCCTAGGTGCTTCACGCACAATCAAACAATGGTGACGCTGAGGTACTACAGTATTGGGGAACATCTTAATCCGTGTTTCCCAGTCCTGTCCTTGGGGACCCCCAGACAGAGTCCATGTTTTTGCAGGAGCTGGGAGGGAGCAAAAATGTGGACCATCTGGGGTCCCAGAGGACCGGGTTCAGGAACACAGATCTAAATGAATGTTCTTTGTGAGAAGCTCTTTCTGTATCTGATATTTATTCATTTTAAAGTGGCCACTATATTAGGTACACCTCACTAGTATGGGTAGGACCCATTTCTGCCTCCAGAACTGCTTCGATGAACTAATGCCTTCAGAGCAGCCTTTCTGCTCTTATCTGCCATTGTGCTGAGCCAATACTTTTGCTTTCCTGTTAGCTTTAGCCAGTCTAGCCATTTACCTCTGACCTCCCTCATTCACAAGTTTTCTGACACAAAACTGCTCCTGACAAGATGCATTTTTTTTAAATCATCACATCATTCTCTCTTAACTCTACACAATGCATTGTGTGAAGATCTCAGGAAGGTTCCTGAGATGCTGGAAACAACACAGCAGGCACTAACAATCACACTATGTTGGAAATCACTTAAATCGTGCATATTACCAATACCAATACAGTATATCAGTGTTGCTGAACAATATTCTGACATTTCAGTTTGTCACCATTTCTCTCAAAAATCTTCAGTTACCTCTTCATTTACCTATGTAACTTCCTGTATCAGGATCTGGATAAAAGTTAAATGCCCGAGACAGTAATTATAATCCATTTTCAGTGATTACCTGAGTTGGTGAGCGCAATGGCCTTCAGCATGACAAATTCCTCCCTATCCAGTTCCAGTGCCCTGTACCGCCGGGCCAGCTGACTGATGGCGGTATTGAGATCGCTCAACCCAGCTAATCGGGACAACTCCTCATCCAGGACAAAGTCCTCTGCAAACACCACCTCGTCCTCGTACCCGAGTGAGCGGTAAGCCACACCTAGGACCAGCACTTCCAGCCACACTGACTGGAGCACTGACATCTGGTCTGCCAGCGACAGAGATAGGAAGCCTGTGGAGAAGAGGAGGGCTCAGGGCTGATAGACAAACACGGTGACCAATGTCTATGCAGAACACAGCACCATCTCAGCTGTATTGCATCCCCCTATTGGCCCCTCACTCACCTGGGATGTGCTTGGCCCAACCGATGATGACGACCAGTTCGCGGTCAGCCAGGTCGCACAGGGAGGTGAGGGTACGTAGAGCCGTGTCCGGCTGCAGGGGGTCTGGCATGGCGAACAGCTTCTCCGGCTCTGCCACCAGCAGGTGGGACACGATAACATTTGAGGAGCCTGGGTGCCACACAAACAGGCATGACCGTGATGTCTTTCTCAGTGTGTCAGTGGCCTGTGGGCCAGGAGGGTTGGCTCGGTGCTGTAGGACAAGGGCTCCAAAAGTGGGGGTAGTGAGATGATTTCCAAATATGTTATAAAAATATGAAAATTTGCAATCGTTACCGCAACCAGTCAATTGTGATCTACCGTGGTGCATCCTGGTTGGCGCAATCTACTGCCCCCCCCAGGTCAGTAAAATGGGGGTTGGGAGTCTCATGCTGTGGGGCATTGTGTTATGTGTTCTTATCAGCCCTCCAGCAAAAATGTGATACTTCACCATGGCACGTAACCTGAAACAGGGGCATGTGATTAAGTTATTTTGTGTAGAACAACGTGAACATTTTCATCAGCAAAGAATAGGAACAGGAGGAATCAGAGACCACTTCAGGGTGGACCACAGTAAGGTGTGTTATATCACTTTAAAAATGTATATCCTTAAAATACATACATCCCTGGAAAGGGGTTACCTTCATGCCACTGGTCACATACATGTAGTATAATGTGCTCTTGTGACCAAACCTGGTTGTACTATAAACAGAGCAGCAGTGGACCTGCAGAGATCGATCTCATGGCACACCTGATATACGTGTTATAACTGCAATCTCTGCAAGGCTCTTGGAATAACAGGTGAACTACCCATCATTAAAATAACAATAAAGACCAGTGTGCCTGTTCACACCCAAGAATAGCCAATTCTCACCTTTGTTACCCTCTTTCCGTAAGTGCAGAGAGGGCGGGCTTTGGTAGGTGGCGCTCTCTACCTCTGGCCGTCTTTTATACTTTTGTCTTCCTCCTCTGACTCGGTCTAGACGAACTCCTGAGGAAGAGGCGAGGAAGCACATTTATTTTCTATTCACTGTGCAATCTGTCAGGGGTAAACCACTTTCAGATGTGCAGTTACACGAAAATAATCAATGAATACTTGGTGGAATAGGTAACCAAGTTTACTGTAGTATAACTGCACCCTTCAAAGTGGTATACCCTGCTTATACCATGGTAAGCAAACAAATAATAAAAACAGAATAAACCACTGAAGATTAATTTTCCAGATGATAATTATTAAACTGGCTTTTTATCGCGTTCCAATGTGTTATTAAAAATATAGTCCCTACAAGGATAGAACATCTGGTCAGGCAATTCACTGGAAGCTCACTTATGTCAACCGACAGGAGCTTGCGTTTTGAAAACCAAGGAAAATTATGCTGGTAATGGTTATGTTTAAAAAGCCAAATCAAGTTTTTATATGTTTAATAAAACATTAAAACATATCAATATAGAACTGCCGGAACCACCTGCGTGGTCACAGAAAAACAATTAACACCCATGTGACATCTCTGGCCCTAGAAGAATATATTATTTACCAAAACCACAGTATAAAACAGTGAAGTGTCATGGAAAACCTATACCAGGCACGGTAACAACCTGGACAGCATGCCAGTCTATCAGAGGGCACAAACACACACACACAGATTAGGTCTCTATATCTTTGTGGGGACACTCCATTCCTTTCTATGGGCATAACCCTAATCCCAAGAATGACAACCTTAACCCCTACCCAGCCCTAACATTAACCATTAACATTAAGTAACCAAATAAAATACATAATTTTTGATTGCCTTCACAGATTTTTATAAAATTGACTTTCTTCTTGTGAGGACTGGAAAAATGTCCCCACAAATCAAAGTTTTTAAGTATATTGTGGAGACATTTGGTCCCCACAATGTAATAAATCCACACACACACATAGACAATATGGGCAATTTTCAAACATATATTTGTCTAAAGTGCATGTCTTTGAGCTGCAGGAAGAATCCCATGGAAACATAGAAAAAAACATGCAAACTCTCCAGACACAAGGCAGGGGACGGAATTTGAACCCTGTACACTGGAACTGTAAGGTAACAGTGTTGCCACTCAATCGCCACAAAAAGATTAAACACTTATACAGTATTACTGTATTTTATATATACAGAACTAAAGTTTAACAGACAGGGGCAGTTGAAAGCAGAACAATGACAGATCAGCGACAGAGGATACAAGGCCCACGATTGCCGATCGATGGAGGATCAGGGTTATAGGTTCACGTGTCCATGAACACCTAACGTGTGCTGGGCTGGACTGGCCATCAGGCATCCTGGGCATTTCCCAGTGGGTCGATGGGTTTGTGGGCCGGCAAAATGCATGGTCAGGGACCCACCGCCCCCCAGATCACTAAGTGTGGTGGGTCTGTATGGGGCCCTAAGCATGGGGTGATGGACGCTGTCCGGTTAGGCTGTGGACGGCATGCCGTGTGTGCTCACCCTCCTTCAGCATGCCCACTTTGAGGCACTTGGTAAAGCGGCAGGCCTGACACGCCTTCCTGCGCCTCTTGGTAATTTCACACTCGTTGGACGCCGGGCAGCTGTACTCAATGTTACCTGAGGGCCATAAATGAGATCGAGCTAAGTTCCTGCATCTAGCTGGAGAAAGCGTCTGCTTCTGCTTAGAGGGAGGAACACAGGTTACTGTGGGATTTTGCGCTGTTAATTAAAGGGTGTGCTTCTCGGCGAGCGTGTTCCCTGCATGGAGGCACCTGCAGAGGCGCGCACAACTGCATGGTGGGCTCACCCTGGATAGTGCGCTTGAAGAAGGCCTTGCAGGCCTCACAGGATGCCACGCCGTAGTGGTAGCCAGAAGCCACGTCTCCACACACCAGGCACAGCCGCTTGGGGAGCGTGCTCAGTGTGTACTTGCACCGCCCACCCCCGCCCCCTGTGGAGCCCTCCTCCCCAAGACCTTCCTCCTTGAAATGGCAGCGCAAGGGCGGTGTGTAGAGCGGCGGGGAGTAGCGGCCGGCGCTCCCAGCTCTATTGCCTCCCCCGGTGCTCTGGGAGGAGTCAGAGGAAGCCCCCCCCGGGCTGGCCCGCCCACATCCCCCTCCATCAGGACTGCTGGGCTCAGCCTTAATGTACAGATCAGCGCGCCGGTCCCGGGAAGACATGGTGACTGCGATGGATCGGATTTAAGGCAAAGGACCTGGGGGAGACAAGTAGCAGAGGAGAGGGAGCACTATGGGGGGGGGGTTGGCCAGTAAGAGCACACGTGGAATCGTAATAAGGAGAGACACGCAAAGAGAAAATGAGTCAGACAGGCACCATTGCACAACGACACAATCCTCTGTCAGCGTAACTGCTATGATGTAACATACTGGGCAATCAAACTGTTCTGATGTACAGATACAGACTGTTTAGGCCTGGAAATGGATGGTTTTTAAACCTCAAGCACATATGGTTTGCAAGTATACCATGAAAGGAAGATGGGCGGTGAAAAAAAACACAATTTTTTAAATGTCTAAAAAAAAAGACAGTACATATAAATTCATTACATATAAACACTAGAATCGGAATACTTGTTAATGTGCATTTTCCATAAAAAAAAAAATCTGTGCAGAAACATGATTATAGCCCTCAATAAAAAGCCTAGACCTGAATTCATATTTCACCCAAACACGCAGAAAATATATTACCGTTTTCTGTGCAGACAGGCACTCAGAAATCAGTGTTTACAGAATGCTGTACTGCAGATACAATAAGATGAATTAATGTACATATTTACATGCATTTCTTTCTCATTTCCCCTCGCTATATACAAATGTTTTTATGGTAGAATGTAATGTGCTCAATTGCGGACTATTTAAAAATTGCCACACATTTTGGATTTTGCATTACATACAAATGTACTACTAATACATGACTTGGTTGGCAATATACTTTTTAAAAGTTTATAAATGAGGGGTCAGAAAGTAGGCCTACTGTAAGTGATTAGGCCTGTAAGAGTGTAACTGTGTAAGGTTATTGGGTAAAAGCCCAGAAGATCACTACTGGGGCGAAATTCAGAACTGGACAGAACCGTGAGCCAAATATTGTGGCCTTTGAAAAAGATATTTAATAAAACATTTTAGGATGGATTATGAATCATCTAATAACCGCTTACAGTGATCACATCTGTCTGGGTGAAACTGATCGGCATAAAAGACACATTTTTTCCTTTTTCTTTATGTCTCAGGCAGATTACCATCTAATTCACATTTGTATATTTACTACATGAATATAAGGTAATAAAACAGACAGCGCTATTTACTGAATTTTATTGACAAATTTCGAAATATAGTACAGCTGTTTCAAATGCTTTTCAAATTACAATACTGTACAAATTAAATTGTGTAATTTCAAACTGTGTGTACTTCAAACTATGTGTAATTCAAATATGCAATAATACAATACTATGTTGTACATAAAATGTAGCTTATTGTAGTTTCTTGGATTGTTTTTGGTGGTTTATCGTAAGCGTTGATGAGTCTATATTTGTCATTGAGAGAAAATGACTGTTTTTCCTATCGTGATTTTTGTCCACATAGCATTTGCCTCTGGTAACAAGCCAGAAGTAGATGGGTTGCCGCAAGGCAAAGTAGGCTTAATAAAGTAAAGTAAAAAGACCCAAAATGAATACTGTAAGCAGACTACTTGATTACTATATCCAAGTTATTTGTACAGGAATGATTCTGTCCCAAGCTTTTTTAAGTGGCTGTTCACTACTACCGTGATCGCTATAAGCGGTTACCACTCTATCATGTAAGAGCTACATGTTATACACTCCGGAACAAACGGATTAGCTCATTCTATACAAATACCCACTCAATATTTGTGTCTGACATCGATTATGTTTCATGCCATGTTTTTTAAAGTTACAGCCTGCAGCATGAAACTCAGAAATGCTGGTTTTCTGTGGGAGTACCAGTGGGATGGACTGGCATCCTCTTCAGGGTGTTCCCCTGCCTATGTCACCTTGGACAGGCTCCAGGGTCCCCCAGGACCCCATACAGGACAACTGGTTGAAAGATGGATAGATGGTCTCAATGTGCTGTACTTATGTGCAGTCAGTGACCAGTTTACTAGATACACCTGCCCCTGCAAACAGTGGAACATGTGGCTGCATCAAAATACATACAGCACACAGATGGGGTCAAAATGTTCAATTACTGTTCGACTAAGCATTAGAGTGGCTAAGATGCCTAGTCTAAGTGATTCTGGATGTGTTGTGATTGCTGATATTGTACGTAATGGCTCCAGTATCTCAGAAGCAGCCGTCCTCCTGGGATTTTCATGCACTACAGTGTCTAGCTTTTACAGGCTAGACACATCCAGTCAATGGCATTTATGTTACCGGAAGCAGTAGGTTAATGAGAGCGGTCAGAGGAGAATGTCCAGACTCGTTAACACTAAACAGCTCACTAAAACAATGCCTCGCGCTCGGAGAGGCCAGTCTATCCCCAAAATGGTCTTGGAGGCAAAAATGGATCCTACCCAGTACTAACTAAATGTACATAGTGACGCAGCCACTAAGTGTGCATGCGACCAATTAATGCTAAACCAGACTCATTCACTTGAGAAGCTACGTGGCCTCATAAATAATTATAAAATGGATGGGTTGCATATTTACAGCAGCTAAGTGGTTCGTTTACGCTGTATTAATCACACAAAGTGTGATGCAGCTGATTTTTCTCTTCTTTTCATGTGAAGTTGACACACACACACACACACACACACACGTGTGCGCACACGCACACACACATGTTGAATGATAGATTTATTGGTATTTTTTCCATTAGGTCCTGTAATGCTGCCCAGAAAATCACAGCTGCTTGATTGAGCTGATCAGTGCTGACTACCAAATGCAATAACATATTTAAAGGCAGAGGATGCAGACAAACCCTGCAGCAAACACTTTCTGTATACTAGGACTATATGGGGTGATCCTGCCTTTTTATGTTGCTGTTTGTGCTCCTTGTCAAGCAAACAGCATCTTTTTAAAAAAACAAAAAAAAAAAAACAAATTTAAGATTAATCATTTTAGGCAAACTTACAAATTGCAGAGATTGTAGTATGTTTAGTTTAATATGAAGTGCTTTAAGATTTTAGCAGTAAAAAGTGCTAATTAATAATAATAATAATAATATTATTATTATTAAGCAAGCGAATGTAACATCACTACTGAAATGCTTGCAGCCACATAAAATATTAGTCAAACATAAATTATCGTGGTAAAGAAAGCTGTGTAAAAGAAGCTGAATATATGGTTTAGTTTCTATTTAAAAATCAGCTGCGCCAATAAAAGACCACATAAGCAGAAAATGGCTGATGATGTCCTGCTCTATATTTTGCCCGTTCATACCTGCCCAGTCCACTCCAGACACAATTAATCCTTTGCTTTCTAACCACGGGGATAGTGGCTACTTGCTGAAGATCTAATCTGCCTACACTAACAAGCTGAGCTGAATGCTAGTTGTCATTCCAGTCCCATACAGCAGACCCTCCAATCTCATGTATGTGTAAAAACACAAACCAATCTGCTGATTTCAAAATTCTCTAAAGTCTACAATGACACAGAACTTCCTGGATGTCAAAATGAACCGTATTCAAATCAAATTTTTAAAATTATTATGCGGTAGTAAAATTAATACATTTGATCACTCACATTATTTTTGAAAACACAAAACTGTAACATTTAAGGAACTCTGGTTAATCTACATATCGACCTCAGTATATCAAGCAAAATGAAATTCTGGTCCAGAAATGCTGAATATATTCAGCGTAAGTGAAAGAGAGAAAGGACTACAGAGCAAGCAGGAGCCGGACTGGGCTTGTGTGGGGGAGGGGATGCCAAGCTGTTTGCTGTTGCCTCTGCGGTAGAACAGTAATGAATCTTCCTGCCCTTGCACTGGATTAGGGGCGTTAATCCACGAGTAAAAGAGCAGGCAACCAGTCTTCCAATTAAGACAGCGTCAAGCACCTGTAAAGCACGCGCTGGGGCTGGAAGTCCTTCCCCTCAGTTGTGCCCTTCAGCAGATCTCAGTGAAGAGTAATGGCCAGAGCAGAGCAGCGGGTTCTCTGCTCTCCTTTCTGCTTACGCATCAAATGTCCCACTTCCATTCTAATGGTTTTACTATTTGTGTTTTATACACGTGATGGCATCACACACACACACACACACACACACACAGATTTGTAATTATATCTTCGTGGGGACTCCCCATTCATTTCTATGGGGAAAAAACTCTAATCCCAGTATGACAACCTTAACCATAAGTGATCAAACAAAATACGAGACTTTTGACATTTTTACTTTTTTGACTGCATTCACATATCCTTGTGGGGACCTGAAAAATGGTCCCCAATGTCTAAAAAAACAGGTTTTTATTACATGGGGGGGAGCATGTAGTCCCCAGAATGTAATATAAACCTAATCCACACAAACACACAGACACACACGCTGGAACAAACGTGCGTTCTTAGGATTAATGTGGAGGTGCAGAGACTTCGGGTGTTTTCACGACCTTGGGCGTCATTGATACGCCGTGCAGCTATATCGACCGCGGCGCCTCCAGGTTCCAGAAATAAACAAAAACAAAGCATACGCAATATAGGTCAAAGCAAGTCTTCGTTTGTCAGCGTCACCAGCTAACCTCAAAACTGATATGCATGAATGCATCTGATTTACAGTAGCCTACACTCCTTTATCTCCTTCCCCCCATCCTCCATTTGGCTCCATGGCTTTTAACTTTCCACATAGAACATTTCCCATTTCCAAGGCTGTCTCAATACTTTAGCCCAGCTGCTCCCTGTTAGCACCTTGACCCATTTACATAACCACTGAACTTTGGCATGTTTTATAGTAATTACAAAATATTTCTTTAGCAAGAGGGCCACAAGTGAATGTCTCAATAAGTTCAACTATTTTGAAAAACCTTACATCCACTGACCCATTCTGTACACCAATTCACTGAAGGCATTAGATACGAAACTCCACAATTAAAAACGAGTGCATTTCAAGCTTTTACAACAGCCAAAATTAAATTTTCTTTGAAACGCTGCTGGATTTAATACAGTTTAGAAGTATGCTATGGTCATTTCATCAAAGAGGAGTGGGTCTGTAAATAATAGCATGATAAAATGTAAGCATTTTCCCCACTGTTGTGGCACATTAGATACTGGAAGTGTTTGTTTTGCACAGATGAAACAAAAGCAAAGAAAACAACACTTTTGAAATAGTATAGCTAGAAAGTCTAAGCCCAAAAGAGCTGTCTGAAAAAACTGAATTGTCTTTTATGTCCTCTGTAAGCCCTCAGAAGCTCAGGAGACCTCCCCAGTGCCTTTAAGAAAACCCAGCAGGGGGCCACACAGCCAATCACACTGCGACGACGCTTCCATGCACACATCTTTCCGCCTAAATAGCGATAATTTCTGCAAATGCTTTTTAACAGATAACTTTTTTGTTTATCAATGTCAGAATTAACTGAAAAACAACTTGCAAACCAGTGATGAGCAATTCGCACCATGTAGCGTGATGTTGAGATTCTGACAGAAAATGTTTGGGGCTTGTTTACATTTCCATATGACTGTCAAAGTAATTAGAACAGGGTACTTTGGTGTTTACCTTGCCTAATGTTCCATTCATTTCTTTAGCAAATGCACTCTGTTCTCATCTTCGACATGTTTCTCCCTAGCTAGTTATAATAATCCCTCCCAATTCAGTTCCTCATAGCAAGGTCTGTTTGTTTAATTGGATGCTTTTTTTTTGGTCTTACCTGGGTTGTTATGTGATTATCTCTCAAGAAGCACACACCATATTTCCCGCCATCCTGTAAGTCCGAGCATCTTCTCAACTAACACAAAAGGTGCCAAATAAACTGCTACATGGTGAAAACTGCACAGTGCTGATCAGTCAGCAGACCCTGACTAGATATTCATATACTTGCCATACTGATTTAGTCTCTGTGCATCTAATACCCTGGTGCATAACATGTGATACCTGACCTATACCCATGCATAGAATCTGGACTCTCCCTTGACAGTGGGTCTTTACAACACACTGAAATTACTTAGGTCATTTCATAAAACTGTGAACACATTCTTTCCTATATGGCAAAGTTTGTGATGTCAGCAATTATTACAGGAATGTATTGTGTGTTAATGTTATTCTGCATTATTGGTGAACTTTAGTATTACATAAGGCGCAAAAGAGACTACTTGTGACAGCATATAGTGTTTAGATGATTCAGTGCTTACAGCAAATAGTGATCCACAGCCCCAGAACCCACTGACTTTGATACATGCATATGGGAGAAGCGTTATATGTGCATAAATTAAGTAACCAAAAGATTGCTGTTGCTTACATTGTAGGAGTGCATAACCTATAACAATCTCTTGCATGTGTGACCTGTAATTTCTCAGTCATACGAATAGAAGTGATGTGAGTGCGGTTTTGATACACTGTCAGTCAGAGGTGGAAAGATTAAATCCAGAAAGTACAAATCCAGACCAAGCGTTTGTTTCAACCAATCAGCTGAGTATAAAGAGTCACAGTCACAGAGTATTTCTATTCACAGAGAATTTTTCTGGACCTGAACTTTCTGCTGCCAATTAATTATAGGTTTGTCCTACTTCCCATTGGTCACTTTCTGGTTCCCAACTGGGTCAAACCAATCACTGACTGACAAGGCACCCCACTGACAGCTTCACACCTTAATTTCTCCTACTAGCAGGTGATATTTTTACTAATAGTTACAAGGTTTAATCTCGTTGGCATTAGAGAAATTTACAGTTCAAGGGCTAAAAGATGAAACAATGGATCTGAAAGTGTATTGTATATGAAACCATGCATCTTTACATGCACAAATACTGTACATATTATATAGACCAGGGGTAGGCAGTCTTATCCAGAAAGGGCCACTGTGTATGTAGGTTTTCACTACAGCTAGTTTTCACTACACTACAATTAGATTACTAATTAGAGGAATGATTGGCTGAAGAGTCCTCACACCTGGGTTTGAACAGCTGACCGAAAGGTTATCCCAAAAACCTGCATACACACCGGCCCTTTGCAGATACTGTAAGACTGCCCACCCCTGACATAGACTACTCTGTACTCATATGTTGATTTATATTATCGATCTATGGTAATATTATTGGGCTAATATCCTTGGGCTTGGTCTGTTACATCAATCAATGGCAATCCCAACAGAAAAACATGAACAAATTTATATTAAACTGCAAATGAGTTCCAAGAAATAACTTCTATTGTCATTTTCATGCTCATTGTGGAGTCAAACATGAACATATGCTGTAAGTCTGTCTGGTTGTTTTATTGATTCCACCATTATGTGCCTTATTTATTTACAGTAATTTATAGAAAGATCCCGTTTCAAATTTCTTGACTGTCACTGTTTGTAGTACTGGATGCCTATATCAGCAAACATGAATACAATAAATGTACTCATCTCTGAGAGACATATAGAGAATTCCTATGCCAACCAGGACTGGGCCCCGATCTAGGTACTCCAGCGTTCATATGACAGGAAATGCGGAAAGCATATAAAGTGATGTGTGTGTCTAATAAACTCTGTGATGGATATCAGGGAAAAATCAAGGCAAGAAATTCTGTTATTAATTCAGTACCCCCCTACTATCTATTAACTTTCACAATTTGAACATTCCTTTCATTAACAAAGATAAAAGAAATCACATTTTAATGTAATGTTAGTACAAGTGAAATATCTAGTACAACAGAGATTCCACTGAATTTCACCCTTTACAGAAAACCCTGTCTACAAAAGAATACAGATTTGCTTGCAAGCTAATTTGCAGAAAATTCCAGAAAAAACAGACACACTGGAAACTATATAGTGATAATCAAAAAAAGTACCTTTCTGGATGGCTCTCTCTCCTCCTGCTCTCAGGTGCTTCCTCTCCTTTTCGAAAGGTGTCACTTTATTCTATTAACCTCAGTGTGGTCTGCTCATCAGAAATCCTAGAAGGTATATAGCCTTTTAGGAAATACTGACATTCAGTTGCAAGTAACAACCAACATTTAAAAATGCTCTTAAGATAAATGTAGATCATCAAAACCCAATACTTTAACGTTTTTGACCTTTGATCGAAGAACATTTTTAAAAATGAACATTCACATCTAAACATGGTGACTTTCTGAAGCAGTATTCTCTTCGTTTTAAGGGGACAATTAAACGGGCCCACACAAAGAAGGAAGAATAGCAGAAATCCCACATAAGGCACGAAACAGTCCGACGACGGGGTCAAAGCTTCAATCCATGAAGTATTTCATTAGTATGACATTCTCTCTCACTGTCAATGCAAAACACATGTAGTACATCTTACTATAAGCACATAGATACCTATTATTTGTCCTCTCAGTGTTGACTTCAGTCACTTCCCTTTTTGCCACAATGTATAACAGAAACTGCTGACAAAAATGGAAAAATATACGCATATATTCCTTTCATTCTTTGCCTTGCCTATAAAGATGCATTTGGCTTGTTGAGTACACACATTCCTCTAAATCACATGCATAACACGATCTCTCTCTCTCTCTCTGCACGACTGGCGCCTTTCAAAGGTCAAAGTTGCAGGACAACCTGAAGGACAGAAGCTGCAGCTACAGTACCCCACTGTTCCCAGCTCATACAGTAGCTTTGCTATTTCCCCATGAGCATTACAATGTTTCACACAAAGAACACAGACAAGGGAATGAGGGACAAGCTAAGGGACACTACTGTACCTGCCGAAAATTACAGCAAAGGCTGAGGTTATAAATAAAAAGGCAAAAATGAAAGACATTAAAAAATATCTAAGCAGTAAACTAATCAGTCAAATTTAGGATATGCAAATAAAAAAACTACACTTCTTATCATACATAAAAGTGGAGTCAAAACACACAGAATGTTGAGCCTGTGGTTCAAATCATGCTGAACGTCACAACACTGCTTTACCCTCTTATCTGTTTGTGTTTGCTGGCTAATGGTTATCTAATTGCTTTTTGGTCCATGGAGGTCATAAAATGGTAGATGATATAATTTAAAATACACTTCAATACACTGTGTGATCGTAATGCATTTATTTTCTGTCGGCATCTGCATACAACCAAAAAAAAATCCCACAAAATAACTTTCTACCACAACCTCATAAGGCATTTTTATGTGACACGCTTTATTTTAAATTGGAACAACGGAAAAACTATTTGAAGTGCAAGCCAGGTTTAAGATCCAGGGAACAGAGATCCTTTAATGTCCATGCTGCTCGGGTGCCCTTTAAATTCTTTTAAAGGTCAGTCCCAAAACTGGCTTTCGACTTCCTAGTCAGGCCACTGACCATACAGCACAGGGTTAAAGCCACACAAGGCCAGAGGACAACAACCTCACAGGTGATCTGTAAATCATTCTAAAGGGTAATTGCAAAAGTGGATTACGACGTCTTGGAGAAGGGTTTCCAAATTGTGGTTTTGAAACTCTCAGTCCATCCCCAACAATACAGAAGAGTAAAGCTCATTGTTGTGGTTCAACTCTGATATAATATATAAAATACATATTTAACTCTATATTATATTAATATATTATATAGTGTTACATTATTTTATAAAATTATATTAACTGTATTTATTTCAGCAAATTTTATATATACACACACACACACACACATATCACATACGTGTGTGGGCGCGCAAGCGTAGATAATATTTGACTGTTTCCGCCAGGACAAAGACACGTGCCGTTAGAAATACCTAGAATACTAGGACGCTGATAGCTTCAGTTGTTCGAGCAGGGTAGTGGTGTGAGTCTATTTTGGGTCCTTCTGTTTGAGGTAAATTTAGACAAACGGGACACGACTCTCTGGTTGGCGGACTGGGAATGACTGACTTACAGACTTCTTTTTAAGAATTAAGTAACCCTTGTCACGTCACGTTACAATAACCAGACGCATTTCACTTTCAGCCTCAGTAAGCCAACATGCAATCTGCATCGATTGAGTTTAACTGAAAAGTACTATGCTAAATAGCTATTTTTCAGTTGCATTAGGAATGCATTAAAATGTCCACTTTAAGAAACGATTTACAGACACTTAAGCATTCATATAAGGTACTTCCACGAACATTAACATTAGATATAAAAAGGCTTATAATTTAGCTAAAGCGCCCATGCATCAAGAATTGCGAGAAACTGTCAAATAAAAAGCCATGCGGAGACACGTGTTAATTAAATTACTGACAAATAGTAGACTTTAACTTAATCCCATACATAAGAAAACAAGCACATAGGCTACAGCCTAACATACCATTTCTTATAGTACTTACCGGTCTTCACAGACACAATACTCGGACCAAATGATTCACTCAGACAAGTTCTTAACGTGCCTAAAAACTCCGGTTTTTTCAAAATAAAAACACTAAGACATGCAGGTTAAGACATCCCCTCTGTTTTGGTAAATAAAACCTGCGAGTAAATTCTCTCTGTATAGCGCAAGGGTGAAGGTTAGGAGCTGTCTAAGGAAATGTGGAGAATGCCAACTGGCGAACATTTGGTGAGTTTGCAATATACTGTCCTCTAACTGGGCAATGCAAAAAATAAAAATAAAACATTCCACCTTTCAATCCAAATTCTGCAATTCGGCGCGTGCCTATTTACATACCTTGGCGGAGTCTCTTCTCGTCTTCCGTTAATACTACCAGCAATAGTTCTGCGTACACCCCTTGCAGATTCTCCTCCCTCTCCCCTTTGCGTCTACAGGTTCTCCGTTACGTCCACCCACGACTGAAATCCCCTATACCGCTGCTATCAAATCCAAAAAATGTGACAGAATCAGAAGACTGGTGCCGCAGATCCGTATACCACTTACTGTTTTAACTGTTTCTGTTTAAGTGTATGAGTCGGCTACAATGAAAATGGAACTCTGAGCTATAGAAACTATACACATAGCCTACGTGGTGAAGTGCTGTTGTGCTACAGAACAGAATACTGACATGATATATAGATTTCTTTTATGTAAGCATACAAACAAAACGAATACTTAATTCTATTTATAGCAGCGGACCGTCACATTAAAATGAACGTAACGGACATTTTACCGAATATAGGTAATCATTCAGAATTTTTGTCCTGAGCGGCTTATTTAAAGAATTTCCAGATAACTAGATACAGCATATAGTGTTCTTATAATCGCACATTTCTTTCTCTCTTCCCCTATGTACCTGTTCGTAAGGACGACAATGTCGTGCAATTCGTTGGTTCCATAGATACGCACCGCTGTAAATCGCACATTGCTTTAGAAGGCATGGAAAATGTAGCGGCTCGCAGCTACTCTCTCGGTCAGTTAAGTCTCGTGACACTGACTAAACTCAGCAAGTGAAACGGGGGTGCGCGCGGTCGCCGTAGACAGCGCGCGCACTGACGCTAGAAGAGGAACCGTCTTAAATCCCAAGTTAACTGTGACCCACGCGGTAAGAGAGGAGGATGGGAGATATGAATACCCTACCGGTATTGAAGGAATTGAGGAAGGAGGTTTACCTGTCCAGTTTCTGAAAGAACATGAACAGATGCGTCAGTGTTGCTGCACGTCTAGGGAGCGTAGCCTAAAGCGCCGCTTTTACGGACATGCAAAACTAATAGAAAATGTAAGTTTCCTAATAGTAATTACTAGGGCACAAGAATCCGGTATGGTTCCATATTCATTATCGAAGGCAGAGGAGTCGGCGGAAGAAGTATCACGCAGACCGCCGGTGTTCTCGATGTCATTGAGTCTATCTGCGACCTTGAGTCAAGGTCGTACCTGAAGCTGTGCTGCCTGACGAAACTGTATATGCTCGGAGCTGAAGTGCTGCATTGCGTTAAGCCCGCCATATACTTCAAACAAATAAATTTAACACCACCAGCGATTCTTAAATGCATCATTTTGTTTTTTGTTATGATATTGTGCTGTTTTTATTCTTATGTTATTCTTGAATTATCTATCAGGCTAATTTATTTAAGTGAGGTATATATTTGTGTTACTGGCAAAATTACGGAATGTTATTTGTTATAATGTGTGTGCGTAAGAGATGTTTTTGCTGTATTAGATAGTGTGTGTAGGGAGGGGGGAGGGGGGTTGGAATGCAGTTTGAGGTGATGACCCAGGGACAGCTGTGGACGAAGACAAAAGTTCACATCCAATAATATTCAGAAATAATGAACGGCACATATGAATTCCAGTTGGGCAACTTTATGATATGACTAGATTAAGCCCACATTTTGTGTTTGCAGGTTGAACGCTGATTTACAAACTATGATCTCAATAAAAATGAATGAATGAATGATTTAACAGATGCATAAGGATGGTAAAGACCTTTCTGATAAAGTTTTCACTGGCACACTCAACAGATCTTTAATGATAGGCTATATTTTTGTTTTTGGTCAATACTATGTTAGAATCACTATTTTACCGTGAGATAAAAAGATAACAAATAAAGTGAAGTAATACTTAATGAAAATGCATATAAACAGTTTGTTTCCCATAACAAATTGCAATGCCAGTTGTTGTCTTTAAAGCATATGGGGGCAAGTTATATGGGATATGTTTATCAGCTTTCTCATCTTCATTAAGGGAAAACAGGTTCAGTGAACTTAAGTACAACATGATCTACACTGCACGTGTGTGCATACTGTACATATTAATTCTAATTGATTCCTTTTATGATATAAATTCAAACACTCGGTAGGCTAAAAACAAACAAGCCAACAAATAGGTTTAGACATAAATTATTTTGTTATATATTTCTCAGTGAAAATGACAAGGACATATATAACATATATAAGATAAAAAACATGTCCGTTTATAGAAGGAAGAAAACAGAGCAGGTAAAACTATAGAAGAAAGAAAACCTGCGTGGACAATCGTCACGCCGATGCCCCTCAAAGAAAGAAAAAAATGACGGCTCTTTGCTCGCTTACACACCTGCTCTTTTTTATTCCATTTAAAGAACCATAAAGCATGACACGAGAAAGACGCCAAACTGCTGTCAGCAAATGGACAGGCTGACTGTATTAACATATCATTGTACTTATTCTATTGTATTTACTGGTAAATATACATTTTACAATATCTGATTATAATGCGTGATACCAATGATGATTTATCATTTTGATAAACTTGAAAAACAGCACACCAAATTCATTTGAATGCAGTTATTTCTTCTTCTAATAATAGTAATACTACTTGCTATTTGTGAATTGTTACATTCTTTGTTTATTATTAATGAAATTAGTATATCTTCTGTTTACTTAAATAATATACTTTTATCTAATCGCTTGTCGCCAATTGTGTTGATTTTTCCTGGTACTATTGCTCCCTCTGTCGACCATTGGATTGTACGACTTTTGGAAACCAGATTGCGCAAATTTTACAAGAATGACGTCAGTATGCAGGCAGGCACAATCTGTCCTCGAGCCTAAGGTCAGTCTGAACTGGGAGCATTAAAAATAACATAAACATGCATTAACATTTACTACCAAGTATCAAGCAGTCGCTACTCATGATTTGTTTAATGAACTGTTTCCTAATGAAATCACCAAGTTTCTTCAAACTATATATATTTATTTGGAGCCTACTCACATTCTGATGAATCAGAATAGCTTCAAACTGTGTTTATAATTATGAAGAACTAAAATGGCTGTTAAATGCTAACATTATTTTTTTTCCTAAAGCGTAATCTGTAATAGCTCTACAGTATACTTTACGTTTTTCCACAGTGGGAAATTAGATAAAACTTTATAATAAAAGACGAGAAATTGCATTATCTTGCCAGAAGTTGCTTTAAAAAAAGAACTGTGCGAGATGACGTGGCGCTCCGTGTGTATAATTAGACTAAATTAAGTTCCAGGGAAAAAAAGAAAAGAAAAACAGTCGCTTTTAAAGTCGAGTTATTTTTACCAGAAAAAAATTTGCAATACCACATCTCACCGCTAGATGTAATGTGTTTGATCATTGAATTCTTCCATTTTAGCACTAGATGTCACCAAAGAACCCAGAGTTTCACGTAGACGTTTCCACAATTTTATATTGCATTCTAGTTCAGACATGATCATTTTTTCTTTAGCAGTTATTATGTTCATTTTCAACAGAGACAGACAAGTCAGGCCCTTGAGAGTTTTAGGAAAAATATTTTACAGGGCCTCCCTCCCCTTTTCAGTGTTCCTGCAACACTTTAATTTCCGTACGATTACAGCCTTGCAACCGTAACCATAATAATGTTAAAATGGGACAGAGAGAAAGAACGGCAATAAACTGTCCTTGAAAGATTAACGGCCCGGTAGTTCTGAACTGTAATTAACAGCGAGACTCAAGAAAGGCAAAAACCAACCAAAAGGAGGAATAGAGAACACATGGTGTGGAAAATAAAAAGGGTTTTGTGTATAATATTGCGATATACAAAGTAAGTATATATGTTATATAAAGACAGAAGTGTGTATACACACACACACACGCACACACGGGTGGGTATATAGGCTATACACACACACTCGAATCAATTGTTTTCAGACCAACACTAAAAAAACTGTGCAAGACATTTTCGGTATGTTACCTGGGGGGTCCGGGTGGAGCCCGATACCTAACAGATATTGTTTTTAAATACATTTTTTATAGACTGCAATGGAATTCACGTTTGCCTGCATGGTTTAGGACAGCGTCTTCAAGTAGGCTTACTGTTAATAATATGAAATTTGGCTAAAAAGATGGTTTTAACGTACTGATGTGCACATGGGAGTTTATCTATTATTTTTCTAAATGCCACACACCGACACACCCAGGCATAGTGACTCTGTGGTACCCATGCGGTGACACACACACACGGAAACGCACTATTTTCCTTCAACGTGTATTTATGCATATTTGGCTCCTATCTCTCCCTCGCTCCCAGTTTCTCTGTCTCTCTCTTTCTCTCCCACCACTCTTTCAACCACATGTTGTTCAACCTACTCCCGACCCTGCTCATTTGGAAATGAGAAAAGTTCTCTGATAAAACCTCGACAACAACAAAATAAAGACATGCGTTCTTTTCCCATCGTAACAAAAGAAACCATCCAGAGTACAAGAAGATTTGGGACATAGTTTACAGTTGTTTTTATCACCAAGGAAAGGATCTCCTGTCTCCAGCTGAGTATCAGTTTCGTCTGTTTCTGCTTACGCCGAAAATGATGACAATTCTGGGCAGATATTTCTTGTAATAATAAAACATACAAGTCGCTATAAAATTACTCGTTCATCTTCTTTTTACATACTTGAAGATCGCATATAAATCGGAGACTTTGTGAAGAATGAACAGAGATGAATTTGCGAACATTTAAAAAAGTAAGGAAAATTCAGATGCAGTGGTAATTTAATTTTTTCTTGGTCGTATCTTGGAAAAGATCCGGAGTAAAGGGAATGCATTAACGACGAAAGCAATATTTTTTAAACTCAGTTGAGGACAATGGTGTATTATAATGCAGCACTTTATACTGGAATGTAACACTAAAGACACCTTTAGGGTTAAGGGTCGATACGATGTCCTTACATTTTAGCGAATAAAACATCAGGGAAGCGAATATCTGATGTTGTTTTCAGTTTATCTGAAATGGTATGTGCATCATTTATTTGTTTATTATTCTAAAATATTTAAGAAACATATTTTTAGTTTGTTGACTTTTTAATCGAGAGTTCTCTGAAAAAGCGAGTGCGTATAAAAATAGGCTACCGTATTTTAAATAACTCATAAAGGGTAGCCATGACCTCCTTCAGAGTACGAACGATTCTACTTGCATACCCGATTCTGTTTTTACTCGCTATGGCAATCTGTGCACAAGGCTTTTCCACCTGCCAGTCTTTCGACTTGAACGACTACAAGTCGAAGCGAATCGAGGCCGTGCGCGGACAGATCCTTAGCAAGCTTCGCATTCGGGAGCCACCTGAACGTGAAGTTACTCCACCACCCGAGGAAGTCCCTCTGGAAGTCATGCTTCTGTACAACAGCACGAAGGAGTTTGCCAAGGTTGATCCTGCCTGTGAACGCGAGAGCAGTGAGGAAGATTACTACGCCAAAGAGGTCCAGCGAGTCGATATGTTACCACCTCGCATTGACACAAGTAAGTAATAAAATATTTATAAAACTGGAATTTTATGCAGGCTACTATAATTGTTATACACTTGGAGTTGGCCATTAATTATTTAAGTTGCTGGTGTTGAAACTTGAAAAAACTTAATTAGATAAGCATAATATAAATATATAAAAGTTTGAAATTAAAACGTATTCAAATATTTGAATATATCTTTTGACCACTCATTGCAAGTTCAAGGGATAAGTGCAACTAATTAGGTTTTTAACATTTCAAGATCGAGTCATTTATATATACCTAATTCACCGGATAAGGATGTTTATGTATTGTTTTAATGAGTGCTATGCACTTCCCACAACAGTTAATACTGACTATCCATTCAAATAAAGAACAGTTACGTTCTCCAAAAATCCTTGTTCAGTCATTTTGAACTTCCAGAGATAGGTACAGTTTGGTGTACAGCTAATGTAAAAGCTATTACCAGGGCTGTAAGCCATAATAATTAATTTGCAGCATAATGAAACAAAGTATTTTGTATGGTTTTGTATTGGGTATAATAGATTTCTTGTGATATACTTGAGTGAAGATTTGGCTCACCTGGAGCTCTAGGAAGCTATGAGATGGTGTTGCAGAAAAGTTAAAATAATAGGTAATATTCAAACCTTTCCTTATGTGTAAACACCCTCCAGTAAAATAATAGGTAATATTCAAACCTTTCCTTATGTGTAAACACCCTCCAGTAAAATAATATGTAATATTCAAACCTTTCCTTAATTGTAAACACCCTCCAGTAAAATAATTTAATTTTATTTTACATTTATAGCCGGCTGGTCTTTTGCATGCAGTGTTGCTAACTTTGTTCAGCTGCCTGGCGTGACGTTTTCAGTTTGAGGCAGATCTGCACGCATGTGCATATGCATTCACATGTATGTAACAGTGTAACTGTGTAAATAGCTTGTAGGGTTTGCAAACTACCTCAGTGCTTTTGATGCAGCCAATTTCAGGTTTATTACGGAATAATATGGATTTGCCGTAAGATTTCTTGCATGAGTCTGAAAGTGTGAATGCCACAGCAGGTGCGTGAGAGTTGCCAGGTCAGCTATAATTTTCAAGAATGCTCGTTCAGTATTGGTTGAATATCTTTTATTTATTCATAATTTCCTTCCTTCTTGTTACAGATGTGATCAATGGTGGAGCTCCAAGCTTGTATTTCCGGGTTGTAAGGTTTGATGTCAGTCGCGTGGACAAAAACTCCAGCACCCTGGTGAAAGCAGAATTCAGGATATATCGCATCCCCAACCCACAGGCCCGCACCTTGGAGCAGAGGGTGGAAATATATCAGGTACCCAATGCTGCACATCTCTTTTGCTTTAAATGCACTTGTTAGCATTTGAGAATCTATTAGAGTATTGTTGGGCAGCAGGCCTCACACCTCTGGAGGTCAGGCCTCGATTCCCCATCCCTACTCTACGTTTGTAGGGTTTGCATGTTTGCATGCTGTCGCGTCTTCTCTGATTTCCCCCTACCGTGCAAAAGCACGCTACGATGAATTGGAATCTCCAAATTGTCTGTAGGTGTGAATGGTGCGAGTTTCCTGTGTGGGCTGGTGCCCTCTCCTGGATTATTCCCCACCTAGTGCCCGTTGTTACCAGGACAGGCGCCACGCCACCATGGCCCAGTACAGGGCCTGCAGTAGAAAAGATGAATGAGTATAAATGACCTAGACTTGCAAACAGCAGTTAATGGTTCGTATTCACGTTTCCCGTTCTCTCATCAAGCTGTTGAAATCCCGCGACCCAGCAGCTCCCTCACAGCGATACATCGACTCCCGCACTGTGCGCCCCCGCACCAAGGGCTCGTGGCTGTCTGTCGATGTCACAGACACCGTCAAAGAATGGCTAGCAAACAAAGGTTACTGGGCACAACGACTCATACTTCACTTATGTTGCTGCTGCTTTTGGGGGACTTGTCTCACTTACTGCTCTTTTGTTTCTTTGCTCGCCATCGCTGCCCTTTAGAGAGAAACTTGGGACTGAAGCTGAGCGTACACTGTCCGTGTTGTACGTTTGTCCCCTCCACTAACAACATCGTGCCCAATAGAAGCGAAGAGCTGGAGGCCCGTTTTGCAGGTTTGGGGGGGGGACCGGGATCGTTGTGCTAGACTGCATAACTGACAATTACAAAGACAGACCGTATTGGTGCTGAACGACAGTCGCATGGACTATTGCATGGATTCGTGATAAATGACAAAGGCAGATTTCTATACTGCTTTAAATTAATGAAGATTACATGAGAAAGTCTTAGTCTTAGTAATGAAGGACCTTGAGAGGAACAACCGAGACAAGATTGAAGATTACAGTGATGATGCCGATCTGTATTGGTGTCCTCATAATGGTTCTAGAATCACACGCCATAGATATTGCACACAGTGTTATGTAATTTAAGTGTATCAGTTGCTGCTTTCTGCTTGCGAATCAGCTGGCAGACTTGCTTTATCGGTAATTTATAGGTAAGCGATAAATCACTTTGAGGTGCTCAGTTACATGAAAATAATCAACAGCAACTAGATGTAATTCAGCCCGATGCGTTGTGGAGAGCCACTAACCAAGTTTTAATTCAATTATTGTTTAAGAATGTTCCAATATGCTATTAAAAATATGGTCCCTAATAGGACAGAATGTCTGGTCAGTCTACTCACTGGAATCGCTATCGCCATTAAGTTACCATAGAAACTGTCAAGCGACAGGAGTTTGCATTTTGAAAACCAAGGGCAGTTATGCTGATGACTGACTGCTTTTCAGTAAAAAGTCGCACAGGTTTTTATGTTCACATGTTTAATAAAACAGTAAAATGCATTAATATAGAACTGTAATTAGGCAATCGGAACTACCTGTGCATTTACATGAAAATAATCAACACCCACGTGACATCTTTGGACCAATAAGAAAATAGTATTTACCAAAGCTGTGGTATAAGGTTTAATAATGGTGGATGCTAATTTTTGCTAATTCGAATCCATCTTCTTCACAGGCATTGACGATGACATAATGAAACCGTACAAGAGGCCAGAAGCCATTAAGGGCCAAATTGAGTTCAGCACCAAGACACCACACCTGATTCTTAGCCTGCTGCCCAGTGACAGGCTGGACGATCCTAGCAAGAAGCACCGCAAGCGGAGGGCAGCAGCCGACGCCCCCACATGCTCACGGTACCTTCATGTCACTGTGCATGTGTCATTTTCATAGTAACCATCCACAAGGTTTCTGGAAGGTAAAGGAACAGCTGTCTGAACTTCACTGTATCCCATTGCGCACGCACAAATACATACCTGTGCTAGTGTGAAATTCTCATGGTGCACAACGTCGGGCCAACAGATTTGCTCTGTTTTGACTTCCGTCAGCAGCATGGACCAAGGATGCTGCCTCCGGTCCTTGTACATTGATTTCCGCCGTGACCTGAACTGGAAGTGGATTCATGAGCCTAAAGGCTACAAGGCCAACTTCTGTGCTGGGAACTGTCCGTACTTATGGAGCGCAGACAATCACTACAGTATGGTCAGTGCCTCCTCATCCAATTGAGAGCATCTTCAAAGTCGTAAGATGATGACAGCCCCATGAGGTGTATATGTATTGAAAACCAAGATACTAAATTTACACAGTTTAATTGTTTGCATTTTACATTTAAAATGCATTTTTTATTATTTTTGCATAGTCTTTTAATCTGTTGGGAGAGTGTTGGTAGTTGTTTACTTAATGTTCATCAAGTGTCAGCTGCTTTTTCTCACTGGCATTTGGTCTTTTTGCAAGTGGTACCTCTCGGCCATTATTTGTCCAGCACTCGCTTGATCGCCTCTAGCCCGAGTTAGTGTATAACTCCGTGAACGTTAACCACAGCATGCTGTTTTATGTAGGTGGCATTTCTGTTTTAAGCCAAAGCGCTCTGTGGGTACCGCAGTAAACAATCCGCCGGTCATGGCTGCCTCTCCCAAAAGCATAGACGCTAACGACGTCCGCCACTTACACGGTCGGAGCCGTGCAGCCGAATGCGCGCTGTTGGGAAACACAGGCCACACGGGCATCCTTAGCTTTTTTAGGCCAACCCACCTCTCGCGAGTTCATCAAAGCGAGATACATTGACATGTCTACATCTTATTTACTTTCCAATTCAGAGGCCTTGTGCACTGATCAAAACAATTAACAAATACGATTAAAGCTTTTTAGTTACGATATGGAAAAAACACTGGAGTCACACTGCCTTGTTTCTCGTCTTAATAACAATAAGTGTGGTTGGGACAGTCTGGGGTCGCTCGCCGCCTTGGTTCCTGCGGGTTGCTCCTTGCTGTTTTTAGATGCGCCTGTTTTGCTTTCTCTCCGGCCCAGATCCTGCCCCTGTACAACAAGCTGAATCCCGAGGCCTCCGTCTCGCCGTGCTGCATCCCTCAGGACATGGAGCCTCTCACCATCATGTACTTTGTTGGTCGCACCCCACGCGTCGAGCAGCTCTCAAACATGGTGGTCAAATCTTGCAAGTGCCGCTGATATGGGTAGGGGGGGAAGGAGGGGCTGAATATGGGGGGGGGGGCAGAAAGAGGCTGAACAGGGTAAGGGAATGGGACTTATACAAATAGAAATATGGCGGCCATGTTTTAGTACTGCTGCTTGCAAAGAAACGAATCATATGTACAATCAGATGTACAGATTGGGAAAAATAATCTGTCATAGATTCCTTTACCTGTGTTAAATTATTTTGTACATCCATAAAGTAACATCTTCGTAAGCAACATAACATGGTGGGAGAGCATAGCGCTTTCTTTTGTTGTGAAAAGCACCATATATAAAAATTACTGAATTTAATTTTTTGTGATTTTGCTCTGGATTTTAAAGTATTTTTTCCTCCTCCGAAACAACTGGAAATATTACCTGAATAAGCAAATGCAAAATTATTTAGGTTGAGAACAACAGCATATTCTTGTATAAGTAGCAGGTTTAGTAGCAATAAGATGCACTGTAAGATTTAATAGTGGCTGTAGCGACTAGAAAATAGAATGTTTTTCTCCATAGTCAAGGTTGTTATGAAATACTTTTGTTTGTAAAGCCTTATTCTAAGTAGGTGACATCTTTGGACCAATAATAGTATCCAGTGTATAAGTTTATTATTGCCATTTTAGGAGGCACCAATGGTGATTTGGATGCATGTAGCTTACCAAAAGGGGATACTTTATCATTCTGAATATCATGCTAGAAAATGTAAATATTGTACCCAAATGAAATAAAGCTATTTTTATGTTTGTGAACATCAGGCATTGATCATTCTTTGTTTAAATTGTACTTTTTTGTTAACAAGGGGTGATGATTGCGAATCTCTATCAAGCAATTTAAAGCACAGTCCATCCATCCATGACACCTTACCATGTACAAAATTGTGTATATTCTTAGATAAGTCATGCGGTGCCAGATTTGAGTTACATAATATTACTACAGAGTCTCCTAAAACTGGAGAGTAAGGGAAGGACTGCAGGGTTGTGTGAGTTCAGTCTCAGTGGCTTGAGGTTTGGTGACCGAAGAAATGGAAATAAAAGAAGCAAAAATATATACTGGACAGTGTGCCCTGGCCAATAGGCCAAGCAAAGTGAAACAATCGGGACTCAAAAGAGACTCAAAACACATATTTCGGCAATATTTCACTCTTGATTAAGACAGATGGATTTAAAGAATACTTTTAAAAAAATCTGATGATTATGTAGGTTTCTTCCACATTGTATTGTAGAATCTGTTAGTTTATTGAAATGTTAATGTGGAATATGTGACAAATGCAGAAGATCTGCATTTAATAAAATTGACTTGAGCTGAGATTCAGCAAGTGTTGATGACATGTCTATTTATTCTGCACTTGATGTTATATGTTCACTCGATTTTCTTACCATGTCTTACCCAATTCGATAATGCCACCTGCTGCATGGACAAATGTACATGCAAAAACAGAATAAAAGACGTTTCTATGGAGACATTAGGCCAAAAACCTGTAAAACAATATAAACATAAGGCACTGTAAGTTGTAGGTTGTCTAGGCAATCATACATAGATAACACTCATGAATATTTTTCTTTTAAAAGTTTTTTTTTTTTAAATAAAAGAATACACACCAACTGCATAAAAACACGATGTCACGTGTTGCGAAGTCGCCCCTCGGTCCATCGCATTTTAGCCGGAATTGCACTGGCCAGGGCTCCGGATAAAAAGATGCCGCGTGATGATATGGCAGTGCCAGCTCAGTGCGGGTGCAGTTTGAAGATTTTCGGCGTAAACAGGATGTGAGAGATTCCCAGACACGGACCGCTCACAGAAAGCCAGATTTATACGTTTGGGTTTAAGGGTTTGCGGCAGGGAAAAAGAGACCGTCACTGAGTCACACAGTATCGTGCGGCAGCAGTTATTTATGTGGGTGCCGGAATGTTTGCTTATAAGCACGTCTGTCAGTGTCCTTGTAAACCAGTGAAGTTGCCAATGACTGCATCTTAACGAAAAAGCAACATGGGCGTGAAGTGTATAAAATCAGTACTCCGAGACTTCTAACGATTTAACGAACAATATTAGATTAGTATTTTTCCAAGTTCCAGATGTATACGTATCCTCTGCGTATAAATTTGCGTTTGTTTTCGGAATATGTTTTGATTCTGCGTTTCACTGTGTTACTTTGTGTCTGCTGTCAGTAATGGTCGAGTGATATAGAGAGAGTGAGTGGCTCCTTGTGAAGCTAACAGAGGAGAATTCATTCCAACGGATGCCATTCCGGTCCTGTGCCTGTGAAAACAACTTTGCTGTTTACATGGCAGAAAGGCAGGAAGGTGTGATGGAGGGATGGGGAGCCAATGTGTCACCAGAGTAAGCTGTGAAGTGGTAAAAGGCCATGAATGGAGTGGGGCCAGCATTTATTCTTTGTTTGGAGAATGGGGGGTGGCTAATATGTTAGTCGCTTGATGGCAAAACCTGCGACTGCTTGTGATAGAATTGCTCATATGATTCCCGGTGATTTACCTCCACGAACGCTTGCAGAACGTCCAGGCTGTCCAAGGCATCAGCAAATGACGGAGGTCTATATATTTATTCATCTTGACTCCGGGGTTACATCTTGCAGCAGCGGGCTGTTCAAGTCAATAGCATCGATTGCAATATCTGACGGGAC
The DNA here is from genome assembly GCA_019775915.2 of Cyphomyrus plagiostoma. Classification (NCBI taxonomy): domain Eukaryota; kingdom Metazoa; phylum Chordata; class Actinopteri; order Osteoglossiformes; family Mormyridae; genus Cyphomyrus; species Cyphomyrus plagiostoma. Next base: position 25,594,845 of record JABFEA020000002.1, read on the forward strand.
CTTTTCAGTAGATAAATCTGAGTCAAACACTACATAACATTCAAAATCCTCAGCATCCACTCCTTCTAACATCAGCGACTCAGTGGCAGAACTCTCTGCAACAGTTTTCTGCCCCATTCCATCTTTGGTGAGGCCTGCTTATCTAAAACAATTGATGATCATGGTGTCTGTGCTTTTATTCCAGGGTATTGTCTGCAAATGCAAGGAATCCAGAAGTGAGAGTTTTTGGCTAGTTACATTGCAGTGGCATCTGCATCAGTGCTGTCAGTTCAGTTCACAAGCTGATTAATCACATTGCTTCTTGAAGCGATTCCTTCATCTATTGGTTGGATAAGAGGTGATGGGTCAGTGCCCATCTGCTCCAGCCCTTCGCGTCTCTCCCCTGTTTGGCCAGCAGGTGTCGCTGGCCATCCTGCCTTTTCACTCTCTGTCTAACCCTTTGCGTGTTTCCCCTGCTCCACAGACTGCTGCATGGCTCAATGGTTTGAGTGTGTGGATTAGAGACTGCATGGTTTGAGGCTGGCTAATGAGCCTCATCTGTTTCTTTGTACTTATGTATTTCTGTTCCCTAGTGTTTTGTTTCATTTTGAGCTTCCTGTTCTAGATTTGCCCTCCTTGTGTTCTGTTTTGGTTTTATTTTATACTTTGTTTTCTTGTTTATATTCCTAGTGTACTTTTTCCCTGTGTTTCCTCAGTTTCAGGTCTTGTAAGTTCCTTGCTTTTGTCTTTATTGGTTTTAGTTACTTTACCTGTCCCTTGTTGCCCTGTGCCTGTGTTGCTGTGCATTTTTTACTTTGTTCTGATTCTAGTTCAGCTCCCTTGTAGTGTTATTTTGTGGTTTCACCTTCTGCGTTCAGTTCTGTTTATTATTAACTCCCTCTGTCTCGGAACCGCAAGTGGATCGTCAGCTTCTTTCCGACTGCACTATCCCGCACCGTGATGTTTGACATTGGTTGGTTATGCTGTTTTTTAAGTGTGCTGCACAGCTGTCGTATAGCAACAGGATATTTGGTTCTTTGGCTTTCATCTTCCTCTCCAGCTTTTTTAGCCATGCTTCCAAAATACCTCCTGTCATCTTTGCATTTGTTTTGGCCTTGTAGGGCACCGGAGGGCTGTTCACTGTTTTAAAGCAGCATGGTGACTTACCCTTGCCAATAACAAGAGGATGTAATTTTGCACTTGCATCCGTGTTACAGCAGGGTGATGTGTTCCTTTGATGTTTTAGCTCTGGTCACATCTGATATGTTATATGCAAGTGTTCGGTCAGGAATGGCCCTCCATTACTGTCTTGTTTCATCTGCGTTAAATATGTTATTAGGGCTATATTTTGCCAGTAAGTCTAGTGGCACTTCAGTGATCCAGCATTCGGCACTGAAGTTATCTGCATTGTCAGAGACCACATTCACACCTATAACCACCTCCCTTTTACCCTCCTGCTATGAGATAGATGATACAGAACCTTCTAGGGCCCACCTCAAGAATGAAGAACGGTTTCTACCCGAGGGCTGTTGAACCAGCAATAATCAGTACGACTTGCTGCACCGTCCGGGACATATTCCCATGTCCTTTTCTGCCACATTCTTTTGCACTTACTGCTGACTTATTGTGCTATTACCTCATGGTGTTGCCTCTTTGCACTTTATTCCTCATTCAATATTTTTTTTAATCTTTGTAAAGTTCTCAGTACATATATTGTTTGCATATACCTCATATTTTTATTTATTTATTATTTTCTTTATTTTTTCTTTCGCATAATGAGTAGCACACCAAATTCTGTTGTACACTGTACAATGATAATAAAGACTATTCTATTTTATTGTATTCTGTCTTGCCTCTCTCTTTGTCGTTTTTTTTTTAATTTGTTGGAATTTCACAGTCTTTATTTATACCTCTCACCTGAGACTGTCCTAGCTGTGTCGCTAGCTGGCTAACTTTCTCAATCAACAATGGGCCGTTAACTGGGATCTGTCTGTTCCTCGCTTGACTGGACCGCTGGACCACCTGAGCAGAACTATCTCAGCGTCCACTGCTTTACCCGCTTGCTTGCGCTTTCGGTCAGGATTCGAATTATTTCTCCATTTACCCCAGAGCTTATCTTTTTTTTTTTTTTTTTTTTTTAATCCTGGAAATAACGCTTCAATCTACTCCTAAAATAGAAACAGTATATGTCTGGCTCTCTTTATTATCTATCATTCGCAAGATATTAATACACTCTTCTAAGTGTCTTGCAACTTTTGTTAGCTATTTCCTAGGTTTGCTTTTGAGGTCAGTGAGCAAATCAAAATGCATTTGATCGAAATAGACGCCTTTTCCATTATCCATTGTTATAAAACAAATGTTTCACATTGTAATATTGAGATCGGGACCATGTGACATTTATTTGGATTGTGCAGATATCAGAAGTGTGCTTTACTGGGACGTGATACCATAGAAAACTATTCATTTAAATTGGGACTGGCTGCATGTTGTGGAATAAAGCCGAGTATGCCATAATCCAACGTGCACACAAACGCATTCTTGGGGGGAACGATAATTTCTTGACGTATCGGCGCAAATACACGTAAAATACGCACACTGTCACAATAATCAATTGCCGCACGTAACACTTTCGAATGTGAATGCGCACTTGCGTACCAATTACGTCAATCCCTGACCATACTCCTTTGTGCGTTATCGTATTTGAGTAACATGAGTTTTTTTTCAGAATTCACGCATCCTAGAAAACGAAAGCGCCGTTGCTATTAAAGTTTGCGTGTGGAGCGATCTAATCCAGTTGCATAGGTAATTATCCTGTGCTAGGTCGTCGTGAGCCTGGATTCTCTGCCAGGGATAATAGGGAATGGGAAGCCCTGCCGTGGGAAACTATGGGAAATTTTGAGTCACCAGTTCACCTCACTGCAGTAAATCTGTGTGAAGACCCAATTTTGGATTATAATCATGACAGCAATACCTATACGGCCGCCTTGTTGCTTTATTAAATGTTCTGTGTGTTTTGCTGTAATATTTCATGATATTATTCCTGTTATTATTGTATTGTTGTGTCATGCTATTATGCAAAATGGAGTTTAGCTGAGTAGTTTTCCAATGTGTTTTTCCTAAATGCCCCATATTGTCCAGGCACTCCTTTCAGGGGCCCCCCTACCCTGTGCCCTGGCTCCAAGCTCACCACAGCCCCCTGGTGGATATGCAGTTATAGGAAATGGATGGGTGTTTCTATGACACCTCTCAGTTCTTGCCTGTAATTTTTCAAAAGGTAACATTTTTCTTCATATTTGCCCATAACCTGTTATCACCACTATGCTTCAGGTGTAGGTTTTGCACCTACTGATTATGCTATTCACCACTATACAGCCATCCAATTATTCATACATCCACCCATCCTTTCATCCATTTTCTGAGTGATTATCCAGTACAGGGTTGCAGGGTCCAACATTTGGCCACTGGGAGGGGAGGGCTGCTGTAAATTATAGACTTACTACTCACTTTATTAGGAACTGTCAAGATGGATGGTGGATAGAGGCAGATGAGGAGATCAGAAGTAGTGTAGTCTGCAATTTTTATTTCTTCTTTTCCCTTAACACAATCATAAGAAAACTGTACAAAAATGCTAAATCAATCAAAACATAAAACATTAACTCTATTAAATACAACTGAAGGAAATGCGCTTTTTTTTAAGAAAAAGGGTTGTGGGTTACAATGCTTGGATCCCCACCCCTACAGCAGCATCTCCAGGATTACTCCCCCCCCCCGTAACTTAAGGCCAGTTGCCTAAAACAGCCTTCTGGGAGTCATAGCAGCACCCCTCAGCTCTCATACCAATCATCAAAAGAAAAAACAAAAAAAAATCATCCTATAGAAATAATTACTACATCCATTAAACACAAACCTAAAACACACAATGCCATTTTTGGTAGCCAATAAGCTTATTTTACCTCAAATAAAATCTATTTCTCACAAACCCCGGAATCCCCGCAAACAAATGGTTGTTCCTAAAAGTTTCCGTAAATCCGTCTTTTGAAATGGACCCAATGGTTCCGCTTTCCCGGTTTGATGGTCAGAGTCAAACACAGATGGAGATAAACCAGGATGGTGAGCGAGCAACAGATAGCAGAAATATATTTGTACAACTTCAATAGACGCAAATGCTGTGAACAGTCAAATGGATGCATTGTCATATTTCTTTATAAACAGATGGAGTTCGTATTATATCAAACTATTGTAGATGCCAGTAGACTTTTCTTGACATCCCCAATATAGTACAAACAGAGGGAGTTAGTTACACAGTAGCAGACAAATTCTATGTTCTTTCATTGATGTTTGTTCTGACAAAACGTCCTACTTTATCTAAACATCCTACCGTAGTGCCAATCGATAGCCCTAACCCTAACCCTAACCCCTAAAACCTAACCCTAACCCTAAAGACGGTGGAACTGCATATGCGCAGAAAGGCTCAATAGCACATCTCCATAGGTAGGATGTTTTGTCAGAACACTGGGTTCCCCTGAATCCGCGCTATTGGTACACCTGTACACTTGCTCATGTAAGTGACTAATCATGTGGTAGCAGCCCACCTCATAAAATTAGGATTCGGGTATTGGTCAGACCAAACATCAGAATGGGGAAAGACTGGGATCTAAGTGACTTTGACTATGGCATGGTTAGTAGGGCTAGACAGATTGGTTTGACTATTTCAGAAACTGCTCAGGTTTTCAGAATCTCTTCAGGTTTTCGCAAGCAATCTCTAGAGTTTAGTTTGAGTGTTGCAAAAAAACATCCATTTAAATGCCGATTTTGTGGGCAGAAATGCCTTGATGATACTTCAGGCCCAGAAAATAAAAATTGCGACCAAGATTTTGTGTCAAACAACCACTTTAATATAAAGAGTCACAGTCACAGAATACTCAACTAGTTAGTTGAAACAAAATATTCATCTGGATTTTTACTTTCTGGGTCTGAGGTATCCCTGGTGGCAAGAGAGTTAGACAAAAGTGTGTGGGCCAGTTTGGCTTTCAGTGTTTGACTGGATGTATGGTCTGATGCCAGGTTTGGTGGCTATGAAATGTGTAATGATGTAAGTATGAGGTTTCTGAAAAATAAATGGAAGTCAATGGGAGGATGGAAGGAAAAGGATGAGTGTGGGTCAGTTTCTTTTTGGCTTTTGCATGAGCTTTTTACATGACCAGGTCTGTGGTAGCTGGCTGAATAAATGGAATTAAAAAAAAAATAATTAAAGTGACATAACAATAGTGCTGCTTTGCAATCACACTAATTCTACTGGCAGTAATTTTGTGAAGTTTGTGAGTTGAGGAGTTGAACGGCCCTGGGAACACAGGTGGCTCTCCTCTTCTGTGTCCTGCAGCCTGGACAGCGGAACCGTCATCCTGAGGGCAGCCACTCAAACTCCAGGAGCAGAGCATGGGAGGGTCATGCAGCCTGGACAGCGGAGCCGTCGTCCTGAGGGCAGCCACTCCAACTCCGGGTACAGAGCATGGAAGGGTCATGCAGAATCCTGCACGCTGTTTTCAGATGATCTTAGAGCAGACTTTCACTGTTGTGCAGGTGGGTCCTGTGCTGCAAGCTAGTGGAGAGATACCAGCAGGCGACGGAAAAAGAGGAGTAGTAAAACTTTCTGAGTATGACCTTGTTGACCCCATAATAACTTTTTGATTTGCACATGCACCTTATGGAGCGACCTAGACACATCATCAGTGATGTAACCTGGGGTCATCGGATGTTTCACGTCTTTCAGCATCATATACCCTCACCCAGGCGACCCAATAAGGGGCTTGTGTCTAGGTAGCTTGTATGGTCCACAGATCTCCCCTATTGATCCACAGCAATCTTGATGCTTTGTCACTGGCATCAGTCATCTTCCTTATGGCTCTCCTTTTGTGCAATCCCCTGATGCCCAGCTCCTTGAGGACTCTGCAAAGCAACTGGCCGGCAGCCGACTTCAATGGGGTAGCAACGGGTTTACCATCCCACTTTAGCATTCATCTACGAGTTCTTTGTATTTGGCCCTCTTTCTCTCGAATGCCTGTCTCATCCAGTCTTCCCAGGGCACAGTCAGTTGCAGCAGGAGCATCTGCCTTGATGATTGTGACACAAGCACCATGTTAGGCTTAAGCGTGGTCACAGAGATGGTGTCTGGGAACTTCAACTGACTCCCCAGGTCAACATTCAGCTGCCAGTCCCGGGATGGTGCCAAAAGCCCTTCTGTTGGATACGTGACCTGTTGGGGCTTCTCTCCGGCCTTAACAAAAGCGATAAAGTGCTTCACCGGTTGTTGCTGCCTACTGAGAGAGATTCTTGCACTGACAGCCTCTGCAGTTGCCCTCAGCATCTGGTCGTGGCGCAACTGACAACGTCCCTCTTCCAGGGCTTTTCAGCAACAACTTAAGCACACAAGGGTTTCTGCAAAACCCCAGGAGAAAGGATTGGTTGAGCTTGGGAAGACATCGTAGACTGACTGGATAAGGAGTCTGATCTGTTGCGGCTGAACTTTCCACAACTCTGCCCACGTGATCTTCCAGTCCTATTGAGTCCAGGCCCCTTGCTGCTGCATTCCAAGCATCCTGTAGGTGCAGATTTCCTCATCTATTCCCACCAGCAATAACACTCTGCCACAGGTGCGACTCAACCTGGTCATTTGGCTCCTGAGCCGTCCACTTCTTACCTGTCGGCCAAAACATTATGAGCACGCCCACGTGATTAATGTGAATAACACTGACTATTTTGGAAAAATAGCGCATGCCAACGTCTGGGATATTTTAGATGGTAAGATTTTTGGTACCCATAGACAGTGTGTCAATGTCAAAGATATAAGCAGGAATAATGAGCAGGATTATATTGATTCAGGCCAGACTGTTGTAGTTAAATGACTTGGTCAGAACATCTCTGGAGCAGAATGGCTTCAGGGGTGTTCATGGTCACCCGAGGTGAGCACCAACTGACAACAGACTGAGGAGGGAAAAACGATCAACCACTGACATGCTGTTGGGTGACCAAACTGTGTTGGCAGATCATGGTTTCCACGGTTGAAGTACTTATACTTTTCATTACCAAAACAGCTGATGCAAATTGACATTTGTATTGTAATGGATGCAACGGGAAATGCAGGATCCATTACATGAGATTGTCAATAAATTTGTATATTTTCATAGTTTGTGAAATCCTCATATTGGTGAAAATTCTGCAAATGCCAGAAGGATTATGTCTGTAATATAACATGACTGTACTGTGCTTTAAAATTAATGGGCTTTCTGTAACCAAATGTATTGATTTATGTTTCCACTACTCAAGTAATGGAAGTAATTCTTTTTGGTTGAAGTACTAGTAGACATAGTGGCCATTATTAAGAACTGAAAAGCACTGAGATGTGGTGGCCCAGAGATGGAAGTCAAAGTAGACAGTTTCACAAAGTTTGACAGTTTAATAGTTTCATGGCAGTAAGACAAGAGAATCAGTGACACAAATTTATTCTCTTGCATCAACTGTTAATAAAATGATAAAATGATCGCCGATGGGATTCTTCATCTTCAGGAATAGGGTCCCAGTTAAGTATCCTTTTCTGCAACAATGAAATGAAACGTATTCTTAACTTTTCAGGGAATGAAAGTGAAGATACACATAGCAAAGGAACAATAAATTAGCTGTGAAATTTGGAAAATATGTAAAACAAGAAGAATAAGCTGCTTTGCAGGGATGTTTTTTGTTGCTGTCCAGCCCATGCAGAGTTTAGAAGCTACATCTCCAGACAAATGTGCAAGTAAGCAGCTGAATGAAATGTGTTCACTACTCACAGCAGCCATAGAGCTTGTTGATCCTCAGAATATCAGATTGAGACAGTCCATTCCTCTGTCCAATTTTCACAGTTTTATCAGGGATTGGAGTGATAGTATCCATTGTGGGCTGAATTGTGAAAGCATTCCTGTACAAATGGATGGTTGTTAGGGGCATCATTTTTGATTTTGACATTTAAAAAGCAGTTGAAGGAATGACCTTCCACTCTTTTGTGTGATATAAACTTTGTGTCCTTACTGTTGCATCATGGCTCTTGTCCTTACCTTCCATAATGCATGACAGAGCCATAGTCATATGCAGTAACTTCATTAGTGGTGTTTTGTTTGTCAAAGTTAAAGGTCTCATCTGTGAAACAAATGGTAACGGTATTAGTTGAGTTCTTCAAGAGATTTGCTGTGGCCTTAAGCGACAGCGAATGTTGTTCACCACGCACACATCATCCTGGAATTGTCATGAGAAATTATTATCCGGAGGCTGGCAAGTGGCTCTGATAGGATGTTACTCACTTGGGTCAATGTATTTCCAGTTGATCCTGACATACCGGTCACGGTCACTTCTTACATGCTCGTGATAGAAACCCAGAGCATGGTTAAGTTCGTGCTGAACAATTCCGCCAATAAGGCAGCTTGTTTCCATGAGAGAGACCACCTGCTTGCCTCCAATTTTACCAATAGAGGAATAGCATCTACCAAGAGAGAAGATCAATGCTGCAGTGTGATGCAAAGAATGTCATGTGACAGACAGCCACCATAATTAAATAAAACTTGAATTTGCTAGCAGAAATGTACAGCAACAATGCAGGTTATTTGAAATGAAGATTTCCAGAAAGCTGTGAACTATTACTCAAGCACTGTCCTAAGTCTGCAAGGGTGTCAGTCTTACCCATACAAGTTCTCAATGCTGAGGTAGTCTGACTGAGACGTCCAAGGGATGAATCGGATGCAGGTTTTAGAGCTGAATGTATTTATAGCAGATTGTATCACCTGTATATCAGAGGTGGCTGTATAGCAGAAGCACATCAGAAGGGTAGAACATTTTAGCATAATGAATACTGGCTCTCAAAACACTGATCAGTGTCTAACAGTGACAATTGAAGTTGCCGAACCATTTTGTGTTTAATTGTTCTTATGCTAAATGAGTAACAAATCCAAAACTTTACTCTCCAGTGTAGTATGGTTTTCATGGACACAGTACATATGAACTCATTTCTGTATACACTAGAGAGTAGTTGCTTATCATTTGAGATACCTTTTATTTTCCTTTTAACACATAAAGGGTCAAGGCATAACTAAACTTTTTGAAATGTCGACTAGGCATCCACTTACAAAAATCACTGCTGATCACGTAAGGCACTTCAACAATTCCGTTTGCAGATTTCGGCCACAAGCAAGTTTTCATATAGCATATTCTGGCGTTCTTGGTGTTTGTGATGAGCAGGTCTCCTTCCACCAGCATCTGACTGGATGCTTTTAGAACAGGGTAAAACGAAAGTGAGAAGGCTTCATGAAATTGTCTTGACTAGTTTTTTCTATTTCAGATTACAAAGAGTTGTGTGATATATACTGTAGGTATTATTATTATTACTATTATTATTATTATTATTATTATTATTATTGTGTCACCAGACCTACATTTCCAGCATGTAGCTGTTGTTAAGAATTGAAATAAAAAGAAATGTTATTTGTACATTATCAGAAACTATGCAACAACAACAACATTAAGACTAACCGCTGTTTGCCTCCAGAATCCTCCTGGATAGGTCCACGTTATGTGAATCCTCCAAATGGATTTCTTAAATGAGAAGAATTTGTCATTAGAGCATGACTGGATTGAGACAGGTGCACCAATGATAAGAGAGACAGCCAAACGCATTGAGAATAAGCGCTTGTCATTTCCTGTGGTAATAAGAGATGACTGACAACTCACCTTCCTCACCACCATCCTCCTGAAGGAAAGTTCAAAGAGAGATTCAAATGTGAGTCTGTCCGGATACATGAGTGATGCAGAAACTGAGCGACTGCCTGCACTCTGTTCTTTGATGGAAGACTTACCGTCACAGGGTATGCCTTTGAGAGACTGAGCAACAGTGCCAGGATGGGGAAAGCAAGTTTCTGGGCCATCGTGTCTCAGTGTGTGATGGTTCCCTTGTTGGTTTCTTCTGGCTGCCTTGATGTGTGACTGCTGTCATGGTCCTGGTTTTATGTAGTGATCCACAGGTGTGCCTGTTAAGAGATTACTATCTATTGTCAACTTTGTCTGACCAAAACAAACTGTTTAAAGGGTGTCTGCTAAGCACCAGTTAATCTGCAACTTGAGCCTGTAATAGAATGAGTTGATCCCACTGATTTGAGTTTCTGAGACTGAAGCTCCCTTCTCAGTTGAAAAGATACACAGCATATGTGCAGAAGAGGTGTGACCTGTCCCATAAATCTGACCACCTTTTTCAGCTCATCTGTGTCACCTTAGCCTACAGCTGCCAGACTTTAGTTGGGGCCTTGAGTGTATATTGCCATAAGCTGTTGAAATGTTAAACATGATGTCTCACTTGATTGCATGGACAGCTTCGACTTACTGTGCTTTGAAGTTCTTTGCAGTGGATTGAGCAAGTGAGAGAAAACCTGTTGTGGAGGACAATGTAGTGCAGTGTTTTAATAGATCCAATTCAGAAACCGTTAATGTTGAACAGAGACATAGTGAACCAGTGGTACATAAGATGTATGACAATTTCACGTGTGTCAATTCAAAAAGTTTCAAATTGCATTTTGCCAAAGAGAAGATGATGACTTCCTCCATTGAATTGAAGGAGTGGGAATTTCTTGAATAGCCGTTTGGCACCAGCGCCACTGGGGAATTTACAGATTGAAGATATCATTTGTCAAGGGAAATAGAATAGAATTTTAATGGCTACAAGAAGTAATGCACCTGATCCTTTAGGATGCTTATTGGAATTTAAACTTTGAGTCATACTTCTGGCTAAGCACGCCATTTTCTACAATTTTCAAACTACCAGCATATTACAGTATCTAGAATTGGGTCACTCGTCTCTGCTGAATTAACGGGATATTAATGGCACTTCTGTCTGAAGGCACTGTCACACCAAGGGGTTAAGTACCCATTTCCATTACCCAGCTCTTATCCAAATTACTGAAGGAGCATTGTTTCTGCCATATTGGAGATGTAAAAAAAAAAAAGGAGATGTATCTAGGATTCTCTGTGAAGTTGAGATGCAAATTTAAGATCCTTATCCTTGTTTTATTGCTGCTGGCTAAACTACTTATTCTTCCTCATCACTTACTTTTACTATTGTTTACAAACCTCCAGGCACCTGTATCATGAAGCAGGATTTTTTGCTTAGTGGGATAACTGGTTGGATTTAAGGTAGGCTAACTGAAAGTGAATGAATATGAAGTCCTTTAACACTGGAATACTTTAAATCGGCAAGTTATCCGGCTAAGCAGGAAGTCCTGCATTGTGATACAGGACCAGGTTTTTTGTAATGCCACAATCACAGGATTCATGAACTACATTTCCCAGGATTCCTTGTACCTATCTGCTAGTTCCCTAATCTCCACCCCAATAATGTTGAATGCTTCATTGCAAAGTTTTGGACCTTACTTTTAGCTTCAGCCTATTTATACTCACTTTCCCCAGTTTTCTGTTGTGAAATTATTAGTTGGGTTTGCCATTTTTGTCAATTGAAGTCCTGTTTTGACTTTTTGCATTGCCCCTGGCTTTTGAGATTATTGCCCAGTGACTTGGATTTAGTCCCCATGGTAGTTATCAACCCTCCCTGCTCTTTCTTTTGGCACTTCTGCATCTCTGATTGAGCTGTGGATTTTGACCTTCGGACTGGACAGCTAGTTGAACTTGGTTGTGATTGTGCTCAGTAAACTGTTTCCCAGACATTTTGCATGTAGTTCCTCCCATTTTTCTGTATCGTAGTGCTCATTGTAGTGTTATACTGGAGTGTAAAACGTGGTTGTCAGTGGTTCTGTAGTTGTCAGTATTGGTTCAGCTGTGATTGTTGGGGATTTTAACATTAATATCTAATGATTCTTGACTATGCTGATGTTCTGCAGAATATGAAATTCTAGTAATCATACTCTAGATTTGATCCTTTGCAATCTATCTATTCTTGTCCTGAATCCTGCTGTCTCAAATCATTCTCTCTTAAAATATACAATTAAGATGATACACAGCTATGCATTTCACTCATATCAGGTGAGCTGTCACAGCTGTCAAAGACTGAAGACTATTTATTAGATGTTAAGGAGCAGGATGGCCAGTAAATTCCTCTTAGTAAACTCAGATAGAACATACAAATTGTTACTCTTAGGCCCTGGAAGAGCAAATGTACGTGATGATATCTATTAAATTTCACAGAGAAATCTTGGTATCATGATAAGTCAGACCTGTCTTGCGATGCTCACATTCAAAATGTTGCTAACTGAGATTTCTTCCATCTGATTAATATAGCCAACCTTAGGAAGCTACTGTCTATCCATGATGCAGAAAAACAAATTCATGCCTTCATAAGATCTAGACTGGACCACTGTAAAGCTCCACTGTCTGAGTGTACCCCTGGGTCATTAACTAAATTACATTTGCTGCAGTCAAATTTCTTATTAGAACCAAATATTTGATTATATTAATCCTATTTTGTAATCGGCATGCTGGCTTTCGGTTCTCTATAGATTTTACAGTACTACTAAAGGAGGAAGCTGTGGATGACCTTGCCACAAAGAATTTTTTTGATCCTGTAGTTCCATACAAGCCCCTTAGTTTGCTTTGCTCCCAAAGAACAGAGTATCTATTAGTTCCCATAGTGGAAAAGGGTACTCAGTGTTGCAGAGCATTCACCTGCAGAGCTTTGCAGCTATAGAATAGTCTTCCAGAAAATGTATGGCATTCCGACTCTCTCAATCTTTAAGGGAAAACAGACTTGTGTAGTTTAACTTTGCGTTTCCGAATCCGCTCCTTGGATTGGTCCCACCCAGACAGTCCACGTTTTTGCTCGCTCCCAGCTCTCTGCCTCCTGTGGCTCTCTGTGTCTGATTAATGCACAGTCCCATCAGTGTGCGTCCCTCTCCTTCTCCTGGAACGTGTGTGTGTCTTGCTTCTCCCATGTCTGCACATATGCCTTACTTGTCTATTGATCTATTGACTATGTGAGCCCTTCTTCTATTTCTGACAACAACGACTCCTGCCTAGTGTATTGGCTTCCTGTCTTTTTGTCCATCCATCCATCCATCCATCTTTCAAAGGCTTGTTTTTAGGGGGGAATGGGGTTTTATTTTTATTGATTTTTTGTCCTTGGTTATGATACAGATGGCATTGTAGTGTGGGACTCATATTGACATTTTATCCTTTGCCTTCATTCTGTTATGCAATTTCTTGTTTTGTCGTCTTTGATTTTGGATCATTCTCTGCTTACGTATAATTTCTGTCACCTACATAGCGCTGTGTAGATGTCATGACCATTTATCATTTTGCCTGTTAATTTAGAAACAGTATCTCATTTTGCTGAAATCGTAGCTTGTCCCAGCCACATTTGTTTATAGGTGTGAATTGTGTATGAGTACGCATCTTGCAAAGCCATCTTGACTTTCAAGGGAACAGGAAAGAAACAGAACAGGAAGAATACTAAAATTGATTGACCTTAGCTATATTTTGATTGACCTTATTATATATTTTTAAATAACATAAAGTAATACATGTTAAGCAGAATTAGGTAGTTACCAATCAAAATCAGTACACTGTAACAGCAATATTTTCTGGATTCAAGATGTTTACTGAGAAATGCTACAATGGACCAAGATCTGTTTTAGACTAGCTAGACATTAATCAAGGTAACCCAAATACCCAAAAACCAGGAACACATAGTACCAAGAAACTCAAGAAAACAAGTTACACACCTTGTAGGCTACAAAAATATCTTTGTAGCCCAAATATGAGCTGGATGGCCACCTGTGACAGCTCTCACAACTTACACACACAAACTCACAATTGCCCCCCTTCATTTGGCAAAACATGGCAAAGAATGCAAAGGGACCTATGCTCATACAGTAACTTGGCTTGTGACAGCATGTGACAAAGACACATATCAAACAAGAGACAAGTGTCAGTACCAAATTTGTCATTTTTGTATCATTTGATGTCCCTGATTAGATCTGAAAGCAGCTGGAGGATGGATGGATGTTGTTTTACAATTGCCATTCATGCTTTCGTTTTATACTTGTAACATCTTGTAACGTTTTGCTTTGTATATTGGTGATGCTAATTTTCGGCACTATATTCCATTCATGCGTTTGGAGTTCTCAGATGAAGAAAGGCGCGTTGCAAATGGACAAAGTGGACAGATCCTACTCACGGCAGCCTCTTGCGCCTCAGCACGGACCCACCCAGCCACCCTAAAGTGCAAACACACCAACTGTCACATCCTGCTCTGAAACTCACAATGCTAATCCCTCAACCCAAAATACTCCTTCCAGAAACACCGCTGGCCTCACCCCTCCCAGTAATCAACACTGCTCTTGCCGATGTACAAACCCGCTATTGCTTCTCGCGGTGGTGACACTTGGGCTGCCAAACCAAATACTGCAGGAACAAGGAGCCCTGCTAAAGCAGCCAGTGTGATTCAAATAAAAGGCACCTGGACTTCAGAATGCAGAAAAAAATAAAAGGGTTTCCAGTTAGAGTCCTGGTAAAGAGCCAGGTGGGAGCTAATATGGTGGAGAGTTAGGCCTAAATTACTCCAAATACCCATGAGGAGGAATGAGCCTGGATAAATAATCATCCTCTATTACATGTTTAATCTGTTTGCAGAGTCAGTGCTGTGCAGCTAAGGTCATGCGGAGCTCAGCACCCATCACTGACTATCTCCTATTCCATCTATTAACAACCATACCTAGTCTCACCTCAAACAAGTCAACCACAAGATAAAAGCATAGAATCTTCTAAGAATTTCCCAGCTTCAGAGATAGGATTTGGCTCAGTGCCGTTCATCTGGAAAACCACTTCCATGAGAAGGGGCTGGGCCATGAAAAACCCCCCTCCCAGGTAACTAAAAGGAAGTCAGAGACCTTCCTGAAACACACCATCACTCAATATGGCAAATGAGGGCATTAGCTTCTACCTTTGAGTATGTGAATATTTGCTTGCCTGCAATTTCACATAATATCCGTGTCTGAATGCCATAGATGCACATGCAGCAAGTTAAAACAATAAAACTATTATATTACGGAAAACCGTTTATTTTATAATTTGATATACAACAACTTCTATAGGTATAATTAACATTTATTTTCATGGAATGCAGAATTTCTAATGGCAGTACAGCAGTAAAAATTTAAATGATTTTTTCCATTAAATCAATAGCACAATAATTAATACAATTGATCAACTATTATAGTCAAATGACTGTAAAAGTTTTGATAGCGTAACTCCAGCTGTTATACCATAACTTAAAATATGATGCTTAATGACTCATCAGATTATAAAATATTATTACCTATAACCATAATCTAGTTTTTTTATGTTAATGTACTTAATCCCATATATCTGTAATGGATATTATTTGAAATATTTAATTTTACTTTAGGTTAATAAAATCTCTGGGTATTGGTGTGTTCATTTCATCTGTAGAATGTTTATGTGTGCACTTTATTGCGGCATACTGTCTCCCCCATGAGGTCACTTTAGTTCATACACTCTGCAGATACTGCGTGGTTGTTCAAGACTTTCAGGCCTGTCATCAGTTTTTCTCTCCCTCAAGGTTTGGGTGGGGTAGCACTAAAGAGGTAGAAATTAGGGTGGGAAATGTGGTGCTTTTTCCCTGTAAGCCACTATCTGTCCGGCCCACCCCTTTAAATACCGCTTACTATACTAAACCTGCATTTATGTGCACAGCAAGGCTTACAGAGCATGGGGAATGTATTCACTTCAGGCAGGCACCTCCAACTTGGCCTGCTTTGCTTTGCTCGCAATCTGAGCTTAAAGCCGTCAGCTGATTGGTCGTTGCAGCAGCTTACTGGTAATAAGGGTCAAACAAACAGACACACAGGCATAACACAAACACACGTAACAGGCACACAAACAAAAATAGAGAATCCTTTACTCAGTAATGCAGTTAAACATCAATCCAACCATTTTTCAGACACATGAATGTAATATGTGAGTTCCTTCCCTATTCTAAAAAGTAATGAGAATAGAATATGATGCACTTTAATGCAAAAGTTGTATGCCTTTAAAATTTTTAAGGTATGATAAAATTCTAGTGCCAACTCTCTTATTATGCAATCATAACAGTGAAGCAGTGGTCTCACACTAATGAATAGGTACAGTAACAAAACATTATAATAACCTTTATCGCTGATCCACCCATCTTCTAGCTGCTTCTCCTGGTTAGGGTGGGTGAGTATACTCTTTATTTTAAATGTTTACTTGTTCACTAGAAACTATTCAGAAAATACTTGCGTGGTTTTCCCTGTATAATTCAATATTGCACACTTTTTATGCACATTTCCTGAAATATTTACAGATTAACAGATGATTTAAAACCAGTGAGCCATCAAAAAAGTGATGCAACATGAATGGATGATTGGACACATTTCTCTAAGAAGTAATAAAAGACACTGCCTGGCCAAAAAATGCATTAATATCGCACACATTAATATTTTGTTGGACTACCTTTAGCTTTGATTATGGTGCACATTCATCAATGCATTGTTTCCATCTGCTTATACAACATATAATTTTTTTTTCATTCAGAATTGTGTTTAGTTGAACCACTCTGTAAAGTCTTCTTCAGCACATCTCAAAGACTTTCAATGGGGTTAAGGTTAAGACTTTGCGGTGGCCAAATCATGTGTGGAAATGATTCCTCATGCGCCCTGAACCATGCTTTGACAATTCCAGCCCAATGAATCTTGACATTATCATTCTGGAATATGCCCATGCGATTGGGAAAAGAAAAATCCATTGATGGGATAACCTGGCCATTCGGGAGATTCAGGTACTCAGCTGACTTCACTTCATTGCTGCATAATATTGCTGAGCTGCAATAATAACCCACTCATTGGCTCTTAAGCACTTCATGATTTAAATTCAAACAGTGACTTTTTTTGGCCGGAAAGTGTATTATCTGTCTATGCTGTATCTTAATGTTCAATGAGGAATTTTCTGCCACAGATGCACATTCATTTATTGCATGTTTTACCTAGGGCACAGTCGGCTGGGTCTGTTTGACTTGTTTGCTTCTTAAGTTAGATTTGAGTTTCATTGACTGGGTTGCCATATGAAATTTTCCAGTTACCCCATCCATTCTCCATACCCGTTTGTCTGATGCAGGACTGCAGGAGTCTGGAGCCTATCGTAGAAGCTATGGGCACAAGCCAGGGATTAACCCAAAAAGAGAGACACACAGAACGTTCAACCCTGCAATGACATGGGGAGAATATCCACACATGTGGACCTGCAGTGGAAACTGCAATCTTAGTCTCCAGAGGTGTGAGGTAACTGTGCTATCCTCTGCTTTGTTTCAATCTTTAAAAAAAATTCTTTAGTAATATTGGAAAGGGTTTGGTCCTGTTCCAGCTGTTTGGTTATTAGTCAAGTTGTGGTGAAGCATACAAGGCTCATTTTTTCCTGGGGGAGGATAATTTTTGGCCTGGAAAATTCAGAATGAAGGGCAAGCTCACTTATTATAGACAATCTTGTTTCTGACACCGACGCACGGTTTCTTAATTAACTGTACTTGTGCAGGTCAGTTTTCACGTTTATTTTTATATGGGTCTCAGTGAATGCACAAGTGGAAAACAGTGACCTCTGTGTTATTCGGAATTGGGTGAAATTAGGAAGTCATCAAGTAGAGCTGTGTAAGCTAAGCATCTGTGACTGAAAGGTTATGACATCAAATGCTAGGAATAACTCCTATTTTGTACACAGACTGAGTTACTTAATTATTTAATTCCAGATGTCTATTATTTTTAACTATTTAGGTCACCTGGATACAACCCAAATATATCATGGGGACATGGCTAAAAAAAAAACTTAAACACAATTTTCCATGTTAAAGTATGCTGACGATATTACCCGGATGCATAACATTTTTTTTTTTGCATTGATGTGCATTGAATGGAACTTGATGAACTTGAGATAAACATAAATAATCAATCATTATTTTTTCCTTATGTGTTGCACACTTCACTCCAACATGACTAATAGCCAAACAGCCTAAACAGAACCCTAACCTTTCCTATTAGCAGAGAGCTTAATTTTTTTAAAGACTGAATCAAAACAAAAGTGAAATGATGCTTCATTTGCACAAGTATAGGTACATTTGAAGGTTTCTTTTCTCATATCCCGTCGTGCACTACTTCTGAGACATACACATAGAGCTAAGAATGAAACTTGGTGTCCATGTGCGGGGGGGGGGGGGGGGATTAGCTCTGAATGTTTGTTTTTATATTTTTTATATTTATATGTGCTCTAATGAATATGGCGCTATTAAGGTGGGGGCACCTATGCAGTGGTGAATGCAGAGCTGACCTCTGTGTGTCTGTGTTTAAATGCATGCTGAGCCACCGCCTGACGCAGAAACAGTTCTTCTGGAAAGCCACACGGATGCTCTGCAGTGGTCCTGCCTTGGAAAAGCTGCTTAGCTGGTTCCCTCACATGACCATGGCTGCGGAGGACAGTCTCAGCCTGTCAGTCATCTGTGACACCTTACTACATGCAAATAGATTCTGAATCCCAAATCCAGCACGAATTGCTACACAAAACCAGACAGATGAATCATGAAAATGACACTCTGTACTTTAAAGCTGGTCCCTTACTAACATGGTCACCTTGTCCTTCACCACAAACCTATCGATTAGCTATCGGTTAACTCGTTGAGGGCTGACCTTATTTCTTCTACGCCTGCCTTGAATGCTCAGCATCACTGGTTCAGTTTGGAAAAGCACTGAATGGTAATTAGTGAACAAAGAAATATAAAGAAATATTTCAATCTGTCTAATGCCCTACTCCTCTACTCCCTCATGGAAGCTGTAGAGCTTTCCAAGCTAGGCACCCAATATTTCCATCTTTCTCCAGCATCCTCTTTTCTTGTTATTCCAGATGGTGTATCTGGAAGGGTCTCTTCATCATGCCCCCTGGTGGTAAACACCTGCAAATAGTAGTAAAATGTGTTAAAAGCATTACTTGGTTTAAATTAGGCCTGTGAACTGATTAACAACAAAAAAAAACAATTAATTGTGCAACTTTCTGTGATTAATTGGAATTGCACCTAATATTAAAACTTACAATCATAAATATGTACAAATTAATAGTGTATTGTGGGTTACAAGCAATAAAGATCTAATTTTGTACTCTTTTTTTGGCCCCATATTTGGAGAAAATGGTTAAAAAAAATCACCAAATCAGAGAAAAAATTTACAAGAAATTTCAATATACTTAAAGTCAGAAAAAAACAAATACTGTATTTCACCGACATTTTTAAATTCTTGAGTTTGTGAGAATAACCCATTTTAAAATATTTTAATGGTTTAACTTGCGATGTACAGATTATTTATTTCCAAAAAAATCCCACTTGCTAGCAAATACAAGCTTACTTTCAATACATTTCAAAAAGGCTAGATGCACAGATGGAAATAAGACAGGTATATAGCATTAACATGAGGATCGAAACACTATTTCATTTGATCTAGCTAAAATCTAAAACCTATTTGGCAAATGGCTCCTGACAACCACTGAAAGTGCACTTAATAACATTGACAATATTAAGATCTTAAGGCATAAGCCTTCAATCAAATAAAACAAATACCGTAAATTACAATATTTTTATCCTATGTATGCCTCTGTCTTGAAATTTGTAACATTAAATAAAACCTTCTCTGTGAAACGCTAACTGAATGTTTGAATTTTAGCTTTTAAATTCTGGGATTCTATGCAATGTTATAACCTTACAACCAGGAAGGAATATTACAGGTCTCTATTACTAATCTTTGCTCATACTCAGTGTTGCCAATTTAGCAACTTTGTAGCTTGATATAGTGACTTTTCAGAACCTTTTTGAGACTTTTTTTTTAAAAAAAAGCCACTAGTGACAAGTTTTTGGACAAACCTTAGCTGACAATAGAAACTTAAAACATGTAAAAGACAATAGCTTTATTGGGAAGCAGAAGAAAATGGCTATAAAGTATTGAAACCATCTGACACTAGGCAGAATTCAAATATAACACAGTGATGTCACCATATCCTAATTAGCGCATGGCATCATCTAGCGACATTTAGCACCTTTTCAAGCAGGGTTTAGCTCATTCCATTGAAAGTAATTGGTGATACCACACATATTACAGTATTGTCCTATCTGGGTATCAAAATACTGCATGTGTTAATGTGATTAAATATACAATAATGCGGTATGACTTTAAAATTAATGCTATGCATTAATGAGATGAATTTCCTGGCCCTGGTTTAAATTGGCAATACCAATTACTTAACTGCTAATGTCTCTTGACTATGGAAAAATACCAGAGTACCTAGAGGAAACCTGTGCAACACAAATAGAACATGCTAAGTCACAGATTGGGATTCGAACCTTCAGCACTGGCGCAGTGAACCGCCTTGCTACCCACATTAGTTAAACTATACTATACACTATACTGTCAGCCAAAAAAAAACACAATCTAATTATGAAGTTCAAGCCAATGTACATCGATCGTTTGCTCTCCCCTGTGAGATCTGGCTCAATTACTCAATAAATTAAATGAATAAATACATTAATACAAGATTTCAAGTAACAAGAGGAGCTTATACTAAATTGTTAAAGCTCCACTAAAGGAAAAACAAGAATGGATATAAATGTAGTATGCATAATAAGTACATTGATTTTTTAATTTATGATTATAAATTACTTTTAGAACTTTAATATTCAGTGTTTAATGTTCAGCAGAATCAACTCCTTCCTCCAGAGATGCAGGCATTCTAATCCATAAAGAGTCACAACGCAGTATCACTATTGGAGAGGAATGTATTTTCTGTGTTCCTAGCAGTTATATTTAGATAACCCCTTCTTCCTTTTCAGTGTTGGGCTCTGACTAAATTTAAGCTTAAAGCCTCCCGCTTGTGTATTCAAAATAACTTGGATGACACAGTTATGGGTATGGTTGTCAGGATTTAACCTGAAAGTTGGAACTGAAACTAATCTACAGGAATGGCATGGGGAACCTTTCCCCTTATCTATAACTGGATATAAGAAATGCAAAAACAAAGGTCTTTAGAGCTTTCATATACCAAAAAATCTAGTAACACTTTACATTAACTGCACCTTCATAATACATTCTTAATGCATTAATAGAACATTCATAAGCAGTGTAAATATACCGTAACATCCTAATATACCCTCTCAGCTTTGATATACACTAGTACCAAACAACATATTATAACAAACATTATAATTGTATAGTCAAATAATGTTTGTTATTAATGTATAGTAGATGTTAAAGTACATTTTTTTTCATATCAGTTATTATTGATAATCACAATGATAGAATGATAATTAGTGTTGATCATCTTTGTATCAAAGACTTACATGACTGGAAAGACCCAATGAGGAATGCTTGACTGGGTGGGTTTAAAAATGTGTCATATTCCATAACTGCTAAATAGAAGGTGATTAGAAATACACTGCTCAAAAAATTAAAGGAACACTTTTTAGTCAGAGTATAGCATCAACTCAGTTTAATTTCTGGGATACTGATCTGGTCAGTTAAGTAGCAGAGGGGGTTGTTAATCAGTTTCAACTGCTTTGGTGTTAATGAAATTAACAACAGGTGCACTAGAGGGGCAACAATGAGACGACCCCCAAAACAGGAATGGTTTAACAGGTGGAGGCCACTGACATCTTTCTCTCCTCATGTTTTCTGACAATTTTTTCCACTAGTTTTGCATTTGGCTGTGGTCAGTGTCACTACTGATAGCATGAGGTGATACCTGGACCCTACAGAGGTTGCACAGGTAGTCCAACTCCTCCAGGATGGTGCATCAGTATGTACCATTTCCAGAAAGCTTACTGTATCTCCCAGCCCAGTGTCAAGGCCATGGAGGACATTGGAGATAGGCAGTTATTCTAGGAGAGATGGACAGGGCTGTAGAAGGTCCTTAACCCATAATTAGGACCAGTATCTGCTTCTTTGTGCAAGGAGGAACAGGAAGAGCACTGCCAGAGCCCTACAGAATAACCTCCAGCAGACCACTGGTGTAAATGTCTGAGCAAACAATCAGAAACAGACTTCATAAGGGTGGCCTGAGGGCTTGACATACTCTAGTGGGCCCTTTGCTCACTGCCCAGGACCATGGAGCTCGATGGGCATTTGCCATAGAATACCAGAATTGGCAGGTCCGCCACTGGCACCCTGTGCTTTTCATAGATGAGAGCAGGTTCATCCTCAGCATACAGTATGTGACAGAAGTGAAAGTGTCTGGAGAAGCCACAGAGAACATTATGCTGCCTGTGATATTGTTCCGTTTTGGTGGTGGGTCAGTGATGGTCTGGGGAGGAGGCATATCACACAGACCTCTAGACAACGACATCTTGACTGCCATTAGGTATTGGAAATTATTTTAGCTTTTATTTTAGATGATATTATAGGAATAACTGAAACGTGGTTGAGAGAAAAGGATGGACAAGAATATAATATGGATGATTACACGTTGTTCCGTAAAGACCGTATAGGTAAGAAGGGAGGTGGTGTTGCAGTATTAGTAAAGGAAAACTTGCAGGCAAGGGAGCTTACTGATATAAATAAAACTATGGAAGCTATATGGGTAAAATTAGATGCTAAAAACTCAAATAGCCTAATTGTTGGCGTTTGTTACAGAGCACCTAATCTAACTGCTGAGGAAAGCAGATTGTTATACAGTGATATCAGGATTATGAGCAATAAAAATGATGTGTTAGTTATGGGTGATTTTAATCTACCGGGTATGCAGTGGGACATTGTCGCTGGCTCTTCTGAAAATGAACTGGAGATGGTGGAATTAGTACAAGATGTTTTGTTACTCAGTTTGTTAATACTCCTACCTGGGGAGAAGCCATTCTTGATTATGTTATCTAAAATAACCAGGACAGGATTGGTAAATTAGACGTTTTAGAACCACTTGACAGTAGCGATCATAACATGGTTAAATTTG
>JABFEA020000002.1:25617942-25640067 GCA_019775915.2 Cyphomyrus plagiostoma
AACAATGTGGCATCCTTTCGTTCCTAACACATTACCCAGTCCATATCAGTATAGATATACAGCATGATTTTTTCCCCATTGAGGCCTGATGTGTTTTCAAAGCGTTCCTTTAATTTTTTTGAGCAGTGTACATTGAGGTCTATCGTATTTATACTGAGGTCATGTTTTGCTTCACTGTAAATCCTTTTATTAACCTGATGGTGGCACTCTTTTGCACAACACTTTGTCGAACATTTTTGAACAGCCACACTCTTTTGGTTTCACGTGGAAATGGTTGTTGTGATTATAGATTGGCATTCAATTAAATAGGCATTCATTCATATTTTATGTGATTTGAATGCTAGTTTTTTTCCTTATTTTTTGCTGAAGTTCTGTTTTACTTTTTTGTCTTAAAGAAATCACCACTGCTCTATATACACTCTATGGACAAAAGTTTTGGGGCACACCTCTTACTTATTGAATTCAAGTATCCCACTCAGACCTACTGACACAGGTATATAAAATGAAGCACCTAGCCATGCAGTCAGGTTTACAAACATTTGTGAAAAAAATGGGTCATTCTGAAGAGCTCGGTGAATTCAGTTATGGTGCTGTCATACAATGTCGCCTTTGCAATAAGTCAGTTTGCAAAATTTCTTCCCTGGTAGATATTCCATGGCCACTTGTAAGTTGTATTATTGCAAAATGGAAGCGTTTGGAAACAACCGAAACTGATCCAGGTAGTGGGAGGCCACGTAAAGTAACAGAGCGGGGTCACCGAGTGCTGAGAGGCATACTGTGCTAAAGTCTCCAACAGCATGTTGACACAATAACTGTAGAGTTTATTTGGCATTAACTGCAGCATAAAAACTGTGTGCATGGAGCTTCATGGAATGGGATTCCATGGCTGTGCAGCTGCATGCAAGCCTCACATCACCAAGCGCAATGCCAGGCTTCAAATGCAGCAGCCACTAGACTCTGGAGCAGTGGGAACATGTTCTATAGAGTGAAGTATCACGCTTCTCTGTCTGGCGGTCTGGTAGACAGAACATTACCTGCCGGACTGCACTGTGCCAACTGTAAAGGAAACCCCATAATGACATGGGGAGGACATATAAACTCCACACACATCAAACCCAGGTCCTAGAGGTGTGAGACAACAGTGCTAACCACTGCACCACTATTATTATAGCAGCTATTTAGTAACAATACAGTTGTTATCGGTTATTTTGGTCATTGTTTACCTAAATTCTGAGGTTGTGCTCGCCTTTTCACAATTGATGCACCAAGACCTTGTTGTCACCAAATCCTACAAAGAATTTATTGTTTCTTTCGGTGTCTTGCTCCTCCAGTGCAGTGTACATGTGTGGCAAGTCCAGTGGTATCTGTGAGCCTGGTCCTGAGTTTTACCCAACATTCACCTTTTTCTTTTTGGAGAAGAGGGGTCCGTCTACGGATTGGTTACTGTAATCTGAGTGAAGTCACAGTGAAGTATTGCAGTCCTACAACTCTGGAGCAGTTAAGGGAAGCTGTCAGGGTCAGCGCTGGACTAACTCTATCCTTTTTATTTTGCTCCCATTTGGCCAGCAGGTGTTATTGGCCAGCCTGTTCCCTTTGTCTTGCAGATCTAAGTCCCTATTGTGTTTCCGGGCTCCCCAGGCCCCCACATAGCTTAAAGGGTTGAGTGACTGACTCTTAAACTCTCACTCCTCCAGTTGTGGGTTTTAGGTTGGCCTGAGGCCAGTCTCACCATTTTATTTATGGGGTTTCATGTTTTCCTTCACTTTTGGTTTTTCCTTACTGTCTGTTATGGTTTATCATTGTCTTTCTGTTTTGGTTTACACTGTATGTGCCCTGTTTTATTATGGTTCTCCTTATTCCTTGTCTTACCTAGTGTTAGCCCTCAGTATTGCCAATGTTTCCTAGTTCCTCTGTTTGTTAGTTGTGATGTATTCCACCTGTTGCTTGTTGTCCTGCTCCTTTGTTGATTGGTTGATTCTTATGATGGTCCACACCTGCCCTTTGTTAGTCCTCATTATCTGTGTATTTAAGTGCCTGCCTTTGTTCATTTCCCCAGTCAGTTGTTGTCTATGTTTACAGCGTGGTTGTTTGGCTTATTTCCTATTCGTGTTCCCTGTTTTTCCTTGGTTCCTTAATTGTGATTATTTCATGATCTTCATTTTAGACTGAACTGTTTCCTGTTTGTTTTTGACCCATCGCAGTCCTTTTGTTTTGGTGCATTTCTTCCCAGTGTGTTTAGCTAATTCAATAAACCCTTGTTGTCTTGGAGCTGCTCAGTGGATCGTCACCTTCTTTCTTCCTGCACCGTGCATCACCATAACAGGAAGCTAATAAATACTTGAAAAGTGCCTACAATCTCATTTGGATATGTGATGGAGATGAATGGAAGATGGAATTTCAAACCCACATCAGTCACTAAGAGTGTTTACTAATGCCATATGGTCTGGTCAATGCACTTTTTGTGTTTCAAATCCTCTATGAATACCTAGAAAGATTATTGTGTATATTGATGATATCCAGAATTGCTTTTACTGAAGCCAAGAAGGGCACATGTGGTTTATTTGTGAACTTTCTTGAATGGATACCAGGTTCTGTGGTTATTTGATTAGTGTTCATGTTTCACAGATGGACCACTTAAAGGCAGAAGCAGTGAAAGGGTGGAATAAACTGTTGACAATAAATTGAATACTGAGATTTTGGGTCTTCTCATTGCTACCATCATAATCAGATTAAAAGGAGGCTCCCACAAACTCAAGTTGACAAGAAAAGACATACTCACCTTTGAGGAAATGAAGATCTAGTTCATCAATTTTCCTAAAGTTCCCGAACCGTCCATTTCTTTTATTGCAGAAGTAGATGCTTCTGAAGCTGGTGTAGGAATAGTTCTTTTCTAAATATAAGGTGAAAGTCACCCCCAGGTGTCTGCTTGTCAAGAAACCTCACATCTACAGAAAGGAATTATGACACCAGCAATCAGCAACTGTTAGCTATTAAACTATTATTGGAAGTGTGGAGATACCAGCCTGAAAGAGCACAACATCACTTCCTTGTTCCTGCAGCCATACTGGAGACAGCACGTGCTACACATCTACAGATTTCCTTACAATTCCATGGTTGAATTTTTTTCTGATCATTAGACTAGTAAACCCAGTGCCCGATCTCCAACTGTCTCCCCAGTACACGATCAGTCCCATGTGTTACTGTTAAATGCCATTACACAGTCCCCTGTTCCACTTCCTCCCAGCCTACCTTGCTACCATGGCTAACGACAGTACTTTGTGGAACTTGAAGGCTGGGTACCAGAGGAGTTCTCTTGGTTTCTGGTGGTGGACATCTTGCACCCCTTCCTCACTGTGGATTTCCACTGCACCCACCCTGACTACCTGGACCACTGTTCTCATGGACAGCCTGTGTGCAGGCAGCAGTCTCCAGTGTTGGAGGGCGGGTTCTGTCGTGCCCCTGCAAAGTTTTGGTTTTGCCAACACGAGATTTATAGCAATTATTGAACTGACTGTTCCAATTATCTGTGCCATAAAGTTAGCTATAGTATGACCCATTAAAACCTCAATCCGTATGACTTTAACCAGCCTGCACTGTATTCTGTCTCTGAGCATTAGCTTCTGTTCTTTGGTGCTCTGTGCTTTACTCTAGCTTGTATTACCTTCATATGAATCTGGATCATCCTTAAAACCTTTCCAGCAACTGATCAATCTGTGCCTGTATTTCTTAGTGAGTTGGACTTTTGAAATAAATGCCACAACTTGATTTGCACTGAATGTCCTTAAAACATAAAAATAATTTGAAGCAAGGCTTCTTTATTTATTTATTTTTTGTTGAAAACGCGACTCAGGTTCAAAAATAGTTCACATGGTTATTTGAAGTAGCAGATACAGTCACTTCTCTCTTTCATACTATGCACAAAACGAAATACTTACATTTATGCAGTATAAACATTTACATATTGAGTGCTAATACTGTGCGTTTACCGTATAAACACAAATAGAAAATAAAAACATTCTCCAACATGAGCACGTGCTCTCATTCACACACATAAATAAATGATATTCTAAATAATCAATGGAGGGATACACACCTGCCATGACATATTTAGACTTAGACGAATAGGTTATTTGAGCTCCAAGGAAAAATTAGCTTCCTTAGTGTTAAATAATTAAAGCCCTGTCCTAAATTCACTACCTACAACCGCAAGAGTGACACATGAGATCACGTACTCAAAATATAACAATCATGGGATCAGTGTCATTATCAAAATATACCCATCATCAGCGTGGCTACATTATGAATTACGCATTTTACAGAAGTTGGTACGAATGATTAAAACACAAAATTTCAGAGATTAATACTGGCCGGGGTGGGTGGGGGTCAAACGCGTAATTTGACAACCTGGCTACGTGCTTGTATTAAGACCCTCAGATATCCCTAAAAGATTAGAGTGGAGTTACTCACGACTGTTCTCAAACGGCAAGCAGCACTCATGAGAGACATATTTCTCCCACCTTTTGCCATCTGTTTCTGCTTGTGACCTTCAATGCACTCGTATTTAAAATATCTTGGATTAACCGTTGATGAGACATCAGATGGTTTGTTCTATCTACGCACGTCGAATCTTTGTGAATAAAGACAATTTGTGAATTAACACAATTTTAATATATTGTTTATAAATATTACTGTTTGCAGCGTAACCGATTAACTCCAGAGAGAACACTAAAAATTCAGCACCGCCTTTATAGACAGCTCCGCTCCACTACGGACGTGTCTGCGTTATAGGTTTACCCATCTGAGAGAAAACACGACTGGGCTCTTCAACAGTTTAACGACGGCAAATATCAACAGAGGAATAAACACTTATTTTTTAAAAACAAATAACGTTATGATATTAGAGAAGCATATGCCTTTTTAAAATATCATACAACTTAGAGAACAACAATAAAGACAACAATACAAGTAAACTTTAAATATTTACATTACAACTAAAGCAAAACTGTTACAAATGCCTGGGAAAATGCCTTTGCTTTGAAAATAAAAAAATAAATAAATCCGAGGGTCGCGTACTGTTTTTCACAACCTTTAAACGTATATTTGGAATATTTATTCGATTGCTGTAGTCCAGGAATTATCTTAAAGAAGAGAAGTCCTTTGTATAATATCGTGAGTTTTCCGTGATATTATCCCAAATCCGAAGTCAACATCATGATATTTTGGTAATCATCCAAGCCGCATTCCGTAAATCCAAATTAAGTGCAAAGAATTTATAAGGTGACACGCAGGAAAGATATTAATTGGACACTAGTGAATATTTGCTAATCAAAATAATTGCAACGCTGTTTTCAAAGTCAGATCGGCAAGCTTTCCCCTTACAGCCACGCAGGCGTTTACCAGAACACGCTGTGATTGTTAACGCAGATGAATTAATTCCTTATTCAGCGGTCATTTTTAAAGGTACATTGGATAAATATCCAGCTACTGAAGCATTAGAATAATTTCTAGGATTTCAAGCCACGTCAGACATATTAAGCATATTAATGGGACCTAGATTCATTAATAAACACAAATTGTAGGATTTTTTGTATACTTGCCTTTATTGATAACCTGGTTAATTATTCGGCGGCGTAAGTGTTAACGCGAGGCTCAGTCATTTATCTTTTTCAAGTGGCATGAGCGAAAGAGAACGAACGCAAGGAAGGGGGTGGGGTATGACTGTGTGTTGGGGGTGGCTACTACAATGCCGGGTGGCGGTAGGGGGGCGTGAAACGGATGGATGTAGGAGGGGCAAACCAATAATCTCTTATACAGAAAACCCCATCCAGTAGCCGACAGAATTTGTACTTTATCGTTCTCCTCTTTCACGGCTGCATAAGAAGCCAACACCTGCCGACTGGTTGCAGCGCCGTGGCATCCTGCTTCCCGTTAAATACAGTAAGTACAGCTGACTGTATATTTGCCAAGAAGACATGCAATCTCTTAACATCGAAATTATTCTTGTTGCCGGCTATTAATAAAATTTCGTGATATATATTGCATCTTGTGTAACTGCTTCGCTTAGATATTCTATTACCTTCAATCAGACGCTTTTTTGTGCTATGAGACCTGTGCATCTCTCACGAAGCATGTCTGTCCATTTGCTCGTCTATTAATGTCAGTTCTCAACACCTTTTGTCCCCTTTCTCTCAATAACTGCATCTCTTCTCATCTCACTCCATCTCCCATTCGACTGCTCCATCCCGTCCCATCCCCCTCCATCTAGTATCGGCCATTTTGTCTGGTCCAAATTAAGGAATTTAGCCAAGAGCCCGAATTGGGCGGGTTAACAGCTTGCCATAGAATTATATGTGTATTATTTAAGATACACATCGATATATATATATACAAGTGCATGTGTGTCTGTTTAACCAATGCCATCAAGATACTAGTGTTAAAAATTCCTTTATTTTGAGCCCATCACAGTAAATAGTTGCACAGACATTTGTGTGATGCATGAGTAGCTTATGCATAGCCTGCACTGAAAATGTTCCTCACATAATGCTAATAGTGATTTTAAGCATTTTTTTTCTATATGTACCATCCTGCATTACCACTTCAGTAAGGCCTTCACACAGCATTAAAATGAACAATTTTAGCTCTCTTAAAAAAATCCATCAAATCTCTGAAGGCAAGTGATATTTCATGCAAGAAGGCATTTACCCATAGGGATGTAAAATACGAAGAAAATGGATCCATTTGATATGCTGATATGTTATATTTGTATATTATTCAGTTACAATACCATATGAAGGCAACATATGTGAGGCGTGACTACTGTTAAAGGTAGGTCATTCTGAGAACAAGCAGTCCTTGTGACAGCTAAATCTAGTGGTGCATAATGACACAAATCATCACGGTCTGCTGCGACTATACCAAAATAAAAGCAGAAGCACATGCAAAGGCTGACTACGCTGATATTATATATACTATATTGTGCATAAATGGGTAATATGGATTGTTATATGGATGTATATGGTGATGTGATATGCCACAATTTGTGCCTGATGGAATCTTTACCGTATTTTATCCAGTAATTTACTGGGATGGAATCGGAAACACATCAGTGTGTCTCGCACAGTCTCTGGTTCGTTTGTCACAGTGCGTGCATGTGCGTTTGTGTGTTTCTGCGAGGCGGCGTGTCGAATCTACTAATTCCCCTGGTGCTTTAGAATTTGGGACTGAACACGAGAGAGTTCTATTTACAAACAATTATTCACGTCAACGCACATTTGTTGGGTAGAAGAAAGGCGAACAATTTTCTAAAAGTCAAGCCAACCTGCTCATCCTTTTAATGTCAGCTCATGTTAATTGTTCACGAAATCTCCCAGTCTCCCTTTTCTGTGGTTATTATTACTGTTTAATGGCTTGCTCTCTGGTCTTCGGTCTCTTTCCTTCTAACGGAGGCAGCAAAATTGGATGCATCGCATCCAGCCTTCCCGGGAGCCAGGCTGGTAGTTCAGGAATACGTAGCTGCTGCAGTACACGACATTGTGCACATTTTTCTGTTCTGCCTCAGTACCACAAAGGTCTCTAGCTTTGGCGCAGCGCTGCAAAGTCATTTAGGGAGCAAAAGCAGGAACGCATGGTCTAACTCTGCTGCCACAGCCTCCTGCCGGAGTCGATTCAAGGACATTGACATTGACACTGAGTTGTACCCAGTCCTGACCCACATTTGGTAATTATGTCATATTCCCATTATTTTGTCACATGGTTGATGCTTTTACCCAACAGCACACGCAGATCTCGCTCTTATTCAGCTGCATATTATGCTTGAGAAATTCAGGTTAAGTACCTCGATTAAGGGTTTTGTAACCCAGGGCCCGTGATTCCATTCCGTCACGCGATTCCATGTGTTTATACTTCTGTTCCAGCCATCTCTGAACAAGATGTTGAGTTTCTGGTAGGTTTGCATGCATGAAAAAATATATTAAAATATACATGGCTGACATGCATATTTATGAAGTCAAAGATGCATTGTATAAGCACTGGCATGGGTGTTGTGAAGACTTTGATATTGGGAGCACAACTTAATAATTTAAAGGCAAAGGTCAGTTTATGGGGGGTTGGGGGGATGGCTTGGAGACAAACTAAATACAAGTCCACTGGCCACATGGTGTTCGGAGCAGCTCACCATGGCTTCTTATGCATTTCCAGGTCACTTCTCATGATTTTCCAAATCGTTTATCTAAGCAAGATGTTGTACTGAGATTTAGACTGTAGTAAATGCACGAGCCGATGAGATTAAGCTGATATTAAATCATTCCTTAAGGTCATGAAGTAACATGAGAAGTTTCACATTTTCAGCAGCACATTGTTTAAGGTAGATAAAACTTATAACTCAAATTTCAAATGTGTTGGTAACTATAATGCCAGCCACAGCACTTCAAACATCATACATAATGACTTCTAGGGTCATGAATAATATTTCTTAAAGTACATATGTGATGTACATACAAAAAAAATAGATTGACCCTACTTTTTTTGCTTTGCAATGTTCTAAGGCACTCACTGCCCATATGAAATTACAGGGCCAGAAGGGTCACGTTTGCTAGTGGTCTGTAGTGTTTCTGTAATTCGACTGACACCATTTGCTCCCACACTTGTGCACTTCTGGAGGGGGGTATTATGTCAGAAGGGACTTGGCGTGAAGCTGACACCACATTCTAACAACAAATGTGAACGCCGGCCATGTCTTACGCTATATATGCTCATACAGATGGACGGTATGGTCTGACTCACACGGTTGTTCTCCATATATGGGCAATATTCTCTTCTGCTGTGAAACATGTTCCATCAGCATTATATATGGTTTTATACATGCTAATTTATATTTAGGAAGAATTTATATATACATGTATATACGCACATATATGTAGTTATTAACATATATGTTGATCTTACTTCCCACACACACACACACACACACACACACCTCAAATTGCATGAAATAATTCACTTTAAACAATCAAAGCCCTTTGCATTGTATATTGTATAGGATATGCCGAATATGGATAGGCTCAATGGAGAATCCTTTGCAACAGGGTGTGTGACAATTTGGCTTCAGCCTGGCTTTACCCAGACCTTAGTATTACATTTTTGATTATTTTTATGACTTAAGAGTAAAAGCATTTTAAATCCAGAGCCATGGAAACACATCTGTCACAATGTCCGCTATATTACACAAGGAGATTAGTAAACTGAGATGCAGTGTCCAAGTTGATCAGCTGAGAAATCCGGTATTTTTCCTTTACTGAAACAGCTAATAGCCTCTCACTGATCTTCATAATTTGCATCACCACTGTGTGTGTTGCGGAGGGGGTGTTCATTTTGATGCATATGTGTGTTAATCATCATCAATTAGAAGAATAGAACAGAATAGAATAGAATAAAATATAATGCTATTGTTCATAACAGGCACAATAAAATGTAGTATGAAACTCCCTCTATGTATATTAAATATATTTTATATTGCTATTTTATATTTTAATTCCTACAGCATCTATATCTATATAGATGTGTAAGGAACCTTTGTGTGTGTGTGTGTGTGTATATATATATATATATATATATATATATAGAGAGAGAGAGAGAGAGAGAGAAAGAGAGAGAGGTGTAAAAAAACAATAACACCATTTGTTGGTACGTCTCCTTTCATCTTCCTGGTACAGTGTGTCCCTTAAACATTCCAGTAACATATTCAGGTTTGGGCTGGTATTTCATTTTGGAAAATTTAATGGAGGTGAATAAACGAGAATCGGTTTATTGCCCCAGTCAGTATACATAAAAAGGATGTCAGCTGGAATTGAGGATGACAGGCAGCATTTATCCAGTCTGACAGAGGATGTCTAGGCTGGTCTGGGCTCTCGGAATCAGCTGACTGCCAGCTGGGTGTAAAGCAATGGGTTTGTGCTAAAGACTGCAACATTTGTGCTCACACATTTACTTATGATCGGTCCTGCTGTTAATAAGATACACAGTACATGCAATTCTCTTTTAAACCAAACAACACAAAACAAAGCTGCATTCTTTAGGAAGCATTAGTGGCTCTGTGGGTTGGGAACCTGTGCTTATGATTAGAAGGTCACTGGTTTAAATCCCAGGGTGGGCGGAATGATGTCACCATTTGGGTTATGAGCAAGGCCCTTAACCCCTAATTGCTCCAGGCACTGCCTGCCATCCCAGTTATACGTTACTTTTGATGAAACCACCGGCAGAATAAATATAAATTTGGGGGTAAAGTAAAGTTTAAAGCATTTAGGATCCATAAAAGTTGACCGGTGTCATCTTTACCAATATTTAACTTGAAGATGCAAGATGATGGTTAGTGTATAGTATTGGGAAAACTAGCTGAGCACCAAGGTTCCGAGTGACAGATATGATGGCACCTAGGCCTTCGATGTCACCAGATAGTCTGGTATGCGTACCTTTGTTTCCACCCCATCCTCTAACCCTTGCCCCCTGCCTGTCTCTGTTTGCTGTGGGTTTGTTTTGTAACCCCATTCTTATTTAGGGGGAATGTGTTTTTGTCTGTGGAAGCCATACGGGATGACTGTCGTGTGTTGGGGGAGTGGGGTGGGGGGGGGTGCTAAGGGATTAGTGTTGGCAAAGGCCTCCAAAGGGCAGTGGTAGGGTGCCAGAAAGCTTGAGCGGGAACAGGCAGTCTGGTCACTACCATGCTGTTATTTTTAATTAGAAATGTTCTTATTATTATTATGGCATATACTTTTTCATAGAGCTGTTTTTAAAGTTTATGAAATGGGAAGATAATCCCATTCCTGGCCTGCTCATTTTAAATTGACTTTCCCTCCAGTCTGCCCAGTCATTGTGACTTGGAAAGGACACCAGTGCTTTGTGGCTGCTGAGAAGCAACTCGGCAGTGTTCACCGGCCGGGTTTCTGTTCGCTCTCGATGGAGCTGTAACTGTATGTACATTCTCCGTGTGCCTTTCGGTTACATCATTTTCAGTTCAGAATGCACAATGAACTGAATGAATACATTTTTGTAGATGCTCAACATGGAAGACATTTTGCTATTTGTGGCTGGGAGGTTACGTCTAGGGCTGGTCGTAGTCAGTCATAACGGCGAAGCGAGGGGCTTGATGAAACCCCCAACATCACTTATATTAGTATCTTAGGAATATTTTGGTTCCCCAATAAATTACACCAGTATTGAGGATAGTGTAGTTCATAAGACCAAGACTGTCTTTTGGCTGTTATACCAAATTCGAATATAATTAAAGGTGCTTTTCCCATAAAGTTCAAACCCGGCTAAAAGATTACTAAAGCTATGGGGGTGTTAATTGCGACAGATATGCAATATATTCAGAAGTAGTGAATACAAGATTCAGTTCATTATGATTGTTATAATGCAGTCACATTTTTAAATTGTTATATATTTAGCATATATTTAGCAATTATTTACAATGTGCAAATAAGGTTTTGTTATACGCATATGTCTATATATTACCCTTACAACTTACAACTGATTTTAATTGTGTTTGTACTTGTAACTTGTTTGTACTTGTAAAACATATTACATTTTTAATGCATTGAACCGTGAAATGAAAACTGGAGTTTGTGCTGAGCCATGATTTGCATGTACCATTACACCCCTGGTGCTGGAATGATCATCAGTAATATGCCATTGTTACATTGTGGCTAGATAAATTACCAGCTTGCGTAATTTTATTTTCTAACCAATCACTTATTTCAGAGAACATTAGGTGGTAAATAATGAACAAGTAGTTTTTCTTTAAGATCTGTTTTATTTACAGTTCATGCTATAAAATCTGCAGTCCAGAGCTGATATGTTCTATAACTAGCCATTTACCTATGCATGACCAGCATATTGACTCTATCCAATGAAAACATGTATTTCCTAAAATCCATTAATTCACCAGTGTGAAAAAAGCACATTTTCAAGAAACTACTTCACAAAATGAACCCAAAACAACATAATGAGACGGCCTTAGCACCGCAAATAGAAACCAGTCTTTACACAGCTGTCAGTGAACAGTTTAATGTTTTAAATAGACTTACGTGGATTGTTGTCAGTGAGGCAAATATGTTGGTGTCAGCAAGTTACAAACTGATTTTGCTTCATATTTTGAAATCAACATTAATTTTTAAAATTAGGAATATAAAGTAATTCATACAAATGAGCATCATTAATAGAAATGTTAAATAGTACAATCATAAATACCAGTTAACTTCATAAAACATATTTTCCTTGGTCGATTAGATGTCAAAATTCTCTTCCAGATCAGAAGGCATCAGAAGATATTCTATATGATTTTAGTCTATCAATGGCTTTCTATAGTGTTTCTTACAGAACGCCATATAAGCATCTCCTATTTGTATTGTTGAAGCATTGGTTTTGGACCAGCATGTGTATAGACAGTGATGTATGATGCGAGTACAGCACTGATATCACGTCAAGTTTTGGGGTCTACTCAGAGGCCCTTCTTCGCCTTGCTGATATGATCCTCCTCTTACCTGTATTTTCAGGCTACAGGATGAAAATTGAGAACAGCCTGCCTTGCCCCCTCCTCCCTGAGTTCCCCTCCCAGACTGGGCTGCAGTTCACTGTGGCAACCGAGGAAGACTTTGATGAGATAATGGCGATGAGTCAGGACATCTACGGTGGCTTGGACTACCTGCCCACTCGCTATGGGTCTTGGCTCCAGGAACCCCATCGCATGGTCATCTTAGCGAGAAAAGATGGAAAAGTGGTACATTCTTGGCCTTTTTAACAAAGAATCTCCTGAATTTGCTGTTTTATCCATAATCTGTCACATGCCAATACTAAGGTCTAACCCAAAAACAAGACAAATATATATATTTATACAGACGCTCCTCTACATGAACTTTCAACTTACGAACTTTCAGACATACAGACGAAGAGGCCTGTAAGTCCAAATTGTATTCATTGGGCTCCCGTTTCCCGTCTGTCTGCAACATAATTTTTTTTTTCTGTGCGCCAATTCTGCCTAGTACGACTTCTGGCCTCTATTCCCGCCATGCAGCAGTGTAGCATGCGTACTCCCAGGATCCTAGTTCTTTGTACTTGCGTATATCCTTAAAATCATTATCAAAATGATTTAAATAATTATATGAATAACGACTTATGAACATTTCAAGTTGCAAATGACCGTATCTTTTTCGTAAGTGGAGAGGCGTCTGTATGCATATGTATACAT
This sequence comes from Cyphomyrus plagiostoma, assembly GCA_019775915.2. Classification (NCBI taxonomy): domain Eukaryota; kingdom Metazoa; phylum Chordata; class Actinopteri; order Osteoglossiformes; family Mormyridae; genus Cyphomyrus; species Cyphomyrus plagiostoma. The sequence continues at coordinate 25,631,183 of JABFEA020000002.1, forward strand.
ATATGTATGTATCTATGTGTGTATTTATGTACGTCTGTATGTATGTATGTATGTATGTGTATAATCACATATTAAGTTGAGTGAAGGTGTTAAGAACCCCAGAATGCACACATGAGTGGAGGAAAAAACCTAGAAGGAGACTTTATTTATAATTTAAGGAGATGACAGAACAGGGAAGACAGGACTGGGAAGCATGTACTGTATATACCAGCCTAGCGAAGGACTGATACGATTCACACATAAGGACTGGGGATCAACAACAGGGAAAGAGACGATACCACAATGGAACCAAGACAACAAACACAAGGGCATCCTGTATCTGGAACACGGGGTAATACTGAGCACAAAGAGTGGGTGCCAAGGAAGTCCCAAAGGGCAGGACATTCAGCAGGACTAGGGACAGGAGACGATGAGGAGGCCACCAAGGCGACAACAGGAAATGAGGCAGGCGTCGGTGAAACACCTGGTTATGAGACTGGACCCGCTGAGACTTCCGGGGATGAGACAGGAGGCGAGCAGGGCGCAGCCGGGGCACCTGGAGGTGAGCTGCAAGTTCCCAGCAGGATGGCAGATGAAACACAGTGGACCGAGCATCCCAGAGCAGAGTCCTAACTGGAGGAGAGGCCTCATCTGGGTTGAGTGCAAGTGGAATGATGTTTCCTGATTCAGGAGTGAGCGGCATGGCTGCTGCAGGATCCTGTGCAGGCAATGTGGTGAAACTTGGACTGCGAGGCCCCTCCCAAGCCAGGCGCTGGAGGCTCGAGAGAAGAGGGTGTGGCCCCCCCCGAGCTCGACCCTGAAGGCTCAGGAGAAGCGGGGGTGGCTCCTTGGCTGGGCTCTGGGATCACATGAGGATCGAGGATCACCACAGGACACAGCTAGGAAGCAACACGAGGGTTCTGTAGGACTAGTAGTGACCCCTGCTGGTCACTGTACAGGCTGTGAAATATACATAAAAACAATCAATTTTGTAGTGAAATGCAGAGGCTGGAAAAAATGCGGAAAAAAATCTTTTAAGACAATATTGAAGCCCAAATATTTTTATTTGCTAAGCTTATTTTGTCAAATAAGGGTGCTTTTCCACCGCACCAGGTACCGTACTTTTGGTACTTTGAGAAAGTACTAAAAGTTTGGTACTTCAAAGTGTTATTTTTCCACTGGCGTAAAAACTGGTATCGGCGCCAAATGACATTATAGGCTATTTGCATAACCAATCAACAAAGGAAGCATTTCAGGTCTCATTCCAAAGTATTGAAGTACCAAAAAATACCCCAGCTGATTTGGCGCTTTTGGTACTGGTATTTGGTCGGAAGTCAATGGAAAAGGGAAAGTACCAAAAATACTGTACCAAAAATACAGTACTTTGTGCAGTGGAAAAGCACCCTAACTGAGCTGCCATTTGCTTTTAATTATACATATGCACATACATACAAGTCTACAATACGTAGTCTTGAACATTGATCAGTTTTGATCATAACAAAAGTGTCATTAATTCAAAGACTGAATGATATAATTACTACATAGCACATAAGTATGAGACAGTGATCTTGAGCCCTCTTTTCTGAGTTGCTTTCAGTTATGTGATAAATTCACAAGGCAGGCTTTTTCCCAGATATCCCTCCTTACCTGCTCCCCTGCCTCCGCACAGATTGCCCTGGAATCTGTGTGCGTGATCGACGACGGTGAGACAGTGCTGGTAGAGGGGCTACGGGTGGCTCCTCAGGAGCGGGGCAAGGGCGTGGCCGGGGTCCTCCTGCGCTTCTGCTCCCAGCTGGTCAAGGCCAGGTACCCTGATGTCAAGGTGAGCCGCCTGACCCGTGACGACCAGCTGGGGCCTAAAGACTTCCAGAAGTATCGGCTCATCACCAAGCAGGTAATGACTCTTAAAGGCTTTTTAAGACAATCTCAACTCATCGGCCATTGAAAATTCATTTACAGTATAAATGGTATTGTTTACCGGATCATAAGGTTATTATTCCATTATACAGAATGGAATTATGTTGTATATATTGATATGGTTTGTTTTTTAAAACATTTCACCGATTGTCGTGAACTGTAATTTTTTTTATGATAACCTATAAGATTTATATCTGTAAAAAATCTGTAAAGGATTATAAATACAGGCAATTAAAAAATGTTATTATAATATTTCAATTTTTTGTAACTGTTCATGCTGCCATATTCAGCTGTATAATACCCTACTCAAACAAGTACAGTAAAACCTCGGATCGTGAGTAACTTGGTTTGCGAGTGTTTTGCAAGACGAGGAAAATTTTTAAATAAATTTGAACTTTTAAAAATTTTAAGCGAGGTCTTACAGTACGAGTATTATGTATACGTTTTGTTTAACTAGTGTTATGTGATCACAACTGAGCCGATGGTTCTTCTCTCTCTGTTGCTGTGGGATTGTGGGTAATCATTTCCCATGCTCAGTCTCTGTCAACATGCCTCACTCGTATAGTCAAAATTTAGTAGAAAACCACCACCCGAATAAGGATGTACCAATGCGAGCGATGAATCTGTTTAACGACAATGCAATGTCACATCTGTGAAATCGAAAAGGAGGCAGAAGCAACTGTCATTGGATAGGTTCCTTGTTAAAGTAACACAAAAAGAAAAAGATTCCGGTGAGCCAACAGATAGCAGTGATTCCGTTATAGTGAAAGTCATCCTACAAAATAACCCTCCTCTTCTCCTCTCTCTCATCTCCCTCATACCATCCACGATTCTTTTTAAAAGTAAAGTGCAAGTTAATATGTTTTATGTATTTTTACCTTGTATTTTGTACTAATCATTTTTGTATGATTTTTTTTGGGTTGTGGAACAAATCATCTGAGTTTCCATTATTTCTAATGGGAAAATTTGCTTTGATATACAAGTGCTTTGGATTACGAGCAGTCGAGCACGTTTCTGGAATGAATTATGCTCGCAGTCCGAGGTTTTACTGTATGGACTCTAGATCACCATGAAACTGACTGTAGGTGTACATGACCATTACTAACTTGGTTTGAAAGTATTTAAATGTATGTAGACACAGGAGAAACAAATGGTCATGCATACAAAAAAATACATTAATTGAAATTAAAAGAAAAAACCTAATTATGTGGTTTTGAACTTTTTCACACGTACACACATCAATGGATTGATACTAACAGGAATACCGGCCTGCTAACTGTTCTTCCAGGGGATTCTCCTGGTTCGTTTCAGAGCTGAAGATCTGAAACTGCGCCTGACGGAGAAGGATTCGGACATACAGCGTTTTGGGGGTTCCACTGTCCCCCATGCAGTGCTGTTGGACCCTAGCGAGGCCCACAGGCTGTTCCTGAGTGCCGGCATCACACAGGATGTCCTACCAAATGCCACCATCGTACAAGACTGGCAGCCCTTTAAACCCCTGGCTAGCAACATGGCCATCCTGGCCAAGAAGGACATTGACTGGATGGTGGATGATGCAATTCGGCCCTCGGTCGCCAGCCTCTGCACCTTCCCCTTCCGTGTGCCCATCGGAGAAGACTGGTATTATCTGAACATTGACATCTTCGGGAAAGATCTTGACCTGGCGCAACAGCAGTTCCTGTCCCACCTCCGGCGCCACACCGCCACTCTGCGGGGCAACGTCATGTGCCAGCTGTTCCTGGACCCACCCCTGTGGGAGCCACTGGCCGAATTCTGTCGCAACACCTTGGGCGTGGAGCTGGTGAAGGGCTATACCGAGCAGTGTGTGGTGGAGTCCGACCTGGTCTAACTAGGAGAGATCAAGAGAGAAGAGAGGAGAGTGATGACGTGACAGACAGCCCCTTCCTCAGAGAGACATCCCTCAAAAAAGGAAGCCCCCCACCCTCTGCTTCCTTGAGGATACCTTTTTCTCACCTCTGCATAGCAACTCTCAAGTTTCAAAAACGTTTCAAGATATAACAAATACAATCAACGTAGGACTTTAAAAGCATTCATTTTAACTCTAAAATAGGTTACAAGTTTTGTTGGTGTATAAAGGAACAAGAAACTGAAAACACATACAAATGCAAGGTTAGGATATTCACTTTATGTTCAAACAGCTCATAAAAATTATTATTTTTTTGTTTATAAATAGGCTGAAGTGCAAATAGGTCTGCACAAGTCTCAATGCACTTTATAAATAGTATGTAATTAAGTGATGTGAGGCCCAGTGACGCATGGTGATCAGTTGGATACGTCAGTTCATTCTAACTTTGGAGAATTTTGGCAGAAAGCATGTTTCTGCTGCACTTTTCACTATGAAAGTCCTACAGAGGATTTTTGAGTTTTGCGTTAACCGATTAACTGCATCCAAGATAAAAAATAATCAATGAAAAGCAACTCAACCTCTACCAGTCATATACAACTATGAAAAAATACACCTTCAGGTTCACAGCCTTCAAGGCTACAATTCCCCTTCTTTTTAAACAAGAATGAGACAATGTAGCAAGCAACATTATTAATGCTGTTGATTTAGTTTTCAAAATTTTTCAAACAGGCTTTTATTTCAAAATGGTATTCGCTGAAGGAAAATGCACTACAAAAGGTTTGCAAGATGTAGTGTGTACACATATCTGCTAATGAAAATGATTAATAATTGACTTATTTAAGAGCCAGTCTTCAATGGACAGTTCTCTCTTTGAAGCACTTGCCCTTTTTGCTAAATATGCTGTGATCGGTATTAGTTTAACTTGTGAATGTTCAGGTTTGGATGCATGATGTGAGTATAGAGAGATAATGGTCATATTTGTAATAGAATGCATGATGTGAGTATTTATTGGACTAATCTGTGTTCAGAGGAATGACATGGAGGGACCTGATTGTGTTTGTAGAATAACTGCTGCAAGTTTTCTACTGTTATTTATTTATATGTAATATTTAATCAGTTGTGGTACAGATATTTTTATATAGTACCAATAGCAGTAATGCGTTATTATTCATTTTATAAGAAGCAGAAACATTAACGTCAGAATTTTTTTATACACTTCATTGTTCGGTACTTTCTGAGTTTTGGTGAGAACTTGCGAATACCATTTGAAATAAATAAACCTGATCCAAAGTTATTTGTCAGCAAGAAAAAAGATGCCAAACACAAACGTAAAAGCATGCACGCACCAATTTCTTTCATTTTTGCATCCATTAGCAGATGTGTATTGATTTTCCTTTACATAAGCTATTGTTAATGTGCACTGAGATTCCTGCTTTTTTTAGATTTTACCACAGTGACACTAAGGTCTGGATCCCTTGTGTGAACACTGACTATGTAATTTTTTATGGCTATTTAAAGCTCTCCACAAAGTACATTTTCAAGTATGTTCATCTCGTGTGTAGTATTTCAATAGGATTTCCTGCACTACCTTCCAGTATTCTCTTAAGACAGAATATTATACCCTTATTGAAATTCTTAAAGCAACATTGCTTACTACATCATGCAGCAGATTCATTTGCCCATTTATTCATTTCCTTAAATACTTTTAATGCCTTAAAAAATAAATACATAGATATGTAATCTGAAACATACAATGATTTTCTAGGAAGGAGGAAGAAAATAAAAGTTGCAGGAAATGTAAATGGCCAATATGTATATTACATTAGTCAAATATTACCCCCTGTGACTGCTTCTAGGTTTACTATTTATTGGATATAAAAAACAGAAACCAACTTTATATATCACACCAACAAATTTTCATTTTTTGTTAAGATAGCCTCTTGAGGACACGATGAGAAACATCTTCTATAGATGGAGAAACTAATATTTTGATATATTAGTAATCTAAAGTAGAAGATAGAAAATATATATTTTTTCACTTTTAAATTCAGCATGAATAATACCTGTCAATGGGAAAGAAACTTAAGAAGAACAAGAACGATTCTAGTGATGGACTGAATGCAAAACGGACACATTCCTCTTGCTTCCCCAATGAGCACAGACCATTTTTTTAATTACTATTATGACTGATGGATTGAACTGAGTCAATGTTGAGGCTGAACAGCAACTATGGGAGAAATGTGTGAGGAAGACACAGAGAAGCTGAAAGCAAATGACAAACCACGTTAACAGAGTGTGTCTCCAAAGTCTGCTTCAGAGCGCTTGGTTGACTGTGAGGGTTGGAAGAGATGCATGGCAGTAAGAAGGTCAGCCTACTATCCCTTTAAAGGCATGCTTCCAGCTGTGCCAAAGGTCTAAGCAAGAGGACAGTGCGCAGATGAGAGGACTATGTTTACGTACAAAGGCATCAATTTTACTGAAAGTGAGGAGCAGAACCTTTCAGTTGTCTACTGAACCAAGATCAAGGATTCTACAGTTTTGAAAAAAAAAACCCAAAAAACTCCCTGAGAAACCACAACATCTATTTTTTTCTTAAATGAAACTCCTAATGCAGTGTTTCCCAACCCAGTCCTTGGAGACCCACAGACGGTCCACGTTTTTGCTCCCTCCAAGCTCCCTGCCTGATAGACCACATTTTTGCTCCCTCCCAGCAGGAGCAAAAATGTGGACTGTCTGTGGGTCCCCAAGGACTGGATTGGTAAACACTGTCTAATGGCTTTGGACTCTTTTTAAGTCTTAATTTTTCTGCTGAACCGAAGAAGAAAAGATTTGAATGGAGGCCAACAGACTGTAATGACAAAGGGAAGACCAGCATGTACAGTGGGGTCTGAGTGCTGCCCCCCAGCTTCTTTACTTCTCACCCAAATCGTATGTTATCGTATACACTGCTTCAGGGCAGATGTACAAAAGCCATTTGGGAAAGAAAAACTGAAATTGCCCCATGCATTTTAAAAAAATGTCCTCTACCAATGTGCTCCAGAGCCTTATCCCCTAAATTAAAAGTTTGTTTTTACAGCAGAATTAAGCTAAAAATTGAAGATTCCAGATTCGACCATCCTTTTATAACAGTGTGATGACAGTAAGGATGGTGGAGCGTTGACGATGCATTAACCAGACAATAAGGTTATAGTGCGCTGTGGGTAGTTAATGTTCAAAGTTGAGAGACAAATCCACTCAAGACTACATGACTGTCTGTTCTGAAATGAAATTAAGTTTCTGATATTAGTTTGGTCCCAGCTGGCAGTCACAGTAAGACAGACACGGAAGATTTCTGAATAAGCCCCTGTTTATTAAGGTTTGTACCACTTACAACTCAGATAAATGTGATATTTTACTTCTGTAAATCTGAGAAGTAGCTGGCAGATAGTTAACACATCATAAACCATCTGACGATCTACAGACAGCCTTAGCTTCTTAATGCTTTTGTTTCACGTGGGAAAATTTATCCCTTGGTCAAAAATGGATGACAGTGTTCTCAGCACTGACATTACCACCCGCAGGCGCCCGCCCCCCCCCCCATGAAAAAACAAACTTTTTTAAATGTGGTGAGGTGATTTCCGTTTTCTGCAGAGCACTTTACAAACTGCTCACCACCAGAACAAGAAGAACCGTCCTTCATCTTCAAATGGACTCTACTTGTTGTTCCACATTTTTTTGTACTTGATTGAAGCATCTCATCTTGTATCAGTTTTGTTATGTGAGAAACCGTAAACAGAACAGCATATGTGCGAAAAGGAGTATCAAATTGTCTATGTAACAGCCAGAGAACCTTCATAGTAAAATTACGTATAAACTCTGCTCCATCTCAGTGGCACTAAACTGTATGGTGTATTTTAAACAGATTCATGCTGTACTGTAGGGCTGTGTGTTCTGGGTTTGCTGACACTGATGGTGGCTGAGTGGCACATTGTTTGAGCCGCAATACCATAGAAAAAACTATATATTGTGGTTAATGTGTGCATTGTTTGCTTTACTGTCTGTGGCCTGTTGGCTAAAGCTGTGTAATGTCAACATATGTTAAGCAGTATTGGGTAAAGGTTTATGCATCATTGTTAGTATTATAGCGCATAAAACTGTCAAACATTCTTACTTAGACAAACCCTTCACTGTAAGATATTTAACCTAAGCATTGTTAAAGAAATAACAAAATAGCATGATGAAGCCAGGTGGGAACAACATTCAAGATAACAGCTCCAGTCTGGATACATATAGAAAACCTGCAGGCATAAAAGAGAATAAGGAGCATTTGGGTGAAGTGAGGTCTGCTGAAATGAGCATCCAATACCGCAGTGAAGGGTTTGTTTGTATGTTAACAAAAGCGAGTTAAAACATTGCTGACACTGATGGTGTCCCTCACATTGTATTACCAGCCAGACAGTGAGCAGGGCTGTTCAAAGTTATCTTGGCACATTTGCCTTTCGAGTTTTCAGTTTTGCTGTGGATTCCCAGGAAATTTGCCAGATCCTAAAATATTTCATTATGCCAGTCATTGGGTCAATAAGAGGGCTCTGTGAACCATAACGGAGCGTACCAAAACTGAGCAGGGGGGCACATTGGAATGGGAACAAATTTATACATTATTGTATTTACGCATGAACAACTGCAAATTTCCTTATCAAATATAGCAAGTTTAGCAAAGACGGTTGTTCGCAAAAATGTATGGAAATGTAACCAGGTGTATACCAGTTTTCATTTTCTATATTCATGGACCTTCTGTCATTTTATGCCTTCCAGATTTTACAGTCTTTATTTTTGCTTATTTCTTTTTCCTGTCATCTTTTATTAAGTCATTTCTTTGCTTTGCATATGGCATCAAGTGACACATTTAGTTGTGAGCAGGTTGGTGAGGGGGGCTAGGGCTGGCCCAGCATGGCACGTGAAGTGAGTCCCTGTTCTTCATCTAGGGCATACATTTTCAATTTCTTTTCCAGGAATGGAAACAATGACGGCAGTAAGGGAATGGCAATGTGGGGGTGGGAGGGGGGGGGGGGTTTCCGGGAGGGGTGGTGGGGGGGGGGGGGGGAGGGGGAAACAAGGGCCTTGGTAACAGGAGTACATGACC
>JABFEA020000002.1:25640167-25652611 GCA_019775915.2 Cyphomyrus plagiostoma
CCGCCCCGCCCCCCGCCGGGGGGGTGGGGCGGCGGGGGCGAAGGGGTAAGCATGGACTGTGTAACAGGAGTTCATGTCCCTCACATTGTATTACCAGTCAGACAGTGAGCAGGGCTATTGTGTAACGTGGGAGACGTATGAGTCTGCAATGCCCTCTGGGACATACTGTGACTGGGTAACTGTGAGTAACTAGTGTCTAGTGAACCTTAAAGAGGGTGATGTAAACGCAAAACTTCCGAAGAGAATATGCCATTTTGTAGCAGGATTCCGTCAACCCATGGCCTACAGAAGGAGGCTCCCCCATGCTAATGTTGGACCGTAGCTAACAGTGGATGAGGGTCAGAGCAGCCCTCATTCAGCCATACAAAGCAAACACAAACAGTCCCATGTAGAATCTGTGCAGACTGCTACCCTTAAGCGTACGCCAGTAGCACCTGTAGAGACATTCCTCAACAGGGGAATGTTATGTACAGTAGAAAGTACTGTTTTGTTAAAAAAACAAAAATGTCCGTTTTTTTAAACCATGTACCCTGTCTCCCTGAGTATAGGGAGTAGATTATGGTGGATGTAGGGTTGGGGTTAGGGTTAGGACTGGTCATTTTTGAAATACTTAAAGACACTACAGACGAACAATCCCTGCTTGCTACATGGGCCAGCTCATGATATATGTGTAGTGGGGAAGCATGCTGGGTTATGGGGGGGTCGTCTTTCCTCATACTGCCAGGTCTGAAGTCTCAGTCCCACCTGTGCTGTGTGTGTGTGTGGAGTGTGCATGCTCCTCCAATGCCATGTGAGATCCCTTTTCAGTACAAAGGCATGCAATCAGGAGAAATAGTGACATTGTGTCTCTAAATTGTCCCTAGTGTGTAAGCTTATGTCTGTATGTGCCATTCGATGGATTGACCTATTCTCCAGTACACACACTCACATATATATATGTATATGCTTAAAACAAACTAATAAAAATGACTTACTAGCAATTTTTTAAATATAAACAACTAAAAAAAATTGAACGAATAAAAACAATATTTGAATTAACAGATATAGTGCCACTGTATTTGTATATATAATATCTGTCAAACATATTTAGGGTTTTAGGTTGTTATACAATAAATGATGATAACACATACAGTAAATGACAAACAGGCTAAATATTGTAATTTCAGATTTGACTAGTGCAGAAGAAAAAAAGCTTAACAGTTTGCTTAATTAGTTTTGCTGTTTTCGTATTTCCCTTTTTAAGGGTATTTTAAACAAGCCACAGAAATGGTGCTTGGCTTAAAGCGGTTCATACTGGCTTATTTAGTGAGAATAATTCTGTTGGTCTTAGTATCAGAAGTTGTCTTCTGATATGGTTTTATAGTGCCACTCTACTGAACATTGGAACAAATTTTCTGTATTCCATCCCTTATTCGGCAGATAAATACCCAAATGACATAAATGTGTTAAACGTTTTGGTTGTTTAACTATAACTAATAGCATTTTGGACCAAAAAAGTAAAAAAGAGAAGAACTGATTGCAATATTATCAGATAGGAAATAGGGAACCGTTCCATATCAATCCACAGGCATGAGTGTGTTTGCATGTGAGCCTCAAGTATGTTTGTGCTCTTGATACTCTTGTGAAACTCTGAAGTGCACGTGCATGCGGACATATGTGTGGTCGACATCGTCATGTTGATGAATACATTATGTCACAAAGAAGACAGTTGCTGGCTGGGGTTGTTCGGTCTTTAATATGTCCTTTAATCTAAATTAAATTGCACTTGATCCCCCATGGGGAACTGAGAACCAGCTAGTTTACATGCACAACGCACTTGATGGTCTCAAGATTCATTTGTGCTTAAGTATTAAGCATGTAACTGACACACATGGGCCGGAACGCTTACAGCAGGGATCCCCAGTTCTGGTCCTGGAGGGTCGTTCTGCAATGCAGGTTGCAGATTCCCCAGCTCAGACATACCTAATAATCCTGACAATTCGCTGGTAAGCTGAAGTTGCTGTGTGTGGGCAGAGAAACCTGCAAACTGTGTCGCAGTTTGAACCTCCAGCACTGGAATTGGGGAGCCTTGGTTACAGACACAGAGCCACCACATGAGCTGTATCGTTCCACCTGGTGACCCTGCAACACTAGGATGCAGTTTTGAGTTTTAGGCCTTACCTCTGTGTGGAATCTACACCAGCAGCACCCCTTGGTGTCTGGTGGCACAGAGCAGAGGGAGTGCTGGTACAGTGCCTGATTATTCTAGTATGACTAGCAGGATACTCTGAAAACTTCACCTAGAAAAGTTCTCAGGGAAGGTCATTCACTGCGGCCTTTAAAAGTCCTACTTTTCCAGCTTAATCAGAGGCCAAACTGGGATACTAGTGTAAAGCAGGAACATGATGGAACTCATATGAATTCAACCTATTTTACTGTCGCATTTTAATATATCATGCGCAAAGTTTTAGGACCAGCCGTCTTACCACTTTGTAGATTCTTGTACCCAACTGGACCACAGACTGTAAAAAATTAATTCTTCGGCAAAGCATATTTGTTATTAATTTGTGGGTCATATAGTGCTGCAGGTCAGTATAGCCTCATTGACTATAAACAACCATAGATTTGTACTAATCCTGCGACTTTTACTGGGAATTTTCCCAGTTTAGGGTAAAAATTGATTTCTGCTTCATTACGAATTGGGACAAAGTATTCAACTACCGTTTGTTTAAAGCTTGTACCTTTAAAACCTTTTCTAAATAAACTTTTCTTTTGTGAGTAGGGGCATTGTTTTCACTAAAGGGTCCTTAAACAAAAGGGTACTTTAATGTGAACCCCCAAAAGATGAGACTGTGGGTGTCTTACCAAACTTTTCTTCATCTTTCAAACATCCTTCCTTCATTTGCATTCCTTTGTTCATATTCTGTTTTTTATGTTCTCCCTCTGTTTCTGCTTTTTATATATATATACATAAGCACAGACTATTGTCTGAAGGTCTGTGTATATTAATATATTGTATTAAAGGAAAGAAGAAAGGCTAAAATCTTTCAGGCTGAGCGATTGTAAGTTTATAAGCTTTTATAGGTGAAATATGCCTGATTTTGCATATATTATGTGATTGGCATAGTAAATAACAATATACTTTAAAAAAGCTTTTTATTACATTTCCATTAATAATTAAAAAAAGTTCAGAGCAGAGGTGGAAATTTCAGGTTCAAAAAATGTCTGGATTTTTACTTTCTGGACCTGAAATTAGTTAGATTGTGTAATGTGCAATATTTCATTATGTTCAATATTGGATATTTTATTGTGATGCTAAAATGTTACATGAAGAAATTGTTTACCTGAGCTCTTTCCTGGCATAGAAGGGAGCTTTTAAAGTCTCAATTTACAAGTGAAATATACCCATCTGAGCAAGTCATTCTCCTTTCCTTATGATGTTTTTCTGTAACTAGCACTCACACTGATAACATTTTATGTTTGTATAAACTGTGAACCACTTTCTGCCTCATTGTACTGTATTTAAAAGTTAAGTCACTGTAGTTATTCTTTTTTATTTAATTGGAATGAAACATAACTGTTTATTCTGCTTTTGTCAATGCATAGTTTCATGTGTTCTTATATCCATATATAGCTGTCTCGTATATTTTGCCTTATGATGTCATGATGTACTTTTCAAACCACCTCAACTCTCAGTATAACTATAGACAGTATGTATTGTACATGCTGTGTATTTTTTCTCAGAGATTAGAGCTTTCAGTTGAGAACTCAAACTTCTCAGTGGCTGACCTGTACACAGTATATAGCAAAATGTACATTCCTTAGAGTGTTAGAACTCCTGAACGCTATATGCACTTTTGATGAGGTATCTCCAGTGGTGTCCAATGGCCAGGGTGCAGACATTCTTTATGGGAATGTAGCAACATGTATTTGCTTGTTTTTTTGCCATCCCACACATGGCCATTTAAATGTTTCTCATACAAATGGCCCAGATTGTAACTGAACCCGTAAGGAGGCCCTGAGAGACACTTAAGACAGATCTGGTATATGCAAAGTTCTCCTGCGTGTTGAGGTGACGTTGACTCCCCCAGTGCAGTCTCTCCAAAAACATCACAGTCGGATACCCTGCACTTGTTAGTGCTGAGTGCACATGCCTGTTCCAGATATGGGCAGAGTCCATCCAGATTAGCACTGAGCACTGTAAATATACTCAAATGTCAAATATACACTAAAGCCATTTTTAAACATCTTGATCTAATTTATGTAAAATTAATAATACATCAGGAAATAATACGCAGTACTAAGTTCTGGAAAGAACTGATGGGACAAATGCTGTGGGAGTCAAAGATGAGACTTATTTAAAGAGTTGACTGTATGTTGTGATGATTATTGGTCGTCTAAAATTTTTATATATATATATATATATTTTATATACCCAACCATCTATCCATTCATTCATCTTCCAACCTCTTACCCTGGTCAGGGTCACTGGGCGGCCTGGAGCCTGTCCCAGTCAGGGCACAAGGCTGGTATACCCAAGCTCATTGCTTATTCTGAAGTGATGAGATGAAAATGAAATAGAATTTTTGTTATTCTCCGTCATTTTGGAAAAATGTAAAAGATGCATAACTATTTTAAATACAACTTTTTTAAACCTTACGATTCTTGAGAGATCTATGGGATGTGTTCCTTTCTAATGCTCCGGATTCTTTTTGTGGAGGGGAATGGTCTGGAAGGGATCACATGGCTAGGTTTACGATGAGCAGAAGGACCATAAGAAACGTGTAAATATCCATCGCAGTTTGTGTGAAATTTTACTGGTCATGTCATTCTTTTCCTGTGGGGTTTATTTTGGTTAACAAGCTGTGTCTGACAGTCTGCTATAGGCAGGGAATTCTGCTGGGACATTTGGGCTAACAGCTAAGGGCACTGGAAGTGATTGTAAACCTGGCCATGTACAAGAAATACAGGCTGTATAATATAACACTGATGGCTGTTTTACCGGGATTGAAAGACTGATATCTATTCCATTTATTGTTTGGTTTATTATTATTATTATTATTACTATTATTATTATTATTATTATTTTGTTTTTTGCTTTATTAGTTATTGTGATAGTGCTGTGTATGTGTGCTTTTTATCATACCTCTCTTTCAGTAAGGACTGAATTATTAACTTAGAAATAATCTTTTCACGTATACTAATATTTAAATATGTATGGGGAAGTGAAAGTTGTTTAAGAATTAAGGCAGATCCTCAGAAACTAACAACATAAAATGTGTGTATCTAGTGCAATGGTGAAGTGAATATTGTTGGTAGTTTTTAGTCACAAACAGTTATTAGCATCACAATGTTTGTCCTGTAGCAGTATTTTCATAGGGTTAACAAACAGGTAACTAAAAAAGCAGATACGAAAATGTTAGAATCAGAAACTCAGTATGCAGTATGGGCTCAGACAAACCTTTTAAGAAGTTCTTTGTTGGTGTTTTTTTTTAGTATCTCTGGAATTTTCTTTTGTCAGGAGCCGTAAATGGCAGTCAAAAAAGAAATGTGCATGCAAAATGTCTAGCTGTTCTATAACTCAGACAGATTAATATTTAAATATAAAGAAACTGGTGAAAATGGAAAAGGTGCGGTGGCCAAACTGGTGTTTTGCAGGATAAGAAATGCCACATCAACATGAGAGCGTGTTGGCAGTGCTTTAAGTCTGGTACACACACGGTTGCACACAGAAACATAAAACTATGCATAGAAACTCATGCGTAATTACGTTTGATGTTGATTAGGAAATTAGAGCTAAAACCTTTTGATCCCCTCGGGTCGTAATTAGAAAATTGTGCTGGAAAAAACCAAGGACGTATTCCACAGGCAAAATGCTCTCTCAGAGCTGCTTAATATTCTAGCTGTGCTAATGTAACATTGCAATAATAACATTACAGACTATGAGAATGTCTTGTGTTTTCTGCATAGTTTTTAAAAGGAAAGTAGCTTGAAATCTTATAAATGCAACACTCAAGCTGCTGCAACATCTTTGACAGCATGCTCACCAGTTTAATTAGCAGACATTTGTATACTCATTAGTGCAGGTCTTTTGCCACAGAATGTGTTTATAGTTTGCTTTGGAACAGTTTGACATAAGGGAGACTTGCACTATTGTCTCCCCTCAGCTCTCTCTCTCATTGTGCTGTGGCATGGTATTTATGAGGTAGAGTTTAGCTCTGTGTGCTTGTAAGAACTGGATTGTGGTGTGCTCTCTGAAATCTGTCAAAATTATCAAGTTTAGTATGCGTACGGCATTTCTTTTCTCATTCAGAGAGTGAATCCTTTAGAGACAAAATAGTTTTTATGTGTGTAACAATTTGTCTTGTACTGCACCGTGTAATAAACTGAGGAAAAAACAGCAAAAAAGAAAAAGCTATACCAAAAAAAAAAAAAAAAAAAGATGAACCGCAAACCGTGATTATCTTGATTTGGGTGAAGGCTCCTCCAGTACTGTGGATAAGTGTGTGTAGTGCTGAGATGTCACTGAATATATGCTCTCTGCTCCTGGGTCTAACGGTCTAACTTAGGAATTTCTTGTTCTTAACTTAGGAATCTTCCTGTTTTCCCAGCTACCTCCTCATTTTTCACTTTCAATATATTTGCTTAATTCAGAAGGGAAACCTTCAGATCCAGTAGTGAGCTACACTTTAAGAGGTTACAGCTATCTTGAAGTTCCTTCAACAAATGGAGCGTCAGCTTGGCTTACAGATTTGAGTTATATTCCATTGGCGTAATGTATGTGTGGCATGGTGGCTTGGATTTCCTTACAGATATTGGATTTCAGACAATTTTTCTTCCATGACCATGTATCCATATCAAAGCCTGCCTTTTTTAGTTATATAGCAATAATGGTTTATGAACAAGAACTTAGTGGTTCCTTATAATATAAGAAGGTTCACTAATGGAAGCTGGTTGTGTTTCTTATGGTATCTATATCTATTTGACTGGTCATTTTCTTCACAATCCATCTGGGTTTCTCTCACATCAGTGTGGGACTTCAGTGGTTTAGAGAACAAACATACTGTTTGGATTAACTGGGACAGGTGAGCCATCTGAGGGCGGAACAGCTGATTAACTTTGACAGGTGCTGGGGAGCATAGCTACTCTCATAATAACCTCAGTGTTCAGCATGGGGGGAGGGAAGCAAGGCACAGACGGTGATCGTAAGGTCATGTGACCCGCCGCTAAAGGGGGGAGGGGGCAGGAAATGGAGGCAGGTGTTGAGGCCTAAAGTAGTGAAGTGGCAGCATATGTATTCGTCGGGCCCCCATAGAAAACGAGGCAAACTCATTTGTCTCAGTTTATTCTTCAGTTCTAACTGTATGACGTTGAACACCTGGTAACAAGTAGAACTATTCAAATATGAGTCTGGATCGAGCGATGGTGTATATATACATGGCAAGTATTTGGACTTTGACCTCAATATGTGGAAAGAATCATTGTTCTTATGTATCCTGTTCAGTCTTCACCAAACCAAAACATGTAAAAGATGTATTATATTTAATCAGTATTTACCGGAACAATAAGCAATATATAAGTTTACTATGAGCATAAAAGCAGAAATATATAACTGGATGCCACTGGAAATTAAATTTTTATGAAAGCTAATCTTTTAACCTTTCAGCCTTTTCAGTATATAATTACACTAAATAAATAAATGATCAATTGACGATAATGTTTCTATAGAAAGCTAAAGAGGAGTCTAGGCAATGTGGAATGTAATTTGGCCAAAATGTCACTGTTAGTATTAAACCAAAATATAGACAAAGGGAGGGGCGGAGCAACTGACCAAATGTCATTGGCAGCATCGCCAGGTCTTTGCCTTTGCCATGTTTAATTCAGCAGTGACTAATCACCTTCAGTCTTAGTACCTATAAATGGCTGTAATTTTCCATGAATTGCTTACTGAAGTATATACCTTTAAGCTCCAGTAGTAGGGCCTGTTTTAACATGATGAATTCCTTCCCATCTTAAGATTTTAAGACATCAGCCAAGAGACCTAATCTATACAAGGGTCTATCAATCATGTTCCTCCCAAACCCCCGCCCCCATTCCAAATGATCAATATGATAATGAGGTCATGCTGTGTGTTTAACACATTTGCCTCTTTAGTCAGAAACTAAATTAAAATGAATTTAATCCAAAGCAATGTCTGGTAGGTACAATATTTGTGTATGTTAGCTGAACATACACTTTATTCAAAATTTCAATGTTTTTGCTCTGGGTGAATGTCCAGGATGTAATTCATCTGGTATCCAAAGAATGCAAAGCGTCAAATTGAACAAAATAGTACCAAACCTTAATTTTCCAGGTCCTGTCAATTTCAGAATTAGCAATAGATGATTCCCAATCGGGTTTCAGCTTGCAGAATCCATATCGGTGAATCCTGTCGGCATTCTCACCTCTTCTCCCTCTGCACTGCTGCCTCAATACCTACATTACTATTCCAACACTTACTAAAAATTAAAGATGTGTCCTGCATAGATTTATTCACCGTGGCCATCAATATGACTCCAGTTAAATGTGTCATTCTACTGACCAACAGGATGTGTGTGCAGTTTCTCGTATTCTAAGTGGAATGCATGCAGTTCAAATGACTCCTCCAAGAGCCATATCTGCAACCTGATGTTTTCACAGTACCTTCGTAGTAGCTGCAGACACCAAATTAGGTTTTTTTTTTTAGTTTTGCTTTCATGATGTTAGCATCCATTCCATATTCTCACATCAGCAAGAACAGTGTAACCAAACACATTTTTCAAAAGGTAATAATTTTGATAATCTTTCTTTTTTGGTGTTTGTGTTTGGCTTATGGTCCATCTGTCTGGGTTTGGTCCATTTGTGAGTTGGTGGAGGTTAAATTATTCCCATGAAAATACACACGCAGTACTGCTCAAATCTCAGCAATCCATCCATTTTCTATGATGGCTTATGCAGTCCTTAACACCGTGGTCATGGAGCCTGTCCCAGGAACCAATCAGCACAAAGCAGGGGCCACAGCAAACAAGGCAGGTCATCACAGAGCATACGCTCATGCATTTATTGACTCCTGGAAAATACCGCCACGTATGCATACACACACATGTGCACAATGATTAGGTTTCTGAATATTTGTGGGGACCATCAATTCATCCCTATGTCAAAAATTCTAATTCCAACAATGACCAGCTTAGGCAAGGCAGTTTTATTTATACAGACGCAATTCAATTCAAGATGTTTCACATCTTCCTGTAAATAAAAGACATTAAAATTGCATTTAAAAGACAAAATAAATACATAAAATTAAAAATAAAAACCCTAAAAACCTTAAGCAGGTTGTAACCTTAAGCAGAGGTAACCAAACAAAATACAAGACTTTTGGTATTTAGTGTTTTGATTACACTTTGATGTTTTGTAAATTTGTAAATTTGAATTTCCCCACTAGGTCAAAATAACAGGTTTCATCACATTGTGGTAATGTAATAGATACATGCCCACCACACACAGCCAGGAAACAAACCCACAACCCTGCACGTATGAGGCTAACCTGCTAACTGCTAGGATTAGCCATCTTCGCTAATCCTACATATGACAGCTGCTTGACAAATTTAAGTTATGTCATTAAAAACACACTATTAATTTAAAGTGGTTTTCACATATCTAATTTCAATAATATTCCAGTGATTATACTAAAATTGGCAATCTTGAAGACTTCTTTATTTTTCACATATAAATCAAACAAACATTCTGCAAGAAATCTGGTTGACTTAATTGGTATTCATTTGCCTTCTGCTCCCACATTGCTCATTCTGTGGCCTGGTAATGACAACGGAGCAGCTAAAATCCAAGTGGAAATTTCCACTCCCTAGATCCATGCTTCAATGAGTACCGGAGGGGGGCGGGGGGTGGGACGGACGATAGCAGCACCAAGCAAGCTTGACACAGCAAAGCCAGCTGGCAGCCTCCTCTCTACCCCAGGAGGCCATGCCAACACATCAGAGAGCAGGAGAGGAGATGCCATCGGGTGGGACGTTACATAACCACCCCCCCTTCCCCCAACACTGTGCAGACCAGAAGACAGACAGCAGAATGGACATGAGTGCAGACACCGGGTGGGCCAGCTGAGCAGATGGCAGCACAGACAGCATATCAAGCAAGGGCAAAGACTGTCTAATGCAGGGCCTGCAAGAAACGTCAGCATGGAAATTTTGAAATCAGGTAGAAAAAAAAAACCACAGAATAACCCCAGAGAGTAGCAGATGAAAAGGCACCCTGTGCCCCAGTTAATAAATCACACAATTCACAGGTCACTCACTACTGTGCATAAGTCTTAGGCAGCCAGAGAGAATAACGTTTAAATGATATTTTTGTTTGTTTATTTGTGTAAAACTATGCTATTATGTCAAAGTGTGCCATCTTAGCCCTTTCAAAACCATCTCAGTATTTAACTGGGCCACTAGCTCATCTCATATAGTTAGTTAATATCTCGTTGACTTTTTTTTTTATCTAATTAAGTTAATTGATTAAGTGAACTGGTGGTGTTTTTAATAACTATATGGAAGTGCTGAGGTGCCCCTGGAGGGGAGGTTTGAGAATCGAAGCGAAGCGTACCTAGCCATGCAGCTGGGACTTTTAGCAGAACAGAAGAAATTCTTACTAGTTATTATTCAGTTATTTTTAATTTTTATATATCATAAGGCTAAACTGTGTTTTTTTGCATTTTATACCTAGATAAATAGCTTTAAACATGTCTTTTGGCTGCCTAAGACTTTAACACTGTACTGAATATAAACAGGTATTAGTCCCCCAGTGACACACACATGCACATATCTGACGTCAGAAGGGTATTCAGTGCAAAAACAGGCTCTGGATTCTATCTAAGGGCCATTGTGGGAGCTGGAGGTCACCACCCTGAAAGGCAGATTTATACGTGAGGAGGAGGGGGGCAGTGAGAAGGGATTGGGAGGATGAAAAGCAAAAAGACTGGAGACTGGGGGAGGGGCGGAAAAGGAGATGGGAACAGGCGAATTTTGGGTGAGAACTATGGGCAGAGAACAGACTGCCTTTGCTGATTCTTTCACGCTTATGTTCGCTGTTCATGTCGGACGGTCTCCTATTTGCTGTTCCAGCTGATGCCACAGTGAAGAGTGTTTAAGAAATCTCACCATTTCTGAGTCACATGTGTGCCTTCAACCTCCGGCTCAGCATGAGCTGTCACGCTTTGGTGACAGGAAAATCCAAGCACGGGTAGCTGAGATTTAGTCCTTCTGTATCACCAGACCCACAACCACCCAGCTCATAGCATCCAGGCCTGGTCACATTTAGAGGGTACTGAATCGGAGTGAACTGCAAAACCATTAGAAGTAAAATGGGCTGAGAGAAAATGTAGGGCAGGGCAGCATGGCATGGGTCCACATCAGAAGCAGGATGCTAAAAATAACGTGATAGCATTTCCACTGGTGCCCAAGTCTTTTGTGTTATAATTAGATGAAGTCTCTGTAGCGATATGTGACGTTTTGGGGTCATTTTCTTACTTTCTTGCAGTTCTTGCTTGGTGGATCTTGTCGCGAAGCCCAGTTTGTGTATAAGACTCATTTGCCTCCTTATGGGAGAGACACAGCCCCAGTGTCTGTGACTGAGATGAGCTGTGGGTGCGTGAGGATGCATAAACTCACAGCGGAAAGAAAGTGTCAGAAGAAAAAGAATGTGCTTGACTTCCTCTTTGAAAAAAAATTTGAACGAGAGAGAGAGAGAGAGAGCGACAGTATGAAAAGAGACTCTCGGAAGACTGGGGCGCAAATGAAAGACGTAGTGATGACATTTGCGTAGGGGTCTGGAGAGAACGGGGTTCACTCATTATCATCGTAGCTCTGGGTGAAAAAACAGGCCTTGAGAATAAATAATTGTGGTACGGAAAGGAGCCCGAGGGCCTCTCAGCACCAATGGAGAAACATTCCACCTGTGTGGTGCTCATTCTGGCATTCCTGCAAACAGGTAATCCTGCGTCCTCCTCAAAAGATCCTCATTCTTGTCTTTGGGCTACTGAGCGACAGGTTAGAAGTACAACCATTTATTCTGTGCCTTTGGTTAAAACGAGCGTTGACATCAGTTCACCTATATAACACCATTAATTAAACTTGCATGGTTGGGGTGAAGATTAGTTCATGTGAAATATAGTGTACAACTGCTCAGAACAGTCCAAAATGCCAGCAAAGCAGGAAACGTGGATTTTTTTCATTAGCACAAAAGAGCTTGCTTCAGATTTCTAGATTTTAGTCATTGATTAGTAACTATAACCAACATAAACATATCTTCACAATTACAGACATTTCTCAAAAAATGCATGTCTGTGAGAAATGTAATGTTTCATCAGCTGTGGTTAAATGTTATTGTCAATAATGTGGACCACAGGACACATCAGAAGTGGGGGTGGGGGAGCAGGGTTGG
>JABFEA020000002.1:25659694-25670657 GCA_019775915.2 Cyphomyrus plagiostoma
CAACAACCCTAGACATATAATCTTGCCTGGTACACTCCACTTAAGCTCCTCCCTTGTGATGTAATGTATTGTTGTCCATGGTCGAAGGATCAGTAATACAAGTGGTCAAAAAGCTAGCCGGGTGGAGGGGTTACAACTGTAAAGAACAATGTCAACTTTTCAATAAACAAAAGGGATTTATCAATTCTTCAGCATTATTTATAACTAAGCTATTAATGTGGCTAACCCGTGTGCATTTCACAATTGCTTATCTAAGAGTCACTCTTGAAGCCATTTCGGTGGACGAGATATCCGTCCACTCCAGGTAATGGTGCAGCCCTGCGGCAGGGTTGGAGTGCCATTTGGAGCATCAGTAAGAAGGGTCTTCAATATAGTGTCCGAGGCAGAAACTCTGCAATCCACAGGACACGATACAGCAGCAGCCTGGGTGGTGGAACAGCTGTCCGAATTCCTGCCATGTTGTGAGAAAGCCTGGAGGGGTCCTGGACATGTTGAAGATTCAGCAGGCATAAAAGGAACCATCCACATCCACCAGATAAGAGCGAGGGGCAACCTTCTGCACACAGCTGCCCAGATTCCAGATGCCCGTATGATCGCCTGGCAGGGATTTCATTCTTATGCGGGTGTTTGAAGCCAGCTCAGGAAGATCTCTGGCAGTTTTGCCGTAGATCAGTTTGGAGCGCTGGACGCAAGTGGTGTAGGTCCTCTAGAACATTAGTCATGATACACGGCTCTAGGAGCTCCGCGGAAACTGGAAGCATGGCTTTGAGTCGCCTGGCCATCAGGCGCTGAGACAGGCTGCTGTTCATTCCTTCAGTGGGTGTGTTACGCCACTGCAGGATGGCTTTCCATGGATCCTTGCCTTCCCGCAGTGCAAATGTTTTTTGCAATTTTAATAGCTGATTCTGCCTTGCTATTTGCTTTGGGGTATCTGGGTGACGATGTGAAGTGAACAAACTCCCAGTCTACCATAAACTGGTGGAACTGTTGACTGGCAAACTGGAGGCCATTGTCAGTGATCACACGGTCTGGAACGCCATAGCGGGTAAACTAGGCTTTACAGCATTTGATAGTAGCCTCCACAGACAGATCTGACAGCAAGTCGATCTCCCAGAAATCGGAATAGTGATCCACCAGTAGGATGAAGTCCTTGCCGCCATACTGGAAAAGGTCCATGCTGATGATTTTCCATGGCCTTGTAGGGAGTTCATGTGAGTACATCGACTCCTTCTGCTGTGCAATGTCATACTCATTGCAAGCGGTGCAGTTGCTAACAAAGTCTTTGATTGTATTTTGCATACCTGGCCAATACAGTGATTCCCGAGCCTGCCTGTAGCAGGCATCTGAACCCATGGATACGGATCGGCAGCTCATGGCGCAGAGACTTAGGGATAACAGCCCCTTGAAAATAATGCCACTAATTTCGTCTCTGACTGCCCAGTACTCCCTCGTGCTTAGACTTTGCGAGTGGGCCAGCTAAGCCTGACAAGGTGTTCAAGCTCTTGAAGTGCAGCATCTCTGTGTGGATGCTCCTGGATTCTCAGGAGACGTGCATCAGTCACATTGAGGTATTCACAGTGAGCAATGTGTTCAAGGTCTGAAACTTGTGCCAGACTACTGATTGTATGGTGCTCATGCATCGAGATTGGAAGTGTGCTGGAAGTAGTAGCTCTGCTCAAGGTGTCACTGAGGTACATCTCAGGGTCTGGCTTGTCCACAACTTCCAGATTGTAGTTAGTATGTAGTGCAAGGAGCATGCTCTGTAGGCATTTCGGTGCATTAAGCAGAGGCTTGGTGAAGATGGAGACAAGAGGCTTATGGTCCGTTTCAGCAGTAACCAAGTCGCGTCCATAGAGATAGTGGTAGAATCTCTGGCACGCAAACACAATGCTCAGACACTCTTTCTCAATCTGAGCGTAGTTTTGTTTGGAAGGCGACAGAGCTTGAGAAGCAAAAGCAACCGGCTTAGCCTCCTGCAAGAGACAGCAGCCAAGTCCATGCTGACTGGAGTCACTTTGGATTGTGACAGGTTTGGAAACATCGTAGTATTGTAGGACTGGGGCAGATGTGATCAGACTTTTTATTTCCTGAACAGCTGCATCGTGTTTTGGGTGCCAGTGGAGGATTGTTTGGAGAGAGTATATGTTATCGGTGGAGTTTGTAGGGCACCAGGTTTGATACTGGGAGGTAGTATCTCATTACAACATTATGCTGTTTGACATGGGGAGATTTTACAGTAAGCCTATGCTTGCCGATGATGATTATGATGATAATGGTGGTGACGTTCTCTCAGCTGGGACTGGCTTCTGGGCTGATTGGACGGGGGCAGTACGGTGGTCCTGGAGGGGCTGTGTATCTGTCCCAGCGAGCAGGCCCGGGGCATGGCTGGGCTCATTATCAGATTCACAGATCAGTACATCTGCCAGCTTTACCCCAATGTCAGGATGATGAGGTTGGCTTGGGGGGAGGACCTGGGGCCTGAGAAACTGGCCAAGTTCTCACTGCTGACAAAACGGGTGAGTGGGGGCGGATGTTAATATGCCTTGGCTCCGTTTATGCTGGGTGAATCTTGCAGGCCCTAAGTCATATTACTATAGAATATGCAGGGAAGGGAAAACACATTATTTTTACTGTTGCATTATCCCCAGACATAAGTCAGTTCTGCTAACAGTGTCTCTCGAGGTGTTTCACTCTCCTGTAAGTAATTTTCCTTGTTCCTGCTACTTCTTTTCCTTTTCCTCCTTTCATGCACTCATGCTACTTTGCTCTTATGCATCACCTTTCTGTGCTCCAGGCCATCCTCTCACTTCAGATTGAGGCAGAGGTGTTTGATGCCTTTCTCTCCATCTTAAGGGCTAAACTGGAACATGAAAAGGGGACAGGAAGCCTGGAGCAGGAGTCCAGACTTGTGGTCTTGGAAGAGGAGCAGCTGAGGCACATTCTGCTGGATCCCAGTGTTTCCTCTCAAATCGAGCTGCCTGGTGATGTGATTATTCAGGACTGGCAGCCATTGAAGCTGGTGGAGACAAAACCTCACATGGTTGACCGATAGCTTGGAGTAGCCAACCTCCCTCAGCCTGCATACCTCCCCATTCCCAGTCTCCTTAAAGGAAGGGTCCTTCCACATCAGTATTGACCTGTTCAGTACCAAACTAGATCTTGCCTGCAAGGCCTTGCTGGCCCACATGGAGATGGTGATGGGTGAGATTCAGGGCATGGTTCTTATGCACATATACATGCATAAGTCGTTGTGGGGGACACTGTGGGCATTTTGTGGGTGCTCTGCGGGGGTGAAGCGGTATCACGGCTACCGGGAGCAGCTGTTGTGCAGGAACTGTGATTACATGGCTGGGGGAATGTGCAAGAGCAAATGTTTAACACTGCATGGAAATATATTGCACATAGATGACTGTACTGCCTTACAGAGGCAGAATTTGGTAATTGATTTGATTTTTATCAAAATTGAGTTATTGGGTCCCATAGTCTCATGACAAAATATCTTACTTCAGCTATGTTTGATTTTTAAGAAAATAGAGAGGGGAACCCCAGCCATTCCATTTATCTGTTAAATTTCACCACCAGCTCAAACATGCTGTATCGCTAGTGGTTGAGTCAAAATTACACTGGTGTATTGGTTGCTGCAAGTACTGTGGTGAATTTACGAAAGGTTTTGAAATGGCGAAGCTAAAACACTTTGACAGATATAAATAATGTCGTAGTTTTACACCAACATGAAGATCATCTAAACATCATTTTCTTTGACTGCCGTAGACTTTTACATCATACTCTGCTTTGAATATGAGAAGTTAAGCTATGGAATGTTGTGATTTAATTATGATTTGTGTACTGTTTGTTAACAATCCAAGAAAGCAAATTGATTGTCCTTTTTAATATTTCCTGACTCGGATGGATCTATAAAACATACCGAAGAAAATGCATATTCAGTGTCAGAAGCAGAGTGGATTCTTAGCCACCCATTGTGATGACAAGAATATCAATTATAGGGAATTACTTGACATCTGAAATAATTGATTGCTCGTTAGATGTATAGAAAGTGTTTCTAAATGTCATGGTGGTGCAGTGGTTAGCACTATGGCCTCACACCTCTGGGACCAGGGTTTGAGTATCTGCCTTGGTTCCATGTGTGTGAAATTTGCATGTCATTGTGGGGCTTCCTCTGGGTACTCTGGTTCCCCCTCACAGTCCAAAAACATGCTAAGGTTAATTGGAGTGAATGGTGTGTGAATGTGCCCTGCGATGGGTTGGTGCCCCATCCTGGGTTGGTCTCTTTATAAGAGTAGCTTAGCTTGTAGCTGCTAATGCACAATCAGTTTGTAAGCTTAGGTAGATAAATTTACATGTAAAGTAATTGTACTTTAATGTCACCGCAATCTCTTAAGTAAGAGTTCTCGTTAATTATGAAACGCAAATCCATATTCCAAATGTGTTCTAGTGCCTATCACAAGTCCTCATTTTGCTATTATGGATTGCAGTTTGCAGATTTATGATGTTCAAATTGACATTACGAATCAGTTTATGCATTTGCAACTTGAGTACAGTGTTTACAAATTGTCTTGGATTGCGTCCAGCAAAGCAACACAGACATTGTGAAATCGGGTAAACAGGGATTTATTTAGAAAATACCAAAACCACAGGACACAACGCAAGCACAAACGTCAATGATGGGACAGGGGCAAGACAGACATGGAAGCACTAAATACACTGAATCAATTAACAACAACTAGGCACAGCTGAAAACACTAGGATTCAACACGCGGTAACAAGGGGGCATGGCACAGGACAATTGGCCTGTACTACAAAGCGGGGTTACTGGCTTATCGGGGTAACTTGCTGGATTTAAGGTAGTCTGGGCAAAATGTAAGTGAGCGAATATGAAGTCCATTTAAACTGTGGTACCTTAAATCCGACAAGTTACCTTGATAAGTCAGTAACCCCGCTTCGTAGTACAGGCCACGGGTCATGACACAAATCAATATTTACGTGGGAAAAGTTATGTTGCCAATAGCCAATGGGTTTTGACAAAAAAAACCTCACTGTAATTTCAATTTGCATTTGCATTTGTATACATACGGTTAAACATAAATCAATCTCCTTAATTTACAGGGTGTTAAAACTGTTACATATATGTGAATGTGTGTGCAGATTTGTCTCGATTTGGAAATCTCACACCACCCAGCTGACCAAAGATGGCACTTCTGCCTCCCTCTGCTGATAAGTGAAACAGCAGCGAATAGCATCATTTTTAGGTAAAGAAGTTTGTTTGTCAAACCTAAAAAAGATGATAAATCTGAGATTGTAACTTTACCTTGCATAAGTGCTAATGGGCTATTTCCCATGTCCTTCCTTTCTGCTTCCTGCTGGTAAGTATTCTGTAGTTTTGTATTATAACCACCGGATGGCAGTTTAGAGCTATCTTGTAGAGTCGGTTTTATTAAAAGTATTGTGAGTCGTGACATAAGACTATGACGCGTGTGTGGGTTTGACATGTACAAGCTAAGCTAATCAGGGGCTCAAATTTAAATTGCTGAAGGTTTGCAGGGTCAGGAGAGGATGTTATTGCAGCTAGGGGTGCTTTTGCATGTTGGATGCAGGAGAATGCTGGTTTGGGAGTTGTATGGTCCCTCTCACCATTGTCCTCTGTTGTGCCCATCTGTTCCGCTTCTAGCCTCCATCCTCCTAGACTAAGTTATAACAATGATATTCATATGGATACAAGTATTCCTTCCAAAAATGTCTTTGTTAATGGTTTTAAAGCTGAAGTGGGTAAAGCCCTTAAAACCCAATATGAAGACTGGGATGGCATAGGAACTACATTTAATCTCCTGAGACCCTACGTCCTGATATAAGGACATCATTTTTAATTTAAAACTATTAATTGTTCAAAAAAATGTTTGGTTTTTATGCTTATGAGGTCCTACTAATCCTGAATAGCTAAAGGAAATAAAACATGCACACCACACAAAAGCCTGGGAGGATAATCAAATTGTTGAGTAGGTAGTGAGAAGACCGGTCTTGAGAACTACAGCACTAAATTCAAGTTTTAGTGAGTTCGAGAACCGAGGTACCACTGTACTTAGAAAACAATGAAAGTAAAAAAATGCAATCTTGATCAGAAGAAAAGATACAACAAGATCAGGGTGGCATGACAATTTATTCAATATACTAGGCCACCATGGTACTAGAAAATTTCCAAATACAGCGATGTGATTTACTTGTAATAAATATTAGCAATATTGGCATAAAGCAAAATGGAGATCAAAATGAATTTCTCACAAAGCAGCCTAGAAGTGATTTAAACAGAAACAATGAAAATTATTATGATTGTCTCGGTGAACACATGCAGTGCTTATGCAAAAGCAGTGGAGGTAAACTTTAAACTGTTTTTTTCAGCATCTATTGGATAATCTATATAAAACGCATAATTATTAAAATGCTAGTTTTTTCTCTGTGACAGAGTAAAAATGTTTTAGTGAAACATTATAGGCTGTGAAACTGATAAACTCCGCATCTCAGTAAATCAATTATTAACAGAACTACTTCTCATATTACATAGGGCATTGCTGCAACTTAAAAGCTAATCTTCTTATTGTAAAACTATTTTTTTTTTTTGGGAGTGAGGAACAGGGGTCTTTATAAGTTAGCTAAAACTGGGGCCAGCTCAGTGTTCGGTTGCATCCAGTTGGACTTCATATGCAGGCGTGTTAATGTTTGGCTCCCTTCGGGTCAAGGTCTGTGACCTTGAGGGGCAGCTGGCTCTCAACCATCATGGAGTTAGAATAGATAGTTAGTACGCCTTATAGGAAGATAGTGTGTATACCACAAGCTGGGGGAGGGAGACTGACCAGCAGAGAGAGAGATCTGGGTAATCATAGGTCAAAGAAAAAGGCACAAGGCCTATGCGCTATACAGAAGCACCATCATCTGAAATGTTTGTGCCAAACGGCTTTCAGGTAGTTCCAGCTTTAGGGCCAGAAGAGACTGGGGAAGTACATGGGCTCTTTGGCACTGAGGAGCCCCCTCCCCCCCCAAAAAAAGGAATGCTGTGGTAGTTGGGGATTCAATTATTAGCGGTATAAATAGTTATGAGTGCACGCCTGACAGAGGGTCCTGTACGGTGTCTTGCCTGATAAATGGCAGATTAAATTTACTGTAAATAAATGCAAGGAAATCCATGCAGGGAGCAGAAATATAACATACAGGTATTTTATGGGTGCAACTGAAATTAAGGAGGATGATTATGAGAGAGTTCTGGGTGTGTACTGTATGTTGACACTTCTGTTTGTCACTCTCACAAATACGGGGAAGCGGTCTAAAAGGCGAACGGGATGCTAGGCTGCATCTACAGGTGTGTTGAGTTTAAATCAAGGGAAGCAATGCTTAGATTATGTAATTCCCTTATTAGACCTCACCTTGAATGCTGTATCCAGGTTTGGTCACAACTCATTACTATAAATCACCAATGTTTCATGTCAGGGCATGGCTGCAATAGTTACCTTCACTGTCGGATGTATGTTTTTCACCCTTTGTCCTCAAAAGTCAATGCACAGACCTCAATAATTTCCTCCACACACACACTGTTTATTTTATATTCATAGTTGGAGAGATTCTCCCAATGTTATTATTTTTTTTTTATCTTATTTTATTAATTGTATTATTGCTTTGATTTTATTTCTATTTTATTATTGCTACCTCTACCAGGACCGGAGTACCGCATTTCATTCCCTTCATGTACTGTACAACATGTTTTGGATTGACAATAAAGCATCCTTTATCCTTTACGTTAGTAACTGTAAGTTACCTAATCTGCCACAATAGGGAGAGGTCTGCAGTAGCATTCATTAGAGTCCAGAAAAAGCGAGACTAGGGCCTCTAGGCTCCAGCCTGCCAGCTCAGCATAAAGAAGTATGATATGAATCAGTTACACGATAGACTATCATACCACCACTATTTAGATAATCTGTACTCTTCTTATAAAATATGCAAAATGTGCATATTCTCCATAACACAAGTAGCTCAGTATAGCAGAACCCCACCAACCAACTTCATTTAGCAGTTCTATAACCTGTTTGCAATGTTCCTTTAAACTTCTTTCTCATTTTTAATTTATTTCCTTTCATGTATTATTTACTTTTCTTGAACTTTTTATTTCATTTATTTTATTATCATAAATTACTGGTTGTTCTATTAGTAATATATTAGTTCTGTTGTAATGGATGTCCTATATTGTGTGGCATCTTGTATTAGTGATGAGAATGAATAAACGTTTTACTGTCCAAGACTGTCACGATAGTAGCCTTGCTGTTGTGTACAAGGACTTTTAAAATTATTCTCTTGTTCATCTGCGCAATTTCTCAGGCTTTGAAAGGTGTCAGTTTTGAGTTAATGTTAAAGTCACAGATGAAGTCTAAGATGATTAGATATGCTTGGATTATTAATGCTGAGTCAGCAGAAAGGTTTCCAACTATCGTTATTGGTTTGAGTACCGGCTCGCTCCGAGGAAATATACCAATGATTTACTCTGCAGTTTAAATAGGTTATGCTCAGGTATACTGGATGACGCTGCTCCCTTTATCACCAGGACCAAACCAGTTGGAACTTCCACTGCATGGTTAAAAGGTGATGTTCTGCAGTTATTAAGGAAATTCAGACAAGATGAATGAAAGTGGAATAAGACTAAGCTCCAGGTTCACTTTTTCTGCATGAAAGAGCTGCTGATTCTGTACAATCATAGGGTGAAGGAGTCAAGGGCTGCCAATTATATTCATTTGTTTACTGTAAATAAGCATGACCCCAAGTTTTATTTTCTAGCATTGATTTATTGATAAATGGGGCAAAGTTCCTCTCATCTCCCATTTTAAATATTGATGAATTGTTAGCAAAGCATTTTATTGATAAGATTACTGACATTAGAGGTATGGACATTCTACCCCCACATACTAATATTGAGGTTCTGAATCAGTCTTCTCCAAAAATCCTTGGAGGAGTTAATGGTGATTGTGCAATACTTAAAACCCTCCACTGCCTCCATGACATTCTTCCTGCTAGCTTTATCAAAAAGAGTTTTGAAGCCAGAGCTCCCTAGGTTCAGCAAATTGTTAATTTGTCTCTTTCCACCGGGTGTGTTTGGGACTGATTTAAGTTGGCTTTTGTTCAGTAACTTCTTCAGAAACCTGGTCTAAAAATTGTAACACTTTGAGACCCATTTTAAAATTGCCATTTATTTCGAAGACATTGGAGAAACTTCTACATGCCTTGAGGCTAACAACATTTTTGATTTTCATTTTTGATTGAAAATTTCAGTCTGGTCTTTACAATGAGTCTGCCATTTTGAGAAACTTAAATGATCATCCTGTGTGTGCTGACATGGGAGATGTCTGTTTTAGTTTTGCTTGATTTAACTGCACATTTTGACACAGTGGACCATGGAATCTTGATAGATTAGGAGTGGGCAATCTCATCCGCAAAGGGCTGGTGTGTATGCAAGTTTTTGGGATATCTTGTAGGTCAGTTGTTCAAACCCACTCAGCTACATTTCTCTGTTAAACATAACAAAGTCAGTAGGTTAATCTAACTGAATGCACAGGAGCGATTAAGGAATGGATGTCATGCAATTTTTTAAAACTGGGTGAGGAATAAACCAAGGATTTCATCAGTGGACCTGAGAATTTTTCAAAGGACTTGCATTTCATTGGAGCATACCTCCATTGACCCACCACAATCCTTTGCATCACCAGGAACCTCATCTGAAGCACAGAATGAATGTTTCTGAAGCCTGTTAATGCATGAATTAGAGGTACAACATTAGGGAAGCTTATCCAGTGGCACTGTGGAAGCCAAAGGTAAGGTTTTATATCCTAATATAAGCAATAGCATAATACAAATGTTATTATGATTCTATACAGATCACAATGTGTTTCTTTGTAGGTATTTGCAAAAAAACACCATATTCACAGAACAGAGCATCCACTTGTTTAGTTGATGAACCACAAGGGTCTATTCAAACTGGCACTGAACTACATGTGCACACTCATGCATGCTAAATTATCTCGTGCACGCGCTTTATTTTAAATATTTTTTTCACATAGGTCCCTTCAGGAACTCCGAACGTACAGGCCAGAAGGATACAAGATAATATTTTACGAAAAGGTTGCCATATTTTTGGGGACCACTAGGTGCTGCCGGATTGGCACTCTAGCCACCAGAAAAAAAACTCCCACTGACCCATAAGGACTGGGGTGGTGCTGAATGCTGAGGTGTCACGTACTGCATGGTTGCACTCAGGCTCTCATCCCTAAGGTGGTTTGTCATCAGCGTGTACTGCTTACCTAGGTACCGCACTAGGTCACATATAAAAACTCAAAAACACACGTTTAGCCTGAATAATTAACCCGAACTGTAGCAGCTTTAGAGTATAAATATAGTGTACTGTACATGCGCTGAGTGGTGGTTAAAAAACACAGACACAGAGAGACGGTAGTCTACGTTAAAATATCACCATTCATGCGAAGGGGGCAACGTCTGGAGAGGTGCAAAGGACAGCTCCAATATTAAGTTAAAAAGCTGTATTATAGATTCTTTATTGTGGGACCTTTGGGTTTTTTAAATAGCTTTGGTTAAAACAGACAGTTTCAATTTAGCTGAAGAAATCAAGGTACAGTTAAATACCTTCAGTTTTATATCACTTTAAAATAAACACACACAAAAGTAGAGCTAATGCTATTTATCTCATAAAAATCACATCTGAACTTGAATAGTTGCTTGTGTTCTCTATTCTAATGTCTTGATTACAGCAATACACTTAAGATTCAAAAGCGTGTGGATTTATCTAATAAAAAAAAAAAAATCTCCGCTTGTAAGCAATGAACGGAGGCAAGATAGGCGAAAGCGGCGGACTGACCTTCTGGCTGGCATCCCTGGGAGATTACGATGACGTGATGGCCAT
>JABFEA020000002.1:25670757-25681519 GCA_019775915.2 Cyphomyrus plagiostoma
GGTAATCACAGAAGGTAACGAGGGGGGCGTGGCACACATGGGGCTGGGTAGAGACGGACGGCGCTGAACGTAACACCGATAAAGTAGTAACTTACCAATACTGTACTAGCATTTCTGAATCAAAAATGTATCACCTCATTATATTGTTGACTTTTGTTACCCAAAAAACTGAAAAATTATTGTTATTGGCAGTTGTTATGTTAACTGTAGTTAATATTATAAGCTGCCATACACCCAAACAATCGTGACATCGCACAAAATATGTTCAAATTACAGTTGATAAAAATATCAAACGTGTCTTTCGGTTAATTGTCTTTCAAGCTACTAGAA
This sequence comes from Cyphomyrus plagiostoma, assembly GCA_019775915.2. NCBI lineage: Eukaryota > Metazoa > Chordata > Actinopteri > Osteoglossiformes > Mormyridae > Cyphomyrus > Cyphomyrus plagiostoma. Next base: position 25,671,088 of record JABFEA020000002.1, read on the forward strand.
GTCCAAGGCAAACACTGGCATCACATGAATAACTTAAATCAAAGCAATGAAGGCAGCACTAGTGCTACCCTGTTTTACTGCTTTCAAAATATAGCAAGCTAACATGAAATCCAAACTACATGCTAGCAGACTACATTATGTGAATTATGCATGTTTGGGATTTATTCCTAAGTAGCATCTTGCAGAGGTGACGCTGTCTGATTGGCAAAAAATTTCAAAATTTCCGCTTAAGAATCCTCAGATGAAAAGTCTGTATTTTGACTTAAGATGCAATTATGAGCTGTTAAATTGGAAATCAGACACGTGAAGTTACAGTTGTGAGATACAAAGTTTGAATTCTGACTTTAAACGTTGCAATTACGAGACATAAAACAGAATTTTGACTTTTAAAGTCGCAATGGCAAGATACTGTGGCGTTTTTTTACTCCCTGGTGGAAACAGGCTTCCATATGATTATGATGATAATATTGGTGACGTTCTCTCAGGTGGGACTGGAATCCGGGCTGATTGTTGACGGGGGCAGTACGGTGGTCCTGGAGGGGATGCGTGTCTGTCCCAGCGAGCAGGGCCGGGGCTTTGCTGGGGTCATTCAAAAATTCACAGATCAGTACATCCGCCAGCTTTACCCCAATGTCAGGATGAAGAGGCTGGTTCGAGGAGAGGACCCGAGACCTGAGAAGATGGCCAAGTACTCACTGCTGGCAAAGCGGGTGAGTGGGGGCGGATGTTAATATGTCTTGGCTCCACTTATACTGGGTGAATCTTGAAGGTGTAAATCATATTACGGAGGAATGTGTAAGCCAACAGTAGACATTTGCGATTTAACAATTTTATCAGTAATAGACGATAATAGACATGTAATCCGGTGTCGGTGTCACTCAGGAACTGTCGATTATAGATTTGTCTTTGAAGTAGGCATAACCTACACACAAAACAAGATAACAGAAAGATTTATGGCTTTACAGCCATGTTTCCATAGCAGGTAAAATGGCTTTTAACTTCTAAAAGAATCTTTAATGATTATGTTGAATTTATTTATTTACTTTAGACCGGTGGTTCCCAAACTATGGTACCGCCTGTCAAGAACTTCTTCCTCACTAATACAAATGGTAAGCCATTTTAACTTCAATTCATTTGTAGAGGATACCACAAATTAACTTCTAATTAGTTAAAATGCAAATTCTTGATAACAGAAATTCTGTTTTAGCTAGTGAGAATGCTTTTCTCATTGATTTCAATAATAGTTGCAATTTGAAGAAATTAAGATATCAATAATTTGCATTCTAATTAGTTATAACTGAATTTGTGATGTACTCTAAAAGTGATTTAAAACTAAAATGACTTGCCATAGGTACACACAGTGTAATGTTCGCTGAGGTGGCACGCAATGTAAAAAGTTTGGGAACCACCTCCCCCATCAGCTAGTTTTTAACATCTGCTTGGTACGATGTGCATGCATGTCTGTGTGTGTGTGTGTGTGTGTGGAGGGTTACAGAACTCGCTTGTCGTTTATAATTTTTAGATTAAAATACCTCATATTAATACTGTCGTGGCAAGGACCGGGGAAGCAGGAGCAGGGACTCAAGGAATCGGGGAACGAGGAATTTATTAGGAATTAACAACACTCAGACACACATAGACGTTACAACTTTAATGTCTGGACCGGGGAAACATACTGTAACGTGGACTTAAATGCACTGGACTGATTAACAACAACGAGAAACAGCTGGTAACATGGGCGTTCTACACAAGGTAGATGAGGGGGCATGGCCAATGGGAGGATCGGCACAAGCAGGGCATGACAAACCCCCCCAAAGACGCGCACTCCGGGTGAGCCAAAGGTGAGCGTAGGGACGATAACGGGGACATAATGAAACTTGGGGAAACAAATGCAAGAATATTAATGAGGCACAGGGAACAGGAACAACAAACAGATCAGGCACAAGGACAACAACCAGGACACCAACTGACACACTACAGGGAACACAGACAGACACAGGGGCGCCAACAACGGAAACACAGAGTCCAAGGAGGGGGACAACGAAGGGACAACACCAGAGGACAAACCAAACGGAGGCACAAAGGGACCAAGAGAGAACAAAGGCACAGAAGAACGGGGAGCAAACACAGGAGGCACAAAGATAGGGGGCAAGGAGGTGAAGTGTGGGAAGAAACAACGAGCCGAAGGGAACACCGGTGGGTGGAAGGCAGGAACCACAGGGGCCACAGACGACTGCAAGGCTGGACCTAAAGGGCCCCTCAGCAACCGTGAGGTAGGAGCCGGGGGGGATGCTAAAGGGGGCAAGGAGGAAGGCGGAGGGACTGACGCAGGACGGAGGAGAAATGACCACTGGAGGAGGTGAGGAGGGAGCCGAAGTTGCGGCAGGCGAAGGCTCCGCCAGAGCCAGTGAAGGTGCAGACGACCGACGAGTCAGAGTTAGGGGACCCACAGGCAACCAATAAGGCGTCGGTGGTGGGACCGCAGCTGCCCGACGAGGCTCTCAGGGGGAACTGGAAGTGACCACCAAGCAGAAACCAGGGGGACCGCAAGAGACCGCCAAGCAGGAACCAGGGGGACCGAAGGTGAGCCAGGTGGGTGGAACCCAACCCCAGCTCAGGTGTCCTCTTCCTCTCCGGGAGCCTGAGAAACGGGGACCTGTCCGGGATCTGCCATGCTGGGGTGGTGCTTGGGAGACCCACCGGAGGTATTCATTGGGGCAGTCATTAGGGAAATCCTCGAGGGGTCCCACTCAATTTCCTCCTCCAACAAAGGGGGAGGAGTAGTGGTCCAATAGTCTGGGACCACCATGGGGACAGGGACTGGGGCCGTGGGAGCAGGGTCCGTGGGATGAGGGACCTCCTCGGTGATGTGGACTGGGGCCATGGGAGCAGGGTCCAGGGGATTAGGGACCTCCTCGGTACAGGGACTGAGGCCATGGGAGCCGGGGGTACAGGAGTAGGAACTGAAGCAGGGATCAAAATTTTGGGCGCCGGAGCAGGAACCTCCACAGGATGGCATCCCCAATAGACCTGGCCCCCTTTAAGGCCAGGCACGTCCCCTGGAAGGGTCGGACTGCTGACTCAGGTAGAGCTGCCAGCGCAGGTGGTGAAGCGGACCTCTGGCATGTCCTCCCATAATGCAGACTTTTCGGCTCTTCTTGGGCACTTCTGGGGCACAACGTTAATGACTGGGGAAACAGTCTAACGCAGACACAAATGCACTGGACTGATTAAAAACAACAAGAAATAGCTGGATGGGAATTCCACACGAGGTAGATGAGGGGGCGTGACACACAGGAGGATCGGCACAACAGGGCATGACAATTAGAGTCCTAGTGTAGATAAGAAAAAAATTATACTGCACCCAAACATAAATCAGTTCTGCAAACGGTGCCTCTTAGGGTGTTTCATTCTCCTTTAAGTAATTTTCACTGTTCCTGGTACTCCTTTTCCTCCTTTCATCCACTTATGCTTCTTTGCTCTTCTGTATCATCTTTCTGTGCTCCAGGCCATCCTTTCACTGCAAATCGAGGCAAAGGCTTTTCATGCCTTTCTCTCCACCTTACGGGCTAAACTGGAGCATGAAAAGGGCACAGGAAGCCTGGAGCAGGAGTCCAGACTTGTGGTCTTGGAAGAGGAGCAACTGAGGCACATTCTGCTGGATCCTGGTCTTTCCTCTCAAATTCAGCTGCCTAGTCATATGATTATTCAGGACTGGCAGCCATTGAAGCTGGTGGAAAGCAACCTTGAGGTGCTGCGGAGACGGAACCTCACATGGTTGGCGGATAGCTTGGAGCAGCCAACCTTCCTCAGCCTGCACACTCCCCCGTACCCCATCCCTTATAAGGGAGGGTCCTACTGCTTCAGTATTGACCTGTTTGGCACCAAACCAGATCTTGCCTGCAAAGCCTTGCTGGCCCACATGGAGATGGTGATGGGTGAGATTCAGGGCATGGTTCTTATGCACATATACATGCATAAGTCGTTGTGGGGGATACTGCGGGCATTTTGTGGGTGCTCTGCGGGGGTGAAACTGTATCACGGCAACCAGGAGCAGCTGTTGTTAGAGCACAAGCTCTGATTACATGGCTGGGGGAATGTGCAAGAGCATATGTTTAACATTGCTTAGAAATGTATTGTACATAGATAAGAAATTTAAGAAGTTCATCAGAAGTTACATTAGGATATGCAGTACAGTGTAAAAGTCTTAGGCAGTCAAAGAAAATGTTGAAAGCTGTTTACCTGGGTAGTATGCGTGTATTTGCTCTGAAGAAACACAATTTAACATTAAAAGATGTGCAAATTAACAGTAACATTAGCAAAAGGTTCCTGATATCTTGGATGGTTATATGAACACCACTTCAGTTCCCAAACCTCTCCTCAGGGGCACCCCAGTTATTCCATGCATCCCTTAAATTTTAGAACTAATTCAGTTAATTAATTAACTTAATTTGTCAAATAATGAGCTAATCATATATGGTATGCTAGGGGTCTAGTTAAAAAATATATTGGAGTATTGGATGGTCACTGCAAATCTGGGGCAACTAGAAGATTTGAAATGTTAAAACATGTCATAGTTTTATGCCAACATGAAAATCATTTAAACATCATTTTCTTTGCCTTAGACTTTTGAATATTACTGTATTTTGAAGCCGAGAAGTTAAACTATGGGATATTGTGATTTGATTTTGATTTGTGTATTGCTTGGTAACAATCCAAGAAAACAAATTGATTGTCCTTTTTAATATTTCCTGACTCAGCTGGATCTATAAAACATACTGAAGAAGTTGCATATTCAGCGTCACAAGCAGAGTGGATATGAAAGTTCTTAGCCCCCCGTTCCGATGACAGGAATAACAATTATAGGGAATTACTTGACGTCTGAAATTATTAATTTCCCGCTGGTATAGATACATAGAAACTGGAAATTGTTTCTGAATGTCTGGCATTCCTTATTCTCTGTAAACTGGGGTGATATGTTAGTCAGGTTCTAGTAAGATCTATAAAGTGTTGATTGACATTAAGTATACAGTGCAGGGCTTTACGTAAGCTTATATGATTATAAAATGTCATCAATAAAACAATATTGATTAATGAATCACCAAAATACATAGTCAGCCCTCGTGCATTCGCGCTTCGTGATTCGCGAATCGGTCTTTGGCAGTTGACGTCACACTCGGTATAGCCGCAGTGTATTGTGGGTCGAATCACCGTTGTGGGTCTATACAACTAAAGTGCCGGCATTTGCGTGCGGCATTATCTTTCGCAGGTAGAGTAGAGGAGGTAGTGAGGAGGTGTTGAGAGACCTGGGTTGCAGTTATGAGACGGAAGAGATCTCTTTCAACACGATATCTCCCATAATGCTCTCGGCATTTTCATAAATGCAACTAAGATGTTTTTTGTTTAAGTAGCATTACTGAATATAGGTTTTTTTGTCTTCTAAACTAGGAACGCTAGCAATCTATAGCCTCACTACTGTGGGTAACAAAAATTTATTAATCTGTTCGTGTTAAACTAGCGTTACAGAGTGAATGCTTTTTAAAGACAAAAGTAAACAGCAAAACTGTAATGACACGTTTATCGGTGCATGTATGTATGTATATATCATGTGTGCGTCTGTGTGTGTGCGCTGTCACTGTGTGCTGCGTATCCTGACAAACCAATGCCCAACTATATAGTTTGTTTAGAAACATTTGCAAGTACGGTTTCTAACGTTCCACATGATGCCTAGAATGATCTGTATAAACTCATTGTATGCCGCGTCTGTATTCTGCTTGCCACTTATTTTAAATATGACCAATAAAGTTATGTCCAATGACATGTTTGTGGTGTTCTTGACTCTTTTCCTTTCTTAAACACCTAAATTACTAGTGCGCTTTGGTAATGAAAATTGCTTATTACTGGTTACATAAAACATTACATTTTTGTGGAGAAAAAAAACACAGAATATGAGATATTAAGTTTTTTAACCAAATGTGTACCTCCGCGATACACTGAAAATGACGAATGGGGGCGTGTCAGACAGCGCAGACACGTGATCCGCGAAAATTTATTTGGAAACGAACTTAATTATTGCATCCCCGATTTTTTTCGCACATCTGCGAAATACTCGAAAAACCGTACAGAAGTGTTTATGTTTGATTTTCGTAGTAATATACAAGTTTTCATGCTTCTTACCAATGTAAAATTAAACTGGTAATAAAAAATTAGTTGATGAAGATTCTATTGTGGTTTTGGGGAAAGTTCAACACATAGCCTATATATAAATCAATTTAAAAATCCCGTAAAAGCGTGGCTTTCTTATGGAAACGTTCCTTTTTATGTACATACTGTATATACTGTACCTTTATAAGATACGAATCCCATTCGCAAAGTTTATTCTGTTTGGAACGCTAATGGTTACATAAATATTAGAAAATAGTTCATTTACTGTTTAGTAATAGTAAATACATGTTAACGTAAATTCAACACACAAAAATAATACATTTCTGGAAAGCTGCTAATGTTTACTTTCATATACCAAATGCGTTCCGGGTTTCTCCTCTAGAGACGCATTTGGTATAAACAATGAAAGGGTTTGTTTACTCATTTTACCTTACTATGAATGCAAAAGAAAACGGACGCCAAAGCCGTGTTCTATGAATCAGTAGGGGTAACATATAGTATACTGTATACTGTAAATCAAATGTGCTACTGTGACTGACAAATATCTGTTAGTACTCTAGTTTTACATAATTTTTTTAAGGTAATATATTAAGCTTTTAAATGAAATTAAATTGTTTTGGGAGCACGACTGGGTTCATATTTAGGGTTTAAACTATAGAAATAAACATATGTTACCATTTTTAGTGACTACCAAGCATCCGCGAATCCTCCTCATTAGCGACAGGTTCTGGAACCTCGTCAATGTCCGAGGTTGATTATGAGTGTTGTTCATTATGCTATATATTTATGAGATGAAATCTCCACTATTGGGCCCTGGGATAACCTATACTTTTGCTGTCATTGTTTAATCCGATATATTCACCTTAATAGTTACCCGCAATGAATAAGGTGGACTGTTGATCAAAACAAAATGCAAATCCAACCTGCCTTAAAGTCACTAAACAAGTAAAAAAATGTTGGAAATTGCTGTCTAAGTATGAGATAAGCAAAGGTCATTTGTGGGAAATTCTTTATCGACTGTTTCGTGAGTAATCCCAAACTAAATTAGAGGTGCACAGTGCCTCACACAAAACATAGTATTTTGGGGGTTGTGCTGTTATATATAGCTTATATGACGCATGTTAATAATGCATTCTCTAGAGCCTGAAGGCAGTAAATCCCTTCACTTTCTCATCCTCTGTTCTTTCTTTACGTATTACCCTACACGTAGATAATAAATATAAAATTAATAAGTCTTATTGGGCTATTCCTCGATGTCCTGCCTAACTGCTTCCTGCTAAAAAATAATCAGTAGTTCTGTATTTTAAACACTGGATGGCAGCAAAGAGCCGCATTGCCATATTAATACGTATTGGAAAACTTGTGAGTCATACTTAATAGAGTGTGACTGTATGTGGGTTTGAAATATCGGGGCAGACAAATGGGGAAATACAAATTTAAATTGCAAATACAAATTTACAGTAGCAAAGAAAGGAGAAGAATGCTGGTACTGCAGCTGGGACTTGCATGTTGAGTGCAGTGAAATGCTTTGTTTGGTGTGGGAGCTCAGAAGAATGTGTCCCTTTTTTATTATTGTGATGCCTCTGGACTCTTGGGATTCTGAATCATCATTATGACCAGTGTAAGGGTTATGAAGGTGTTAATAAAAGCCAGCATCTGTAGATCTTTAGGTGGTGTTGGGCAGAGGTGGGAAGTTCAGGTCCGGAAAGTACAAATCCAGACCAAGGTTTTGTTTCAACCAACCAGTTGCGTATAAACAGACATAGTCACAGAGTCCTCATCTGGTTGGTTGGAACAAAATCTTGGACTGGATTTGTACTTTCTGGACCTGAACTTTCCACCTTTGGTGTTGGGCCAGAGTTTCTTACTGAGAGGACTGGAGGAAGACTGGTGCTCACATGCTGCAGGATCAGAGCAACCTTTCTGCACCAATATAAATCACACGTACAGCTCTAATAGCTGTGGATCCCGCCTGACCATCCTAGTGGGTGAAACCTAGAATTTGCTGGAAATGAAAGTGTTAAGCTCGCATTCACATTTAGCATCAAATTCTAGAGTCTGAAATAAGCATCTGTTTCTATGAGGTTGGTTAAGCAGAAAGGGGAGCCAGGCTGGGTACTTTGCAAATGCATTATATAGATAATGAACTGCACCTACATCTGTGATACATTGTGCAACTGATAAAAAGCCATTCCAACAACCTTTTCGACCATCTGGCTATAAAGGCGGCCTCGGGCTGAATGCTGCATAACACGCTAGTATGACAACTACGTCCAGATCTCCTGCGTCCTCCCAGCAAAGGCTAATTAATAGGTGCAGAGCAAGAGGAAGCGTTTATTTGTGAAGGCAAAGCCTTCTGGATGTTCCAAACAACTGCAATGCAGTGGGGAGCTTAATCACAGGAAACAGAAAGAATGCCGTTACGTGCAGCGGCTATAAGAGAAACATGAAATGATGCTGATTCTCCTGAAGCTCATGGTGTGTAAAAGTGGGATGAGGAGGCCAGGTGGGAGAAGACTGAACGTCAAACACGTGGGGTTACTTGGCCACGTCTCCAGTAACTCCAGTTTTGCTAGTGACAGGGGGAAGTAGCCCATGTGTCTTATTTCTGAGCTCATAAGATGCCGAAAATGGTTCCCCACAGGAAGTGTAAGCGCGTGTCAGTGTAACCTAAGATAAACGCCTCAGAAACATCTAACACTGTTTTGGTTTGGCTAAGAATAGCGCTGCTGCTGTTTCAGTTGAGTCTAGAAGCAGGTTCCCAGTCTGGGGTGTAGTGGTCCCTCCCTCCCTGAGAAGGCTAATTATATTTCTTACAGACCTAGTTTTAGGAGTACAGTTATTTAGCCATGAGCCGGGGTATGAATTGAAAAGACGAGTCTGGTCCCAGGAGGACCTCGATACCTGCTTTATTCCTCGTCCTTGTCCTCAACCAAAGGCAATACAAGAAGCCACCAAACTGCAAAGCTCAAACTGGGTGGCAGGGAAAAGATGCCAAGATGCAAATGTATAACATTTTCATTTACCAGTGCCTACTGACCAGTGTACCTGCTCCATCTGTGGTCAGTTCAGGTGAGGCAAACACCGTAGCATCACCACGAAACTGACCCTGGACCTCCTGGAGACAGTTACAGAGAAGAGGTTGCAAAAATTGGAACATTTATATGTGCGTGATATATGCTATCAAATTTCCCCTTGGCATCATCAAAATCTGTCTGTCCATCTGTCTTTGCAGACAGCCTCTCTGGTCTGGTTAGATCAATATAATGGCCAAAAGCATGACGTCACTTTTTCTTCAGCACAGGCAGTGAGAAGTCCCAGATGTACTGATGAGGCATAGCTTGGCAGATGTGGCATGTAGGCGCTGCCAGGTTCACAGAGATCCAAGGGCAGAGAGTCATGACAGCACTGCGATCTGCCAGTGATGTTGCCAATTTACCAGACTTTTTTTCTAGTTATGCCCTTCTGATACCGTACATTGTCTTTGCTGAAATTGTTTTTGCTGATTTTTTGGTTTCTTTGTTTTCCCCAGACGTTTATCACCTTGTATTTTACTGGGTAACATGAAATTAATGCCTTACTTATGCGGCTCTGAAACACAAAAACTGAAGTTTAATGCTACTGGGTTTAGGGTTTGTATAGTTAAAATGTACATATGAATGGAAATATGTGTCCTTTATACTTTGGATAGATCCATATATGTGTATTTTGGCTTGTATGAGATAAGGAAAAACAGCAATCCTGACCACAGAAATGTTAATAAGTTATTAATTAGCTCTTTACATAAAACAAGGAAAAGCATGTGGTCCTCAAAGAGCTCCCTCTTCTGGCACCCAAACAGCAGCAGGAATGACCGCCCCGTGTGCCATTCCACTGCCACTCACTGTGAAGTAAAGCATGACTCATATGCTGCGGAGGCCGCTAGGTTTCACCTTGCCTGAGTTTCGTCAGATACCAAGATGCTCCAGCTGGTTCTGGTGACTTGAAGGTGACGGGGAGGAGTAGAACTCTCCCACACTGCGTTTCATCGACTCCTACCATCTGATTGCCAGGACCAGCCAACACAGAAATCCCCGTACAGAGATTTCCTTTTATTTCCCCTTTGGTTTTCTCTTTTATTCAGCATGAATTCTAGCCACTTCTTGTTACATTCTTATTTTTCATTTCCTTCCCAGCAAAATTGCCCCTACCCTCTCGGGGGGGGGGGGGGGGGGGGGGGGGGGGGGGGGGGGGGGGGGGGGGGGGGGGGGGGGGGGGGGGGGGGGGG
>JABFEA020000002.1:25745472-25759177 GCA_019775915.2 Cyphomyrus plagiostoma
GCTGGCCCCCCATCCAGGGTTGTTCCCTGCCTCGTGCCCGTTGCTTCCGGGATGGGCTCCGGACCCCCCGCGACCCACTAGGATAAGCGGTTTAGAAAATGGATGGATGGATAAAGGGTGCAGCCATCTTGGATTCTGAAGTTGGGCTTCTGTAGATTCCTCTAACGTCACAAGTTGGGATTCAGACTTCAGAGGGCATTTCAATTGGAATTTGGACACTTGGAATTGAGTTATGAGTTCAAATGGAACGCAGTATGAGTTTCAGTAATACCCAATATTCCTGACCATTACCACCAAATTTTGGCTGAGGCTGCATGGAAAATTATGACTTGTAATAAGATATTCAAGTATAAAATATCTGTAAAATAAGTTTGAGTAAACAAAAGCTCAACCCATATGGCATAAGAGTGAGGCACCTCGCATAAGAAAATCATGCAGAAGATCTGGATGAAACTCTGTTACAACCTGCATGGAAAAAAACAACTGGTGATGCAGATCACATTCGGCTTTAAAATCATTGACACGGATTCTGTCTTGATTTGCTCTAAGCCCAGCAATAAATTCATCCTACAAAATAGACTAATTGAAATAAACATTCTCAATGTAACTTAAAGTGGCTGAACAAAACTGACACAACTTGTCCACCTTGCAGTTCCCCCAAAAACCAGTAAGAACTTGTGCACCAAGGCAGTAAAATCAGTTCATTAATATTTCAATAAATTTGGCTGATGTACAAACTTTCTTGTTCAATCATTTTTAAATCCACACCACTACCCTTGCCAAAAAGTGCTAGCTGGACCATCACTGCTGTGAAATTCTGATATGATCTCAGAAGACAGTTTTCATGTTTTTACCTGATGTACCAAGTGGATTGGCAATCTCAAAATCGTCTATGCCCAAGCCAAATACTAATCCTTAAGTAACTGCTACCAAGTTTATTTTCTTTGAAGTGTGATCCATTGGGATAATGTGTATGACTATTGTATTACATTGTATTAGGTGGTGCTTGGGCAGCCATAGCTAATAAAACTTTTAGTATAGAAACATAAACAAATGAATGCATATTCATTGGGTTCTACAAGAGCAAATGCATTTTTAAAATAAGCTGTTCATGATCCATGACAAGGGGTACTGCTCTTTTTTAATTGGTTGCTGTTGTGTATGATTCTTGAAACGTTTTGCAGTTGCATTTCTCAGAGAACAAGTCCCATTGATTGAAAGTGAAGCACTTCCTTATGCTTTCAACTATCGGCTGCACAGCATTTCATAACACATGGGTGACTGTTTGAATGTACAGCAAAGAACAGAAAGGTGCTCTTGCTGAAAGGAAAAACACGCTGCTTTATGCAACAGGAGTATTTTATCTCCAGTATCCCCAGAAGTTGCAAATCCCCCAAGAAGAGTATCGAACTAGACATTTAGTAGTTATGTTCTGCGTTCCATAAGAGAGTGATCCTTGTGATTTCTTTTACTGGGCAGTCTGAATGTGAAAAGAACATTATCTTCAAAATAGCAGCAGGAATATGGGTACTTAATGATTTTGTGATTCTTTAAGTGTCTGCTCAAATGAATAAAAAGTAATTTTGAAATTTCACTGTTAAACATGACATAATGTGGATTTTCTGTACTTAGACATGTTTTCAGAGCTCCTGCAGTACGAAGTGAGCTCAGTCCAGGTATAAATACTGCAATGTTTTGTCGTTGGATGATGCCAGAGTTTTAATCTGCAGTGCTTTGTAGGAACATCTTGTTTTTGATGGGAAAATTTGCTGCAAGGGAACTGTAGAGGGACCCATTAAGTTCCTGAAAGAACAAATTTTCCCATTATGTTATTCAATTATGCTAACCCAGTTCTTTGAACAGCCTTAACTGGATGCAAGTGAACACAAATAAATCCTTATGCAATATCTAGTTCTAGAATTATGGCGATGCGAAATAACCAACGATTTGCTTTCGCTGGGGGACATTTCTGGGTCACATTATCCGATTCCCAATATTATCAAATGAACCGAATGTTAAAGCTAAATTTTGCTGTGTTAACAATTATAAACAGCAGGGTGTTTTTAAAAAACAGACCGCTATAGAATATACATTCTAAAAATAAGTTATTGCGATTGCTATTAACTTAGTTACATTAGCCCGCCATCCATGGATTTCTAGAAAATTCTAGGAATGCGCATTTGCTGGTAAAAAGATCACTAGCTCGACAATCCTTACGTAAACATTAAAATGTACCTTTAAAATGATACATTTTTAAGATATTTGCAAATTGTTATTGTATATAATGCTTAAAATATAGATAACCACCTCATTCTGCCCCCCACTCATGAATTTCAGTGTATTTGTAAAACTCACGTCTGGACCATGCAGTCTACACAGGACTAATAAAAAGACATATAATGAACATTTTATATTCGATTCAAAAATTGTGATGAAAATATTTTAAAAAAAGTTAAATACAAATGTCTCAAAACGCGTCATCTGTTAAGTTAAAAGTATTTTTATGTCATCCCAGAACCTTCATTTAATATTTTGATTTTGAACAAAGACATTGCAAAGTCACCATGGTAAGCATCAGTCAATACTGCTGAGCATATATAGACTATAAGTATTTGTTTTCTGGGTACCTCTTCCAAGCCCCTGCCCGTCTCCATCTCCCCCGACAGCCAGAAACCCGCTACACCATCTCTGGAACGCATGCATTTAAGTTTCTAATGAAACTGAACGTCAGACTGCTTCACACAGATCAATTATCCTGTAATTGTATTTGTTTTTTCACAGATAAACCGATGAATGGCATTTACTGGCAACCACGTGTTTGCCAAGTATAAGAGAGAAAATCATAACATCGGAACACTGCAACATCAGCCATTGTTTCAATAATTTTCCCTGACAGGTTAAACCACCATTAAATTCACCATCTGTGTGGTGTATCACGCCTTCTACCGTACATTTGAATGATTTATGTATTCAGGTGTTGTTCTTACTAAACACCGTAACATGAAATTAACATAGGAGGCTTATAATTAAGTTTGTCATGTCTTGAAACAGAATGTAATTTGACGCCCCAAGAACATTTTGTTTTCCGAAATCCTCTGACGTCACTGGGAGACATTTCTGGTAGTTTTATTGTGAGTCTAGGGAATAAAATATATGCGCTCTGCAAGTCGTGAGTATTTTGCTGACCTCCTTTTTAAAATACCATCTGCAGTCTATCCCCAGCTGTCCTACAACGGTTAAGTGTTTAGATATTTTTCAGTAAAATCTGCTTTATTTTTCTTAAAAGACATTTAGTGCAGGATGAAATGCTTGTGTGAAAGTGTCAAGTGGAGAAGGTGGTCAGCACACTGTACAGAGAAACTGTAACATGCCATAATAAGGAAAAAACGTAATTTTACTTGTATCCATATCCAAATACACCATACATTTAAGAGCTTTAACAAATCTTAATAACATAATTCGCTAAATAGAAAAAATAAAATTACAGAAACGGCTTTGAAAAAATGTGTCTATAAAACATTCATTGTAATGTATTTATTATGGAATTCACTACATAATCATTTCAACTCACGAATAAATGTAACACCTATAGCTATTGTCTAAAAACATTTCCACGGCAGGAATTTTCCATATTTTCAATGTACATTCCTTGCTGGGTTTTTGTACAGTTTCCCGGTGATATCAACTAATATGTGCAAAGAGAACGGAGACTTGGACGTGTGCGGAGGAGGGCGGGACGCAGCAAAAGACAAAGAGAAGAAGACCGGACAAAATGCAGCAAAAAGGTGATGAAGCTGAATTGCTCGCGCCGCTGCACGCGACCAGCAAGGCGAAGAATACAGCATGAAAAACATTTCGAGTTTGATACTCCAAAGGCCCATATTACAAATGACAAATATCAGCATTAGCATCATCGACACGACCACAACAATCACATTATTATTATTATTATTATTATTATTATTATTATTATTATTATTATTATTATTATTATTATTATTATCTCTACAGCTTCCGTTATGCCATACGCACGCTTGGGAAACACTTGGGAAAAACCTTGCAATTCTCTGTGCTGTTGTCTGCCCTTCAGTAAAAAAAATAGAAAAGAAAAAAAACATACTACTTCATTCATCCGGCTTCCATTCATTCATCAGAAGACTGCAACGTAGCGAAGACTCCTGGTTCGATCGAGAGGAAAATTCTTATCAATGGAGGAGCCTACGTCAATAAGAAGCCGTGACGTTTGGTCACATGGGCGGATTGGGTTTACGTATATAAGGTGGAACTGTCCTGGGTGCTGAAAATATCTTTGCGCTGACGAATCATCTCCTGGTCATTCCGAATATAAACATCAGAAACAGAAATAGTTAAACAAAATCGTAGTTATATATGTAATTATAAATACTTAAGCAAATCAGCTAAAAGGAGAAATAGATCATTATTAAAGAGAATTAAAAACAAAATAACTTCAAGGGAGACCGACGTTTTCCTACGACGTATTCCAGGTAAGTAATCCGTTACATCTCTAGCACTGTAATGATTGCTAATAACAAAGTAACAGTAATTGTTATTATAAAAACTTGGTTGAAAACACAATACAGAAATGTAAAACTGTGTTTATGTGGTCAAGAACATTTTGGACTGTTGTATTCATCGTCCATTGTTTTGTATAAGTAAATTGGTTTCAATTAACGTGCTTTGAAAGGATGTGAATGAATAAATAAGGCTGCACGATAAACAGAGAGAAAAACAAGGACGCCAGACAGAGATAGAAGGGTTTAGAAGAGACTGAATCGGGGAGGAAAAATGAGAGCATGATAAGGGGCGGAGTGTAAAGGCAGACGTGTACTGCTATAATTAGTTTTCTGAGACAAAGATCATTCTCGTGATGTTTATGACAAAACAATGGCGATATGAAGACACGAGGTAGGAAAATAACAGAAACTTGCACTAAGTGTTAAAGCACCTTTTTTTCTTAAGATATACAGAAAAACGAGCCAAAGTTGTTTTTCGGGCGGATTTATACATTTCTCGACGCGAACACTGTTATCATACATATATACAGATGTCGCTTCTTAGATAAGGGGATAATCGAGAGGAGGCATTTGCAGTAACGAGACTATAAAACGAGTCATTTGTTTTCTTAAAGCTGGTTAGCCAGTTACAGAAGGAAGTCCATGATCTCTTAAGTATTAAACGTGATAATAGTCGCTAGGATAGCGATGGCGGTTTTTAAACAGGGGTGTGCCCTGAGTAAACTGAAAGTTAGAAGTTTACTCAGAAAACACTTTTGAATCAAATTATGTATTGCAAATTTGTTTTCAAAACCGTGACATAAATAAGCACGGTTAAGAGCTAATTGTAAAGCCCATGACAAAAAGGTGAACTAACAATTTGGATATGATATGTTCGATTCATTGTTTGGTAAATACATCTGAAATACCTTACCTTTGAAGCACTTCGACATAATGCGCCATCATACGGTTCTGGCTAGGTGTTCCAACAGAGGGGACACTAATCAGGCCGGCCTCTACTCTGCTTCAGTTCGTGTTACATCCTTATGACCTACTCTCATTTTAAACCTATTTAAAGCTTTTCCGATTGCATTGGTGCGGTTATTAATGGCTTTGAACGTTAGAATTATTTTATCAGATAATTTTGACTGCATTGCATTTTGTTTATTATTATTATTATTATTGTTATTATTATTGTTATTGTTATTGGGTGTTTTATTATTATTAACGTTGTTTATATGGCCTATTATTAAAATCTATCTTACCGATGAGTTAGTATTTATTAGAAATCAAACTGTGGTGTACACGGTTTCGCACGGTGTTCCGTTGTATTTATCAGTCCCAATAAATAAGTAAAAAAATCAGGCTTAGACATTACCGTCAAACTTTATTAACGCGGTTCCGTGTGTCTATTAAGTCACGTGTATGCTCAATGAAACCGCATATTTGAGCAGAGTGAGCTTCTGAGCCAATTAATGAGGCTTTGCAATGAATCTCCAATGTGCGGGCGACTGAAAATAAGCATTATCTGCTTCGAGGGGTTTTCTGACTACACCAAAGGAGTTTCATATCGTTCAAATAGTTAGGTTTTAACGATTAAAAAATCCAATAATGGTAGTATATGATAATTTTGAATTAGTACTGTTAGTAATGTTAGTAACACTGTAATGATCTAAGTAAGTTTTTATTGCATAAATAATGTTGTCTTTGAAATCAGCATCTACGTAAAAGTCACATGGTTCTCATTCCAGTGTAGATGAGCATTTTATACATGCATTGCTATGGACTACTGACCTGGTGTCAGACAGAAGAAGGATGCATGCAAGTGAACCTCAAGATAATGCATGTTATGGAAGCTTGGTCATTTCAAAGCTTTCAAATAAACTAAATCATTTGTAAATGCAACATGGCATCTTACCATTGTAATATTAATGATAAAATAATGCTGGTTAAGATTTGTTGACATTTGTTGATGTTTGTGCTATACGTTGAATTAGTACAATGATGTAATTGTTATTGAGGCCATTTTTTCTTTCTATGTGAATGCAGATGTTTTTCCTTCTTTCGTCCTCTCTGCTAGGTCCATCTCCTTCTTCCGTGTTGTTTCCCTTGTGAGGTCATGACCTGGTACAAACACAACTCAAGGGCCACTGTCGTGCTGCTTTTCCTGTTCTGTGTTACGCCACAGCTCGCCACTGCCAGTCCATTAACTGAACAGAGACTGAGCGATGGCCTGGGCGACACACCTCCGCCGTCAGAGATTCCCCAGCTGGATGGGTCAGAAAATGCAAAGGTGCCAGATGTGAGACAGGCAGAGACTGGGCTTACTGGGATGAATCCTGAGGATGAGGATGAGCTTTTTAAAGACGTGGATCCCAAAACCCTAGCTGCTGTTCTTCTCCAAGCCCTCAACCACCCAGGGGATGAGAAGAAGAGTAGCAGGTTGGAAGAGAGGGAGGAGGGAAAGGGGAATGAGAAAGGAGAGGAGGCACCTCTGGGGGGGAGCAGGGACCGTGATGGGCGGCAAGAGCTGGAGCTGGTGATGGCTGCTGCAGCAGCGGAGGACAAAGAGGCACAAGAAAAAGAGAAGGAGAGAAGGAGAGAGGAGGAGGAGGAGGATCGGCTGACAGAGAAGGTGAAAAGTAGGACCACCAGTCAGACCATGCCGGTGAAGGACCAATCTGAGCAGGAAGTTCTAAAAGAACCAGAAGCAAAAGAGGAAGAACAGCTCAGTTCCCAAGAAATGAAGAAGCTGCAGACGGTGCTGGAGGAGCTTCATCACTACAGCACCACCACCAAAAGAGAATGGGACTCGGTGAGCCAGAGGGAAAGCCGTGGGTCCTACACAAAGACGGACAACGACTTTTTGAATAATGACATTGATATAAAGCCAAAGGGATATAAGCCAGCTATGTCAAAAAAGAAAATTAAATGGCAAGAAGAACAGCAAAAACAAAAGCAGCCCTTCTACAAGGGTGGAAACTTTATGGACGACTTTGATATTCAGACTAACAGTCAGGAAGAAGGTGACAAGGAGCAGGACGAGGAGTTATTGAGCCCAGAGGAAGAGGAGGCACGGGCCAAAGCGGAGCAGGAGGAAGTCAGACGGCAGGCCGCAGAAGCTCAGAGAGCAAAGGCTGAGGAGGAAAAACTGGCTGATATTGCGTCTGACATGCTGCTGCAGTACATGGTTAAACCAGACGCCAAGCAGAACCAGGACCAGGCTAAGAAAGCCTTTCTTAGGAATAATGTAGCAGAAGATAAGCGCTCAGATGAAGAGGACAACAATAATGATGAAGATGACATTGACCCTCAAACTATTGACAAGCTAATAGAGATTTCAAGTAAGCTGCACCTGCCTGCTGATGATGTCGTTGATATCATCAGCGATGTAGAAAGGAAGAAGAAAAAGGATGCCCCTGAAAACCTACCATGGTATCGTCCACTTGCCCCTCCACCAGTCCCTGCCCCTTCCCCTCTAAATCCTGCACCTAAGCAACCCACTCAGCTCAACCGCCCTTCCAAGCCGTGGTTGCAGGAAAAGTTTCCAGTCAAGCAAATCAAACAAGATTTTGGGCCCAAGCTTCAGAAGCAAATTTGGACCTACCCTTCTAATAAGTTTTATCAAAAGCCCCTCCGTGGCTATTACCCAATCTATTTCCCACCTCCCAAGCCAAAACCTCGCTACTATGTAAAGCCTGCATTTTCTTTTAATAATCTTTTGGGAGGCTCTATGGATTATGGTTTTGACTTTCCCCCAAAACAAAAGTTGCGATCCTGGGCCCAGCCGGCTCTCAGACGGAATTTTTACCTTCCCAAGTACATTTTCCCCAATTCCCGGACATTCAAGCAAGTGCCAATGCCCAAACCTCGGTCACCTCCTCGCCGGCGTCCACCTTTCTATGACCCACCGGCTCCTCCCATGATGCTCCGAGATGAAGACTACTACAGCCCAGTAGGGCAACTGGCTAAAAGCGACCAGAATCTGGAAAACTTTATTCAGAAGGTCTTCCTGAAGCGGCCTAGACTGTTTCAGTGAAGGCCAGTAAAGCAGGATTCGTTGAATAAAGAAGAGAAGAAGGAAGAAGTTAGTGATAGAGAATCATAGAAAGATTGCATTTTTGTTTCCTCCATTTCGATTTATCAGAAGCAGGAAGAGTCTACAGCAGGGATGGCCAATCTTATCTGCAAAGGGCCGGTGTGTATGCAGGTTTTTGGGATAACCTGTAGGTCAGCTGTTCAAACCCAGCAATGAGGACTCTTCAACCAATCAGTCTTCTAATTAGTAATCTAATTAGGGAGTTGCAGCAAAAACCCGCATACCCTGCAGCCCTTTCTGGATAAGATTGCCCATCCCTGGTCTACATTCTCGAATTCAGCTTGATTTGGTCACAGAATGTAGGATTTGTGAGTTCATTTAATGATGTCCTGGGCAGTTCACAACTGAATTACTAAGACACAAGCCAAAATATGGCAGCGCCCCTGCCAAAACTCCACTTCTTATAAAATATATAGAGTAAACAATTAAAAGGCAGTAAAACATCATAGTACAACAGGGTTCCAGAGTTATGCACAAAGAACTTCAAAACCAAAACCACGTTGATTACTTCTTTTAACATATGTACTGTATATCTTTCATCTATTTCATCAATATCAGTCTGTGGCAGCTTTTAAATCACAAACAAAGCCTTATTTTTTTCTTCCATGGGGGTCTTTTTGTTTTGGAAGTTAAAGTTTAATTATCTTAATTTATTTCATATTTTGGAAAAGTATGCATACATTGGATTGCAGTGTTACATATTTAAAACAAATTACAATCGCAAAGCCAGAACACTTAAAAATTGATAATCAAGGTGCCAAATTGCCAAACAAATAAATACATACTTCCCATACATATACACTGTATACCTGTTAAAAAGTCAACCAGTTCATTTTTGATCCTTTATTGTGTTTTTCTTCACAAATCATGATCTTATTGCATTGTGAAATGTATTGCCTGTATTACTAGTGATTTCAATATTTTTTCAGTTTATATGTACTTCATGAAAGCAGAATTTTCTATATATATATATGTGTGTGTGTGTGTGTGTGTGTGTGTGTGTGTGTGTGTAACACATATTAGGCGGGCTGATCGCTTTAATGCCAGCTATTATACACAAATGATTGCCTTATCAAAACATCATCCTTACTTTTGTTATAGAATTTTTATCTATATCCAGCTGTTCAAAGATCACCTGTGCAAATACTACTTCAAAAACCTAAAGGTCTCATTATGTTCCTAATCCTATAAATTGATACATTTTCAATTTATCCTACCTGGAAAATAACTTTCCATTTTTGTCTGCCTACTCATCCACATGTCACATGACCAAAACAGGACGCCTAATTGAAAAACTGTATGATCTGGCCACAAGCGTTCCACCGAAATATTTTTATTTTGAGCAAACATGAAGAAGAAAACAAACTGCCGATATGAGCTGTGACTCATTCAGTTAGTTGATTCTGCAGATAGTTGATTCTGGAATCCCTCCAGGCCAACAAGATATCATTGACTGATGAAAACAGATGAAAGAGGACACGTTTGTTCCCTCATCTAACCAACTCTTTCACACAAGTGCCCAAATCTGGGTTCTCTCAGCTACGTTATCTTTCTACATTGTAGAGGAAGATCCAAAAGTGGAGTCAGAAAATGGGACATTCTTTAATTTGACATTTTTTAAGAGGAAAAAAGGGAGAGTGTGATTTAAAAAGGAAAAGGGGCGTCAAAACAGATTAGTCTGCACGTTGATGTGTACCTTGCATCTCTTTTTTAAAATGTTGCTTCTCTGAAGACATTATGAGCATTGAAAAAATCTAAAAAAATAGTTACATTTATTAGCGTATGAAGTAAATCTGTTCAGTCAAGTATAAAGGAAATTTGTTGTTGATGCTATTTCTAGATGTACCTTGTATTTACCGTAATAAACATGCGTTTGCTGGATGTAAATAACCGCATGTTGATGACTAGTTTTGCTACACAAAAAGAACTAAATAAAAGAAATTATTTTTTATTAACACTGTTTAAAATTCCTTTTTGGAAAGAAACCAACTGTGCGATATTATCGGCACTGAAATCCTGCAAAGGATCTAATTAGACTATACACATATGTCATACTGAATCTGGCACCTCAGAGCATCACTGGGGAATCACTCGCATTGAGTTTCATTGTAACCTACAATGATAATAAATATATTGTATTCATTCTATTCTATTCTGTTAATGAGACTAAAAGATATAGAGTCAAGAACAAGATGGCAAGTTATAGCAAAAAATGTGAAATGCACACAGTTATGTACATGCCATAAAACATTGTGTACTTGTCCCTAATCATTGATTTTACTGTAGTTCACAAGCCTACACATTTTACACACACTTCATACAAACCCACTCTCAGCTCCCCTGCTAGTTTTCAGTCACTCCCATTTCAAGTTTGTCCTTTTGCCTGATGCACCATGTTCCTCCGGAAGGTGGGGGGCTCTAGGTGCTGGTGGGAGATTCTAGCCAGTATGACTCTCCACGGTACATTACCACCATTACATTAGGTTTCCAGCGCAAAGGGGGCTCCAGCTTGCGAGAGAGGAGAGTCCTGCTTAGAAAGAACACAGCACTGCAGAGAACTGTAATCGCTGCGATACAGCATTGCATTTTACATACAAGATGTCCATTTTTATGACCCCCCCCAAAAAAAAAAAAAAATACATAAAAATTAATTAAACCCTAAATCAAGGCCATGCTACCCAATAAAAAGAAGAAAAAATATAGGCGATAACAGTAAAAGGCGTGATGCAAACACCTCTGCCCACATAGGATCAGTGAGTCATGGGTCACATGGTTAAGGGTGAGTCATCATCGGCCGCTGCTCCCACCCGCACTGCACCGCCTGCCACACCCACACAGAGCGCTGCTGTGATTCACAGCCCCCAGCGCAGGAGCAGCTGCACATAGCCACTCTCTTATCCGCTGCTGCCTGGAGCCAGAGCGATGGCATTGATATCTCATCTGCGAAGGTGCCCACACGGCTGGCATGTGCTTCCACAGGTCCCGATAAAGACACCACAGATTCCCACAATCCATTAGCCTCAACCAGGTATATGCATTTATTTCATGGGTAATCTATAAATACATATAAATTGAAATAATAGAAACATACTTTGAAATAGATGTATCTGCCACTGAATAAAAGATAGTGAAGACTTGGACCTGCGAGTGCTGATTTGCCAGGTGATGAAAATATGAAAGGTGAGGAAAAAAATAATGATAAATTAATTAATGAACTGTACAATTCATTCTGGAAGAAGTAGCACAATGATAAGCACAATGACTTAGATGCAATGATACATTTATCAACATTATTTATGAGTATTAAAGTCACTGTATTCCTGTTTTAAGGTGATGCTTCAAAAAAAAGATGCAGATTTATTGAAACTACTGAGGGTAAAGGTAAGGCCAGAGGGTTGACATTTGCACGCCAGAATTCCTCATGTAGCATCTTCACAAATTTCTAAAAATTTATAGGAATGGGAGAAGTGCAAGATAAGGCAAAGGCACACACACAGGAAATGCAATTTGAACAACCGTGCCCAGATCTACCCGGGGAGAATTCAACGCATTGCCGTCAGTGTGGTGGGTGACTCATCCACGCAGCCAGCAATGGCTGTGATATTAGCCCAGGCAAACAGGAGTAAAAACAAAGACAGATGTGTGTTGCGATGCACCTCAGCAGAACTCCTCACATTCGCATGGTTAACAGACAACAGGAGATTGCTAAAAGCAGCAAACAAGCTGGAGCAGACCTAACATTATGTTATATTATGTGAACCAATAAAATAAAATAAAAATACTTCGTCATCGCGTCATTTATCTTATTGTAGAGCATACTTCATCTGTAGTAATTTATAAGCATCTAATTACTGCTTAAATCATTTCCAAATTACATTTACATTATTTTACGATCTCCTGTTGATAGCTGTCTGGCTAAGTACTCTGACAGCCTCCTATAATGCCGTCACAAAGCCTCTGCAGGACACTTAGCACGCTTCTCTCCAACGAGCATTCGACCTGCAAAGTATGAGTCTGCTACACCTAGGAGATTCATCATGTCACTTATATAGTGCAAAATCAATAGCCGGCCTCTTTGCAGCAAAGAATGGGGAGGAGAATGCGACGTTATTTCACTTCAGCCTGAATACATGGTTCCTGATCGTCACTGAATGCCAGACTGACGATGATACGTCAGGCTGCATGAACTGAGACACTCTGAGCCGTAATCAGGCAGAAGCAGGCTTTCAGTGCCGGTGTGTGTGTGTGTGTGTCCGAGGCGACACACTTATCATGGTGAAAGTGAAGCGAGTGATGGTATGTGTTCCCTCTGGCTGTGTGTGTCGTCAATGAGCACAGCTTTGCTTTTAGTGAGCAGTGTGACGTCAGTGACCATAAGGTCTCCCTTAATGGTGAACGCCATTAATGGTATCAGGGTTTACTTTAATGCTGTGGGCGATGCCTGTCACCACGAGGGTGACCACTCGCCCGGAATCCATCCAGGCAGTTCGTCCATTTATTCAGCCCTCTGTACAGACTGCTGTAGGGTGTCCTCCTTTTAGCCCCCTTGTTTTCCTTCAGTCCCCACTCCCGCGCCACTCCCCCCCAGCCCTGGTCGCACAAAAGATGTGAAACACCCACCCACATAGTACGGATAGCGGGAATGGCCACGCTCAGAAGTATTCTTTCATGTGGCTCTATCAGTATAACAAGATCATTATTTCGATAGACATACCATTCTCAGCTTCTGTAGCATGCGTGCGATATACCCGCTCCCCACCCCGTTACATAGCTTTTCATGGGTGTCCTCCTTTTTAAGCCTTAGTCCTCTTTTTTGCACACAGATGTCTTTCTTTTCTTATTTGGCTGGGTGAAATGTTATTTGTGTGTGATGTCAGCTTCTGCAGGATTTCCTTAGTGCTGTGTGCAGTGTCAGGGACTGCAGGGTTTCCTTTACTGTTGTGTGTGATGTCAGCTTCTCCAGGATTTCCTTAGTGCTGTGTGCAGTGTCAGGGACTGCAGGGTTTCCTTTACTGTTGTGTGTGATGTCAGCTTCTGCAGGATTTCCTTAGTGCTGTGTGCAGTGTCAGGGACTGCAGGGTTTCCTTTACTG
>JABFEA020000002.1:25762366-25772575 GCA_019775915.2 Cyphomyrus plagiostoma
AGGCAGTTCTGAAGGCGAAAGGGGGTCAAACACCATATTAGTATGGTGTTCCTAATAATCCTTTAGGTGAGTGTATACTAACAGGGTGGAACATTAAGGGTGCCTGAAACTGGTGTGTAATATAAAATTGAGAAAAATACAGGACAGAGTGACAGTAAAGCTTACCTTAGTCTTCCAGTTGAATTTCCTCCCAAAAACAAATGATGTCACTTCCTGGAAATGGCTGTATGGATTTGTAATCTTTTTAGGAAGCCAAGAAACTAGAGGCTCACAGGGTGGAAAACTAATGCGGGGACATATAATATATTATATAATGACAGAAAACAAAGTATGTTTCACCAGATATGTTTCTTTCTCTAAAGGTAGTATACCCTAGTCTATCAAAATAATAAAGAATAAGTTTTGGTTTTTATAATTTTATACTTTATATTTACTGAGGAATTCAAATACATTGAATTTGGGACATGCTAAAATGAGCGCATATTACAGAGAAATGGTGCTTTAAAGAGATGTAAAAAGATAAAAATAGTAATTTATCTTTGCTAGAGCAATAGAAAACACCTAAACACATAATAAAATGGGTTTGTTAT
This sequence comes from Cyphomyrus plagiostoma, assembly GCA_019775915.2. Taxonomy (NCBI): domain Eukaryota; kingdom Metazoa; phylum Chordata; class Actinopteri; order Osteoglossiformes; family Mormyridae; genus Cyphomyrus; species Cyphomyrus plagiostoma. The sequence goes on from JABFEA020000002.1 coordinate 25,762,957, forward strand.
AAAGATTTGTCTAATTTTATAAAAGAATAGGAGCCAGTTAAACATGAGGACATGAATATGTGGCCCAAAACAGGAATCACCCACATACGTGTAAATGCATGTGCATGTGTATTCAGACGTGTCTCGAATTGAAAATCTCACTCCAGCCAACTGACCAAATGTGGCAACCCTGCTCTGATATCAGTGTTAGCAAACAACACGCTCTAAGACCTACTGCAGAGACCCGAAACCGTGGATGGCAACGAAAACTATAAATTACTCATTTTTCATATACTTACATGCCTGTGATAAAGTTAAATTTATGAATTACATTGCGACCACTGTTACCAAATCAGCGAATACAGGGGTTCCACTGTACTGTTTTAGTGAGTTTCCTATCCAATAGTAATGTTAGCTAGCTAGCTATACTACCTAAGAGTTACCTAAACCAGTACTAGCAAAGATCTTTATTCAGCACAACATTATAGTAAACTACAGTTTAAAAAGATACATTTTACAAGAAGGAGTTTTAATAAGAATGAGTTCACATTTATCCTCCGCATTCACAGGTGACTACAAAAGCTCTGCAGGAGAATTGATAGCTGAAGGTCAGGATCCAAAATCTGGAGTAGTTTAGGTCAGGAGCCAAGGAGGTTTGGAACAGACAAACTGACACCAAGTCTTTGGGCTGGATCGAAGTCAGGGGCATGAAGCGAAAAGGGTCCAGAACTGGGAGAGTATGTCCACTCCAGGCTGGGGATCAGGATGGGCGGACAGGGCAGATCAGGGTAGAGGGACGACACAGGTAAGAATGCTCAGTAGCTGTTTTGCAAATAATCAACAATACCTCCCAAGGAATAATTGGGCAGAGCAGAGTTAAATAGGAGCAAAACAGGTGTTTCTACTTAGATGAGGTTACGCTCCCCATGCACGGGTGGTGTGACAAATTGATGTTGAATGTAGTTGTATTTTACATTGTACTTGTTTTTTTAAAAAAAAATGTGCATAGGAGGCCCACAGTTCAAGGGCACCAGCTGGTCCCATAGGAAGTTTTGGGATTTTGGATATCATCCAAGATGACCATTGTATCATACCAGCTTCGTCTCTGTACACTACTGGTTACCATATTACCGCAGCATCTTATGCAGTGAACGTTGGCTTTGTGTTGCTGACGGAACTTGGAACTCTAGAATTATAGGTGGAGACCCCAGATCTACAACCTTCACTACAATTTATGGGAATGTTTGCTAAGTTTTCTTGAAACCACTTCTGGCTTTAACGTTTCTGCGGTAAGCCTTCAGCAATAATCTATTTCAACACACTTTGTGTGGGAAGCCTCTGGGCCAGTGTTACCATGACAACACTGCTTAGTCACTTTGTTTCCAGGACTAATGGAAATGAAGATGGCTGCCATAGAAACCAGCTTATTACTGTAACAAGAAAGAACACCTCTTAATGAAGTTCAATTTTTAAGAGTTTAATGTAGTTAAAAAGTAACATTTCACATATAATTGGATTTTTATTGGTTGTAGATTTTGGGAGAACATCATTCATCATTTTGTGCTTCCTAAAAGATCTCGTGTGATATTGTCAGTCTATTTTTAAATTGAAATATCTGCTAAATGATCTTCTTATATGCAAAGAGTAAATTTATACTCCTCTATGTAAAAATACTTGGTCACTAGCACAAAACTCCAGAGACCTAGGATTCTCATAACTTAATGCAAATATAAACAAGTAAAAATTGTAATGACAAGAAAAAGGGAAGTAAGTTCTTAACATGAGTTACACCTGATTGAATCATGTGCAGTCACTTTACATCCAAAGTCCATAGTAAATAATATACACTGGTGAAGAGACGGCCGAGAGTGGACATTAGCACGTGTATCGCTTAGTGTAACAGCCACTGTAGAATGGGCAGCGCTGCTGACTATGTAATGACCCACTGTCCATATCTAACTCGTAAGACATCATACATACAGTAATGTATATGAGATGGGCAGCTACAATACCAAGAGACGCCCAAATTGACTTGTGCCCGGTGGTCCTGGTCCCAAATGTGAACGCAAGTTGACACAAGGTTGTATAGCTTGTATAGTAACAAAAACATCCAGAATGAATTGTACATTCCGACTCAGTGATTACACAACGCAACCATACACATGCTGCAGATATCCGCCAGCAGTTGCGCTCTTTTACCCCCAAAGTCCTGAACCTGAACACGATTTTAGGAGGTCCAAGAGCTTACTCTCACCGCCTTCTGACTGAAATTTAGCTTTAGGGATGTAGTTAACAAAGCACTGTAGTGTTGGCAGCCCCTGTGACTTTGTCACCAGTAGAAATCACAGATAATTATCGTTATTCAGAGAAGGAGTCCATATGTTTCCCCAGGCTGTCAAAGGGCACAGAGAAAACTGCTGTTTATGAAAATTCATGCTGTTTATGAGCATATTACAGTAGCAATAATAAGACATCATTATCATTTAAATGTCCAAACCATTACGTTTGTGAATGAACACGCAAAAGCAAAGTATAGAACAATAATGTTGGAGGAGTGATAGACAACAGAACTAGATGGAAGTGCAGTGAAATTATCAATTTCAGTCAAACCAGAAAAGTGCTGCAATTCTGCAAATTGAATACAATTCACATGTATCAGTTTTCGTAATCTAGGGCAGGGTTCCCTAATAGGTGATATACAGATAAAATGAATTTGGCACAACTTATTATTATTTCATTTATGTTGGTTGGAAACGTCCACCATGAAGGATGACATTCCAATAGAGTTGTTCAATTTTCAAGCCTGAAATGATTGTAAACTAAATAAAAATATTTTTGGGAAGTGTTTGTCAGAATATTGTAGTTATGCAGAGATGAAATATAATAAAAGACAATCATTGGGTCCTTAACAGAAAAAACGATAAGTCGCGAAGCATGCTCAGAGCTACGGTGATGTTTTTGACGATCATTCGCCAAACTGCAGTTTGTTTCTTCAACAGTAGAGGTCAGTGTTTGCCTTAATACGCCCAAGTTATTCGTATGAGATACAGAACATAAATAGATATACTCAAAACATCGATATGTATACTTGTTTTATTTGAAAATGTCAATAAATATATATACTTTGCAAATATACACATTGTGACCAAATATTTTCTAAAAACATATGAAAATATATGTATAAACTAAAAAAGAACATATTTCGGTTTGACCATCACTTTAAAGCCAGCAAGCCATGAAGAATTCAAGAAGACTCAGAGCTGATATCTTCCACATGTTCTGCACCGTTCCTTTCAGTTAAATTTTGTCATGCCTTCATCTTTTGGACCTGCTCATAGCCTTGTTTTCCCACTGATCCTAACCACGATTAGCCATCAGATGATGTTTGTGTGGATGGATGCATGGATGGTCATCTTTATTTCTCGTATGTTTCTGCTAACCCTTTACCCTGATTTCTGTCAGGACGTTGTTCCAGCACCTTCACTTTCGGCATCTGGGAATGGCCGCCCACCATTATCTGCTCTGGTAATATGCATGCCCATGCAGATGACTATAGAATTCCTTGTAACATGTTAAAAAAAAAAAACCCTGCATGATGTTATAATATAGTTAGTAATCTTATATTGCAATGTTTCCCAGCCGGGTCCTTAGGGACCCCCAGACAATCCACATTTTTGCTCGCTCCCAGCTCGTTGTCAAGCACTGTTATTGTATAGTTAGTTAGGGCAACTCTTATTGTAGTGACTTTTGAACGTATCCTGTTCAGTCATTCCTGTCTGCATTCTGCAGCTGTCATGTTGTCCATCCAGCATCTAACAGCGTATGCAGTACAGGGTCATGTGGCATTTACACTGAATGAAATACTTGTATAATGTTCAGAAAAATATGTAAGCAAAGCTTCCATAGAAAATCCAGTGCATTTATAGCAGCAGTGAAGTTACCAAAACGAAATCAGTTGAAATACCCTGATTGTCCAAATATCAGATTGGACATAACTGATCTCTGGCAACTTCAAATTTACTTGGATAAATCGTTTAGAATCAGAAGCTAGCTGACTACAGCAGTGCAATGTCTCCTAAAAGCAGATGTTGCCTGTAGCTCCTTTAAGTCTCAGAGTTCCTCAGGTTGGTTTACTTGACCCATGAACAGCAGAACACCTAAATGAAACACATGAAATTTAGGTTACAGCCAGGACATCAAGGAACTTCTAAAATCTAAGGTAACAATTACAAGGTTAGATGTATGGAAAGGGGAGACATTAACCTGTTGGCTTGTGCTGAATCAGGAACAGGAAAGGCCGATCGAGGGTAATCTCTTCAACAGCCATGCGTGAGTAGATAATAGCACCTGCGGACAAAAAGGACGCAAAGGGACGTTTTGCTTGTTAGATTATAATAAAAAGCGACTTCAGCACACTTACAAATAAACTCATGGCCAGTGTTGACCGAAGCAGGGGCGTAAATCCCGGGGGGGACGAACATTAACATTAATGGCCACAATTAGCATATTGCTTAGCTGTTTTCACAATAACAGTCATGTTTTAATTTTATTGTATGTTGATGGCTTGACTGTAAACAACATAACAATGCAATAAATAGTTTTGAAGAAAAAATCTGCTTTGTGATTGAACCTAAGAAAAACTTTGAAAATAACCATAATGATGCAGTCTCCATGCTACAATAATAATGATCGAAACAAAGTTTCCACTGTGGGGACATATCTGTATAAGTACAATTTGACTGTATCATTTGTGTCCCCTTCAAAAATTGCTCATGAGAAATTTTATATTTTTCATCCTCCCCCTACTGTTAAAAGAAATTTATGCCCATGGACCAAAGTACATGTAGCCTTAGAGAAGCTTCACCAGTGCCCCACCCCAGTGAGGGAGAATTTAGAAGGGACAGGTTTGTGGAAGTGGGCAGAGGTGTTTCAAGGTATCTGGGTGTCAATACCTGTGGCAGCAGAGCCTTTGGTTCCTTCTTCATTCACTTCAATCTTCACCTTCTGCAAAACCTTGGACACGTACAGCTGCTCCTCACCTGGATAAGGGTAAGACCATTGGGTAGGTGAGATTTCCCCTACAGAGTCATGACCCTAACCGTGTTCATGGAAAATCTGTGGCTTTCCAATTATATGTAGTATATCAGACACACTTTATCATAGATGACAACATTGTGCTTCTGTCCCGCTAAGAGAGAAGCACGTAGAGGCTGTAACATTAGGAGAGAGAGAGGGAGAAAGTGGAATGGGGGCACCAATTTAGAATAAAATCCTCTTTGTTGCTTATAAATAGTAGTAACTCATTAATAAAAATAACTGTTATAACAGGTTTATGGCTATTAAAGCCTTACGTATTAATAACTTGATTATAAACCATTCGTAAAACCTTCGTAAGGGTTGTCTTATTGTAAAGTGCTACCGTGTGGGATAGGAGTTCAGCACTCACTGGTGATGCCGGAGAAGTCAGCATTCTTCCAGAAAATCTTGCCCAGGCCGAGTCTGGAGAGGGCAGGCTTAAGGTCCAGCTGAGAATCTATGGTGAACCTGAAGAGGAAATGTAGATGAGGAACAAAACTATGAATTATTTCTGACAGATGGCCATGCTGTGAGCTCTCAGCCAAAACTAATAGATGGTCCTCATACTGAAGTACAATTATTATGCTATAAAGTCCAGTGTGTCACAGCATACTTTCTTCCCGTTTCGACCCAACATAGCAGTGCTAAGATGCCATCAAATGTGCTAAAACAAACTTTTTCCTCATTTGAGCAATGGAAATCTCACCTTGGCAGTGAAAGTTGTCGGCGGACCATTCTCATGCCGTTCCTCCATTGCTTTATCCTTTGTCCTTCAAGACTTTTGAAAATTGCAGAGAGTGGAACGTCCTTCTCAAAGGGAGACACTATGAGCATGCTCAGTGAATCGCCTTCGTAGGGAATCTCAATGACATCATACTCCACGCCATCCTCTGTGATGAAGTCACCTTTATAGAAGGAACCACTTTAATTATCACCCTGACACTTCATATTACACTTTATTTTGTTCCAAGGAGCCATGTAAGCTATTTGCTTGTACTTCTTATACTCTGTTCATTGTAGAGATGTAGGTACCACACTATATAATCAATATAACAAAGTACAGCTTTTAGATTACTCTCATTCCCTAGTTTTATCTGCTCAAGAGATTGTTCTCATTTTCTGAAAAATTTCAGTGTTATTCTGCATGTGGCTAATGTCAAAACTCACCATAACTGAAACGCTGTGTAATTTGCATCATTGGTACAGCCACTGAACTCCCATTGGCACAGTGAAATAGCCTTTCCTGGGTCATCCGTGGGTTAAAGGGCACCTTCCACAGGCCTCGGAAGTGGACGGCGTTGAGCAACACCAGCTTGGTGTCTTTAGTTAAAGTGTCAGTAGACAGGAAGTGAGGGATCATGCCTGGAATTAAGAAAGATCAGTATTACCCCACTGATGGCAATCATTCTTGCATATGCTGTTGTGTATACTGACACTTTCTCTCACCGTCTGTGTTGTCGGACACCCATGCATTGATGACCTCCGTGGCCTTGTCTGGGTTGGTGAAGTCCAGCTGGTGGGGGATGCTCTGGAAGGCTTTGAGAAGCCCCTTCCTGAAGCCTTTCTCCAGCCCTAACTTTCTCTCTACCATCACGCCACTGGCAAGCTGCACTGCGTCCTCCATGGACAGGTCCCTGTGCTGCAGACGCAGCTGTCTGGGAATCCCGCGATCTGGAAAAGCAGACAGTACCCATACAGTGAGATAATTATGCCATTCCCTTAATCCTGAATTAGAATTCTAATGGAATAGAATTTGATGCCAATATATAAATCATTAATTCATTCATTTGTTGGCAAAAAATGTATATCACATTAGAACCAACCAGAACATTTAAAGTAAAACATTAATTTAAAAGTTAATTAATAGCATCATTGGTTGCTTTTTAATTAGTAACAAGAAACACCAAACATTTGTGTTTTGAATCCCTTTGGGAGCCAATAGCAATTACTAGTTGCCATTACTGATGCCAAGAACAGAACTGAATGAGTCATTCAAAAAAATGACACTTAATAAAAAGAAAATTTCTGCGTGGAAGATATGTGCAGATATACTAAACATTGCTTGTCGATGAACTTTTGTTACAAAACCAGAAAATTTGCATCATTATTAAACAACTAAGCAAGTATCCAAAGGCTTTCAGTCAGCACTTTGTTACATAATTGGCATAACTCTGAGCTAGATTTTTAAGCAGTATAGTGAGACAGACTAACGTTAGTGCAACTGCCTGAGAGTGAAGATGCTCAGGCCATCAAAGGCAGGAGCTCACCTTTCAGGGAGAATCCCATGCCGGATTTTAAGACATTTAAGGTGGCACCACTGGCTCCTAGCTGCACCATGCTCATCACAGTGGTGACACCATATGGGGAGAACACCACGTTTTTATCCTGTGAAGACACCTCGGAGAAGACGCGCAAGCCGAAATCCAGCTGTCTCTCCTCCAGGACATTACACTGGCCTGCAGCCAGCAGGTGAAGAACCAGCCACATGTACATGGTCTGCATCCTGGGAAGGGGAGAGGCAGCGATAACAGACAGGAGGAGCACGGTCACATTCATCAGGTACTCATAGGTGGCAGAGCCATATAATTATTCACATGCTGTATGCACAAGAACTTCTCAATAAAGTTAATTGAATTAATCTAATCAAATGTCACATTTATTAACATGAGAAAAATACTGTAATAACATCTTTGGAAATATATTTTTGACAGAATCACACTCTACCACATGATTATGCTTGTGATCTGATCATTGATAAATAGCAATTACTGTCCACATTAATTACCCACCTTATAAAATATACATCTCAGTTTTTCTTAATAACAGCAAAGTGTTTTAAATACAGAACAAGCAGTTTGGTAATTCTACAAAACAGCATGTAAGCTATAAATTCCAATCACGAGTAAGAGCACGTTAAATGCGGTGTTACCTTGGACCTGAACAGGATGTTTAAGTCTGTGTTCGTATTGCTGAGTCTGTCCTCTGGGTGAGAGAGCGCTTACTGAGTTTGAATGAATGTTTGTCTGCTTTATAAAGCCCAAGCCCCGCCCCTGCAGACACAGGCGGAAGCAATTACTGCACATGATGTCATCCCAGCGACTGTCTCACTGACACCAAAGCACACACAGCTCTCTTCCTTTCTGTCTATACCCCCTTATCTCACCAAGTCACTTTACAGGGTAGCTTACACAGACAGTCTGAGTCATTGGTCTTCTACAACAGATTTTTTTTTTATTAGGAAAGAGTTAACTTCTTTACCATGTCAGTTAAATTGCCTGGTGTTAAAAACATTGTGTCTAACGATGCCGTAACGGCAAATAAAAACAGAGGCCTCTGGATTCAGGGGATACAAAGTGCCTAACATATGTTATTTGCATTGCGATACTTCAAACATTCCATGTCACAGTATTCATGCAAAGTTCTCTCACGTTCTAGAAGGCAGTGGGAATGTGCAGGAGGGAGGGTGGGAGAGGGAACCCCTCATCCCCTTATTTGGTCATGGGGACTGAGTGCCGCTGAGACGTCTATGCCTGGAGACTGTGGAAACAGGGGCGACATCTCAGCACTTATTCATAAAATGCAAAAATGCATATTGTAGAATTTAATTGGCTGTTTGTGATATTCTGGAGAACGATGTGAAACCTCCATATTATGCAAAGTAAGACATTTACAATATAAATGCTACACTTTTGATTGTGAAGGTAAGGCATGGACACGGAAAGCAGGCTCTGACAGGCTTAGCTGAGCCAACAAGCTTGGACGGGACGCTCCTCAGAGTGTATTCATCTCCTAGACAACCATAAACAATAATACCGTGTACAGAACACATGAGGAAGCAATGTCAAAAAAGGAAACTTTTTTTGTTAATGTTATTACCTAAAATACCACTGCAGTTTTATGATTCACATGTGAACATAGTAATCTTTTCAGGCAGTAATGTTCTGCCCGTACAGCACACTGAGTAGCAGGAAGTGTACTGTCTTATTAAATACAGATGTTTCTGTTTCATTTTTACTCCTATTCAGGGAAACACATGGTAATGCATGGTTAGTAGGATTTTTTGCCCCCTTCGCAATTTTGTACTTTTTTAAAATGATTGAATGTGTAGTACTACTTTTTTATGAGCATAAATATGAATGAATTGCAGCCCAGTCATTTTAGATATTCCAGAGGGAACCTTGTTTTGCCAAAAAGGTAAGTAAAACTCTCTGTATTATGTGTGTGTGCAGAGAGTGATGAGTTCCTTGTCATCATGAGCCACTTTCTCACTATGTTAGGAATCTCTTGGAAAAAATACAAACCAATATCCATAAAATATTCTGTACTTCATAACTAATTTCCGTGTCTTCATGAGAAATGTGTTTTTCTTCCTTTATAAGACTTGGGAAATGCACATTATTTTTTGAAAGATATATATGCAGAAATATACTATGTAAATAACATACAGTGGTACCTGTATGGTACCAGTGGTTCTCGAACTTAATCCATTCCGGACTCCGGCTCGAATCCTAAAAAGTTCGAGTTCTGATTGAATGTTTCCCATAAGAAATAATGGAAAACCAAT
>JABFEA020000002.1:25775869-25791186 GCA_019775915.2 Cyphomyrus plagiostoma
ATCATTGCTCACTCTTTTGCTCATATAATCCAAGTTGACACTGACCTGTACACTTTTACTCACTATTGTTATGTCTCAGACTCAACTCAGCTGAACCACCACTGGCTAATCATAGTTTATGATTTATGATTAATCGCTTAGTTGGATGTTTTATCTGAAGAAGTGTACAACATATATCCTTATAAGGTGGATTTATATCAGCGCTCTCCAGTTCCAGTCCTGGAGGATCAGTCTGTAAGACAGTGTGCAGGTTTCCCAGCTCAAACACACCTACTAAACCGGGCAGTTAGCTGGTGAGCTGAGTAACGTGTGTCTGAGCAGGGAAACCTGCGAACGGTGCTGCAGATTGGCCCTCTAGAACCAGAACTGGGGAACCTTGACTATGTGCTAGAGCATTTCAGGTTAAGCACCTTGATAGATGGTGTTAGAACCCAAGCCAGGAACCTTCAGATTATGATCACTTGTTTATAATTGCAGTTCTTCTTCCAAGCGTATTTCTTAAGAGCTCCTGGATTCTTATACTAAATGCAAATTTTGTATTATTTACTTGTTTTGTTCACAAGAACAGTTTCCTAGTATTTGAACCTGCAACCTATTAACAAGCACATCAACAGATGGAATTCTTGCTTGGCTTGCTTTCATCGTTATTAGAATTCAATGACAGTTAAAAACTATTTACACACAGCTTTATTTTGTCTGCAGTGTTATTCAGCAAAACTTCATGTCTGGGATGACTTTACAATCTAAATAAATTTACAGAGCAGTCGTCAATATGAGCAGAGTCGCTTCTGTGGTACTCAGGATGTGGCTTGGTAGGCGTGTAATATAAATTGTGGATTTTCTTTGAAATGGGATTTAATGTATCTTCCAGTTCACAGCCATACAGATGCCAGAGCCTGCATGCATGATGTCATCTGCAGATTTGTACTACACGTGTCTGTGGTTTTTATGCCTCGAACAGTCATTTTTGCGCATTGACATCCACTGCAGTGGTGAGCAGCATTACTCTGGCATGAGACAACGTGTGCTGGAGATCATTCTGCTGGGTGACTCCTCTGAAGAAGATGTTCACATTTTTCTTTTTTTTTTAGTTTGAAATGAGTCTGCTTTCCTTAATCAAGGTGCACTGGCTATCCTACAACTAGGCTATCCCCATCATGGACGTCCATGTCATTCACAGCTGGGGTTGGACCGAGAGGGTGCCCACAGAAAATGCACACAAGCTGATAGTTAGGTTAAAGCTGTACATATGAAATGGCCATTCCGTCCCCACATGGGTAGCTGGGGGTTAAGGGCCTTGGTCGAGGGCCCACAGATATGCTGAGACTGGGCTTGAACCGGCGACCTTCCCATTAGAGACACAGAGGCTGAACCCGCTGGGCCACAGGCTGCCCCCAACTTCACCAACAACAGCACATTTTGAAAACATTCTGTACCAGCAAAGGCAAACAGCCGGGTACAGAATAAATGCCAAAATTTTATACTGAACAAAAAACTATATCTGCAGAAGCAACACGGGCGCAACGAGAGAGTGGAGAACCAGAGTGTGGCCTCCGGCTCCGTATGACAGCACAGGGAGATTCACAGTTCAGAGGGTGACATAAATGCTACATAGGTCTTGTGTCATCCCACAATGATGGGACATTAACACAAGAGACAGTGTAGCTGAAAAAAGCGTCTCTTAGGAAGTTAGTCACTCATTTTCTCAATATTATTTCAGTAAGAGTCAATGTCAGTTTGGTTTCTGCTGTCGGCCACTATTAGAACATAACATTTGCCTTAAAATGAAACCTAGAGGACAACTGCTGGTTGAAAAACATGTGAATGTGTTCTCCGGGGACCATAAAAGACATGAGTGGAAATTTGCTGGACGTGACGGGGGGTCTGGGGTCTGTGACTGCAAACTGTGACTCAAGTCTTCCATTAATGTCTTCCCCATGGCTAAATTTGTCTGAGGAATGAAAATGGGCTACACTTTAAAGCACCATACTGTGAATCACTATATTTAGCACTTTAACAAACTGGCGCCATCCCAGAATGCTTTGAGCATGACATATCAGCAGTAAAGCCATAGCAAAAGCGAGGCACACAGGAAATGACGTCATGCTCAGGCAGCTTATAGTTGTAGAAAGAAAAGGGAAATTGTATTCTTACTAAATATGAAAGTGTATATACAAATGCAAAGGAAATAAAGATACATAATTTCACAATATGCTTACTGGTAACATTCTTAGATCTTTATAGAGGAATTCTAGTGAACAGAATTCTGTTTGATATAACTTTGACTTTTGGTATAATCAGTGACTATGACTATGCGATCAAAAATAAACAAGCCTTTATTTACATTATTCTTTTGCCAGCTCAAATGTTTCATATTCAACTGCGAGTCTCTTGAAGGTCACGGTCGCTGAATTGGCATACGACGACCTGTGGGAGGCTTTTCATTTGTTTGGAGCGGTTACTATGAGTGGGTGACTTCTCCAGAAGGAAACGACTAGCCTGCTTTCCGTGTGAACATAAGATGGATTGCACCGTCAGTCCTCAGGGGGAGATGGTTACTCTTTTTCCAGAGCGAAGTTTATCTTTTTGTTCCACCTATCAAACAGGCAGCCCCCATACCAGATGGGGCAGGGAAGATTGCAGTGAAAGCCCATTGAAACAAACATCTGCTGCCCTTACTCAGAGGGGTAGACATGGGGTCTGACCTGAAGGCCCACTGTAAGAAGCACCTTGCTCTCACAGTTATGTCAGTCTTAATGTCCTGTCAATTGCATTTAAAGCAAAAATTACATTTAAAATGGGGCGGTGTGATGGTGCAGTGGTTAGTACTGTTGCCTCTCATCTCTGGTACTAGGGTTTGAGTCTCCACCATGACTCCATGTGTGTGGACCATGTTCTCCCTGTGTTGTCATGGGGTTTCCTTCAGGTACTCAAATCCCCCCCACACAGTCTAAAAGCATGCACCAGTTAACTGGAATTACCAAATTGCCCCAAGCTGGGTGAGTGCACCCTGCGATGGGTTGTTCCCTGCCTTGCACCCATAGCCTCCAGGATAGGCTCTGGACCCCAAGCAACCCTGAATAGGACAAGCAGCTACAGAAAATGGTTGGACGCATTTAAAATTACATTGTGCTTATTAACAGTGGAATGGCGACTCCAGTGTTAGCGATTGGAATCCTGTTTTGGGTATGTGTGTTTCCTTTGGTTTTCAATCAACAAACCAGAAACCTATTGTTACATGACAGTAAACACTAGGTGTCACTAAGTTTCCCACAGCATGAGTGTGACTGATAGTCCAGCATGCCATCCAGGGTGCTTCCTGAGAGGCCCCCGGGTGAGTGTTACCCTTACCTGGAAACACCGTTACAGAACAAGGGTGATTATATATAAACATCCCAGCACTTTAGTCTGCATCTGGATGTATGCTGAAAGAGCCATTGTTATATTTTTACAGTTATATATACCTATCATTTATATATTACTTTCTATTTAAATGTTTATATAAATATTCAGCAGAGCACCAATTACTCTAAACTCAGAGTTTATTACCAACTACTTTTACTGTACACAGCTAGGCCGTACTAATGTTAATATATAACACAGTAAAACAATTAAAAACGTACTGTTTATTGGACAAAGTATCCATGTTCTTCCACAATTAAGAGTGTCACAGTCATGGAGTTCCAGAATCTGGATTTCTGACTCATGCATTCCTCTGCAGCCACAAGGAGAAAGCAAATGTTAAAGCAATGAATGTTGAAGTATTACAGATGATGGATCAGTCTCTCCTACCATTTCACAATTGCCCATTGCATATTGCAACATAATTCAAGCTGCCATCAAACATACTTCTGAACATTTAGGCCAAAAAGTTACATTTTTGCCTCTTTCTGCGGTATTTACAGACTCTTTGTCATATAGGATATTGGGGGTTTTTTCAGCCCGTGCTTCTTCGTCACTGTCACATGAAGGACCTTTTTGTGGAAATATCTAGTGACTTGATCAAAGACCATCACCTTCCCCCGCAAAGACCGTAACGCATCCAGAAGCTCACAGCTGGCTTCACTGTCACTCCCTTAAGAGGCGCTTTTCTTATCCAGTAACTAAGTTTATAGGAATGTTCAATGTCTTTTGGAGAATTTTGTTTTTGCTTTGTGCTGCTTTGTTTCTCAAGAGATCCTGGTTAAATTCAGCTATTTTTAAGTTTTAATGCATTCTTTCAAGAAGTGCAGTTCTCAGAACTGTCCCAAAATTCACCTTGTGTCATTAGCCAACAGTTACAAGTAAATTAAAAATCTGTTTAATAAACACCAAAGTGTTAAAACTGACATAAATAAAACAGACACAGAATCTTTGACTCCAGAGAGTGTAGTCAGTAATACGCTGGGGGATTTCTCAACAGTTAAGCTGTTATTGCTGCCACCTGGTGGTGCTGTAAAGGTAAATCATCGTGTCAAACATTTACATAAAATTTACCAGCAATTAATTCATTTACAAAAACTCCAAAGGCTGGTAAAAACCACAAGCTGAGAATTGCTGACCTTTGACAACTGATATATTTACTTAAAACAAGTAAATAACATCACAGCATCTGACGTTGGTAAAATATTTATTTCTTTGACTTCAGATAACAATATTCTAAACCTCTTTTACTTTGCCCATCAATTGTCAAAAGATATAAGGAGTAACTACGACTAAAGGGAACCACTGGAATTTAAAAACAACTTTTAAAAATCCACTAAATTAAACTAAATGTTTAAAAGAGTTTTGTGTTACATAGCTGTACAACACACAAAGGTAACCAAACAGCAGAGAACATGAAGAAACTGAACAGAACAGAAAGGTGTTCAGGAGTCTTACACTCTGCCAAGACATTCATACAAACAGCACCAATTTTGCAAATCACAGGGCCAACATGAAAGCACCAGAACTCATAATGGTTATTAATCGGGAAACACTGTTGACCAGTCAGGCTGTCATTAAACATTATGTAAGTATTTAATGTCTCAGATATGTAGTGATAAAAACAATACTGTCTAGCCCTGTGTTTTTTATGAATGTGTAGAGTCAGTAGTGCGATATTTGTCTCATATATATAATTAATAAAAAGTATATTTAATATTTTACATTTCATGATTATACATACTTTTAGCTTTTTGATACTGAATGCTATAGTAAGATGTATTTTAAAGACTCCTATTATTTCAGTCAAAACGTCCATATAGTCACAAAGAGTTAATGATTTCATTGCATATAGTTTCTACTAAAGTGCTTTTCTATGTTATGTTAAAGCTTCCTTCTGCAGAAATGAGTTTATCTGTGGAAAAGCACCTAAACGGCCAGGTCAAGGGTGGTCAAAACAGTTATCAGAAAAATTAGAACCTTCTATGGTCTGGTTTGGACAAGGCTAAAAATGGGTTTGAGGATTAAGTTATTTTACAATGTAAATGTCCAGGTTGGGAAACCCTGTGACGGAGGTTACAGGATTGGTTACTTCTAAACTTGAGCCTTCTGGGCTGGTAGGGGCTTTTCGATTGGCTGGCCCTCCTGTGTATACACTACCCACTCCCTGTTATTCAGTACACTGTAACGGTACGTCTTGTACCCGAGCATGTCCTGGGCACGGTACACTTTGTTGGCCTCATATAGGTCACTCCAGTAGGGAGGCAATGGCTGGAAGCCTCCGAGCCGGGCCAGTTCTTCGTTGTACGCCCACTGCTCCGAGTCCAGCTTAAGAATGTGACGTGTGGCAACGCCGCATTTCCGCCGGGCCGTGACGTCCACCTCCATTTCCCGCTCCATTTCCACCCGCGAGGGCAGCACAAATGTCCCATCCAGCACAGAGAGCACAAACTGGGTCTGGCCAAGAGGCAGGAACCATCAGTGAAGGAAGAAAGGATCAAGAGTGGGAGGAGAGACAGAGGGAGAAAACAACGGGGGAATTATAGCACATGTTACGACTGCTAGGACTGAACCTTGTACCTCCACCACAAACGATAAGACTTAACTAATTACGTGCAGAACATTCAACAGAGTCAGCAAAGAATAACTAAGTTCAGGTCAAAGACTGAAATGTGCCAATCACATGGACACTATACAGCTGATGCTTTTATCCAAAGGGACATGGAGCAATTGGGGGTTAAGGGCCTTGCTCAGGGGCCTAAGAGTGAAATCACTCTGCCAGCCCTTTAGCCAGCAATCTTTCAATCACAGGCACAGCGTTCTGAACCACTGAGCCACACACTACATGCACTACACGACCACACAAGCACACCTACATGCGCAATTACCGAAATCAGCTTGAGACCCGTTAAGCAAAAACCGAGTAATACTTCATTGAGGTGGTCCCAGACCTTGCAGAATCACTCACCTGGCAGTGAAAGTGGGGAAATGGGCAGATAGCTCTGCAAATGCCCATGATGAAGAGTGAGGGGAAGGCAGGGGGAATCAGGAACTTGTAGAGGGGTGAAACAAAATGGTCTTGGACATGCAAGCCCAGCTGCTTGTGCAGGAATGGGAAGGTGAAATTGTAGCCAGTGCAGAGCAGAAAGACTTCTGGCCGGGACACCTGGCCATCCTCGAACTCCAGTGCCCCATCCTCTAGGACACGTGTCACAGGTGGGGCCTGCTGCACCCCCGGGGGCATGGGGCTCAACAGGGGATGCTTGCCGTGGCTGAGGATTACCTAAGGCACGGGGTAGGGGCGCACCAGTGAGGCGACGCATAGAAAGGGCTGTCAAATAGCTACCAGAATTCCAAGTGCAGCAAGAGGAAGACCTGTGTGCCCACACTGGACAGCTCCATGGCAAGATCAAGTCCAGAAAGCCCAGCTCCCAGCACCACCACAGACTTTCCAGAGAAGGTCTCGGCGCTGCGGTAGTCATGGCTGTGCATCAGTTTCCCTGTGTAAAAGCAGCCAATCACATTAGAGGCGTACAGGGAGGAGCCAATCAATGAAGACGGAGACCAGAGCTGCCCACATGGGTCAAAATGACTGAGATCGTACAGATAGAAACAGAGACTGATCACACTGTGCAAACATCAGAGCAACACAGAAACATGGTTTAAAAAGCTGAGAAAATATAACAGCAGGCGATGATTAACTC
This sequence comes from Cyphomyrus plagiostoma, assembly GCA_019775915.2. NCBI lineage: Eukaryota > Metazoa > Chordata > Actinopteri > Osteoglossiformes > Mormyridae > Cyphomyrus > Cyphomyrus plagiostoma. The sequence continues at coordinate 25,782,976 of JABFEA020000002.1, forward strand.
ATAGATTTTTGGATTTTGTGGCCTCTTTGCTGGGAAATCAGATAGGACTAAGGGGTCAGTCTGTGTGCATGGCTGGTCCTATTTGAAATTGTGTCCCTTTGAACTACACTCCGGCTTAAACAAATCCAAGGTCTCCAGGAAATCAATTGGCTATATGCTTAGGTGACAGCGGCCTCTAGCGCTCCCGGTTCTGCATGGGCGATGACTGCTGTTGACTGACATCAGCTGGAGGTCACTGCTCCAGCACAGAGGACCTGGTATAACCCCAGCAATACATCCATCCCTAGGTTCACCAAGGGCTTGGAGAAGCAGAGAGCTCACAGCACACCCTGTACAAACTAATCAAATCATTTAACAATGTTTAACTTGGTGATTCGTATGTCCTTATCACACATTGTGCATTCCTATACAATATGTATATACATTTGTATGAATATTGGCATATATTCACCTCCAAGTGATTTAAAACAAAAGCACATATGTACTTCCTTATTTAAGTTACCAACCAGTACCAAGTGTACTCATTAGTTGAAAATGCAGAACTGATGTTTGAGAGACCTGACATGCATCAACATGACAAAAAAATTGAAATCCAAGTTGAAATTCAATCATTTTAAGTACTACAAAAGGTTGAACAATGTAAAATAGGGTATTTTCAAATAAATACACTGACCCTTCTGTACCTATTAACAGGAACATGAGCAGACTTTTCAGCGCAGGTACTCTAACTGGGGTGTGGATCTAACTGATCCCCCACAGTAAGTTTTAAGGATAAGGGAGGACTTGGGGAGATTTTGTATGATCATTCATTATCTAAAAAAAGGGGTATCGGAACATTAAGCTGGAGGGGGCACTTTCCTTCATTCAGGAAAAAGCTGAGGCTCTCGGGTACTCCAAGTGTCCCCCCCACGAAAGTTGGCTAATATGGTTACTTCACACAGAAGCCTAACAAATAGCTACAGCAGTAAGTGCTCTACACTTCAGCATTTATGCTGCATATATATATATCAAATCTAATTATCCTGTAAGGTGCACAGAAACACACAGCATGCAGAAAGTATGCGAAACAAACACAAGTGATTCAAACATACCTGGGAACTTTCCCAAGCCCGGAATCTCAGGGATGTAAGGCTCAAAAAAATGCCTGCCAAGCAAAACACAAGAATTGTTGTTTGTGCTAGGAACAATCCTAACTGCATGTCCGCCATAGTTACGAAAAAAGCAAAAACCAACATGACCATCAAGCTCCATCCTGTGTTGAAAGCCTGCAGTAATAACTTCTATGTCACAAACAAAATAACTGCATCACAACTTATTTAATAAATGTAACATTGTTATACAATGCAAGACAAGCATCACTGAATATTTCTTAAATCCATATAATATATCCCTCATTAACTAAAAGGAGTTGTGGTAACATAAGATAACAAAGGTATTGTGAACTCATGTGATTATGTGAAATGTTTAAATGAAGCAACCTGAACCGGGTTCCTTTTGGATTAAAACACTAATATTTTAAATCCAGATGTTATGCAAACTCCGCAGAACTGTGCTCATGCGGCTTTTAAATAATACTGAGAACTGGTACCAGGTCACCATTGAACTGCCAATAAATTTGATTTTTAAAGCACTTCAGTAGAAACTATATGCAAACAGATTTTAAAAGATCTTACATAGATCCCATAAAGTGCATGGTATGGCGACAATGTGACTTCCATGCAGACGAAAAGGGCTAGATCCAGACAGCAGTATCCCCCTTTACTGCCTGTTTAAAAAACACTGACTAAGCAAATTTTTGCTACAAATTAGCCATTAAGAGGGAGCTTATTCTTGCGAAAGAAGAAAAACTGATAAGTACATAGTGGGTCCATCTCCCCTATGAAAGGCGGTTTGTACTAACCCATTGCATACCATGACAGCATCAAAGCGCTCAGTGACACTCGTGCTCGGATCCAGGCCGTCACTAGTGGTGATGTCCCAGGCCAGTCCATGCCAACCATTCTCCACCTGAACAGGCTTCACCAAATCCACCATGGTGCCAAACTTCGCAGCAGAGAGAGAGAGCAGCCTCAGGATATTAAAATACACAGCACACATTGAAAACATCCTAAACAGAACATCCATGATATACACTTTTCAGATAAAGTAAAAAAGTGTGCACTAATGACACAGCATAAAATTCGTATTAATGATGCAGTATCGTAACAAATTAAGTGCCCGTGCTCATTGCTCACTACTACCTGAGAATATCAGAAAACCTGCACATTGCTAGACATATAACAGGCCCACCCCGCACCAGCTCGCCCCGCCTCTACCTTGATGTGGTCTCTCACGCGGAATTGGTCGCAATACTGCTCTAGGTACTTCCGCACTTCTGTGTGATGAACAAATGATGGAAGTCGCTTCTCAAAGGGGAAGTCGGGGAATGACATCACTTCCTTGGGGATATTTGTTCTGTGAAAGCAGTAACACCAAAAAAATCACTGTCGATTAAGGGGCACAACATCCACAACCTTAGCCAAAAATACGGGCATAAGAAATTCCTCAAACACTTATCTGACAATTTCATCCAAAACACCTTACAAGAAAAATCTACATTCTTTATGGGTGCCTCTGAAGATATGAACCCATGACCTCAGGGTCATTAGTACAATACTCAACTTGAGCTACAGGATTCATGGCAACACACCCACAATTAAGAGAATCAGTTGACATTGCTAGACTCACTCACAGGATATTGGTTAACAGGTTGAGTAAAACTAACACATCCAAGTAAATGCGAATTCGGTCCTATATTGTGTTTATGATGTTACATTATCAAAGGCATATATTATTTCAATAATATTATTAAAATATTCTATGAACCCAAATGTACATAAAGTGAACTTCAGAATGTGTCACATGGTTCAGTGATCTTTCAGCATATTCCTGCAATTAATGTAAAATTTTAAAACTCATTTTCTTACAATTTAATTAAATACCTGTAAAGCCTATAATATATAAACAGTAACTGGTCATCTATGCACCTGTTCGGAATTAAAAATTACATGGGTAATGGCTCAAGTACATGACAGATATCAATATTTATGTATAAAAACAGCCAATATTGTCAGGGGTGAGAACAGAGGAACCAATCAATGAAGTCTGAGATCCCACCCCCGCCCCGGCTGTGCATGTGTATGGGGTTCACCTGAGGTCGCGGTACATGCTGCTGAGGATAGGAAGCCCATTTTCGTAGGTCCCGACTCGCTCTTCGTAGACCCAGGTGCCTCCCACGTGCTTGCTGAGCTCGTACACCACAGGTGGGGCAAAGGTGTCCTGCCGAGCCAGCAGGTGTCGCGCTGCACAGAGCCCAGCGGCCCCCGCCCCCACCACCGCCACCCGCAGCCTGCCCAGCCCAGCCATGCTGTGGAAGAACAGAGCATTCAACTGCACAGCATTCACTGCATTCATCAGTCACCATTATCATTCTGCTCAGGGCTTCAAGGGGGCTAGAGCCTATCCCAAGCAGCACAGGCCAGCGATTTGCCCTGGATGACATGCCAGTGTGTTATTATTCATCATTATTGTAGCTTTTCTTGTGGTTAATATTATTGTTGATGATAATAATAATTATGGCAACAACAACAACAAAAATAATAATAATAAATCACAAGAATAAGCTGGCATTCGCCTCTCAAGAACCATAACCAATGGCTCTAGTCACCCTCTTAACACAGTTTATTCTGCTGTCATCAGGTCGCAGATACAGGGCTCTGAAGTGAAAACACACCTGCTTTGGCAAGAGTTTTGTCCCTACTGCTATTTGTGCGTATATGTTTGTGTGCCATTTTATGTATTTATGCCTAACATGTTTAACATGTTAGAGGCCTATACTGTATTTTGTTTGTATTGGAATAGACTGTGAAGACAAACATCCTTATGGGACAATAAAGGCTATCTAAACAGAAACATCATTATTATTATTATTATTATTATACTGCAGCTACTAGTGTTAGTATTTCAAATTAATTACAGAATTCCTGGTGGCTCAAGTAACAACCATCTGCACCAGAGATTCTAAAAATATTATAATTTCAATCTCCACTAAAAAGTGGTAACACGGTGCAGGTAACTACTGCAGACTTCCAGAATGCATATGAAAAGTTTGCAGTTTTCATTCTTGCTATTTATAGAACTCATATATCGTATGTATCAAATGTCGACTTCGCGCTTACGGAAGTGCAGTACGCGGTTCCGTCGGGCTATTGTGGCTGGAGACGGGCAGTGTCCTCAAAGTAAAACACCAAGTCAGCAGTCCATTAAAACAAATATCGGACAGGCAAGTTACAAAAAAAAGTCAATGCCTGCAATTCCGTTTGAAAAACAGCTGTAATGCAAAGTGGAAAAACTACCTTTAACTAACACTGTTGTTTTCATCAAAGCAGCAGTGTAGTTTCGTTGTTTTTTTCCTACAGATGCATGCAAAATATAATTTCTCATAATTGGCATTCATCATAAATAGATACAGCAAATACTGGACTTACTGTGCACCGTCCGGTCTCAATGGTTTCCCGGTTGAAGAGAAAGCAATCTAATGTGTTCATATGTTGTAAATATGTAGGTCACTCCAAAGCCCATCCCACCGTGATTGGTTCCCACCAATGATTGGTTGTCCTCCAGTTCTAAGACCGCCCCTTTCTAAATCTCCATTTCTATAAGGAATGAAAACCTTACTCATTTGAGACACTTGGGGTCGCAATTATTTTTCGCAGCCGTTATATTGTAATGTATATATTCATACATACAAGATTTTAATAAAAACAATATTTAAAGAAATGAAAGCAGCTTGAATAAAAGCAATATGTACAATAAATAAATGCTGGCGATCGTGTCACGGGATGACATACAATACCTCAACCGTAAACAGCAGACTGAAACATGCCCGACGGACTCGAGCCGGGCGATCAGTTGAGTTTCTTATCATCTTATTATTAAGCGCTTTTTGTACCAAAGCTTCTTTAAATTACTAAATAGATAGGAATTGTAGTGCACCTTTATTCTACAATTGTGTGACTGAATTAATGTACTGGGGGGAAAAAAACGTTTCAAAATCGACATTCATAAATCACTCGGCCCTGTATATGTCCCTTAGCTGGCGCCCTTCGAACAACTGCTAATTGATTTTACAATCATTTATTTCGATGCAGTTTTGACATAAGCCAGAAACCGCTGAAAAACTACCAGTCGTGGCTGGGTGTAGAGCTCGATCCTGCGTGGGGAAATACGAGTAAATAAGCCCAACGCCTTAACCACTCGGCCAGGCGAAAGCGATTCCTGCGGGTGGGGGGAAAGGGGGGCAAATGTAAGGGGAAGAGGCACATATGAAAATAATGAGAGATACTATTACGTCATAAGCTATGAACGTTTTTATTCTTCTGTTTGATTTTTTTCAGTCTTTCCTATTTTTATTATAACCCCTTTCGTTCTTTTGCATGTTACTTGCCTTTTTATAAAGCTTTTTTTCTGAAAACACGGGAAGATAAATGCCAACGCACGAACAATTTTCAGTGTCTCTGGGAGCCTTAGACAGATGTATTATTGCAAATGCTCTTGGAAGTTCACGACCGTATGTCCACAGGTATCAATGGGGGCCCTTTTGCTTTCGGCAGGGAATGGTTTGCTAGGTGGACCTGCGGATGCAGTTGTGCTCCCTGCAACAATGTATCCTCAGCTGTTCTCTTCTGTACGTCAAGTAACCTGGAAAAGTACACCAAAATTCTCAGCATCAGAAGCAGTGGCAGAAAAACTGAACACTGGGCCCTGGGGCATGCCCCCTTCCCCAGATATCATACCCATCATGCACTGCAGTTGTTAGCAAATTCCACAAAAAAAATGCAAAACAATACAAACTATTACTTTCAAAATTGTTTTAGGTATTGCACCATTTTTCTTTTTGTTGACTCCCACCAATGAAATTGTATACATAAAAAATAAGTATATAAAAGTAGTATGTCACAAGTCAATATAATATCCATTACATCAGTACCTTAATCCTCATTAATGCTTTGCATATGAGAGATTTACAGTCGCAGGGGGGCCCTCAACATCGCGGGGGGGGGTCCCGGGCCCAGAGACAGATGCCCTGGCTGCCCCACCTACCAGTCCGTCTCTGGTGAGAAGACTATAACTGATCAGTAAAGATATATTATTTCATTAGACCTTTTTCTTATGTAGTTTCAAAACTCATATCATACACATATTCAACTTAAGTTGATGAATCTGAGTATGAGTGTTAATCTGAATATACAATTACTTTCCTGTATATTACTGTGAAATATCTGAAGCCACAAAAGTCTCACCATGAAGACACAGTGTGTCAATGGTAACCAGCACCAAGCTACTCCTGTATCTACCTGCTGTCCTAAAACATTTGTTTAATGTTAGTGTTTGCACAATTGACTAAGGAATCAGAATAGTTTTACCCTTGCAGTCTTGTGGCCTATTTCTTGACATTCTGAAACTCTAAGGGTGTCAGGTCTGTGGGCTGCCTGGCCATGGGTCAGTAACAGTCTGACAAAAGATAAGGGAAAATAAACTAGACAATCAGCACTGAACTATGTCATTTATCCAAACTGAGCTATAATGAATCACTAAAATATACATTATATAGAGTGAACCTAAAGTAGGTATACAGTTTTTATTTTACAGTACTAGTTGTGTCATGTTTAGTCTCTTAGGTGTTTGAAATGTCCTCTGTCAACACTGATACATTCCTAGAGCCTGTCCCTGACACTCTGACACACTTTAGGTGCCTTGACAACAGCTTACTGCTATCAGCATTCCATCCTGATCATGCCCCACAGCTGATTAATGAAAGCACATTGAATATGCACATACGGTTTTCAACTGTTCACTTGCTTAGAGAAATGCTGATGGGCTGACCCATGCACACCAAAGGAAGAGCGTAGCAATGGTCCTGATGCAACAGGAAGATATTTGGATTGCATGACAGTGCTGCCGTTGTCATACGTAATAAATGCACAGCAATATTAGTTGTGAAGAAATATATCTATTGTTAGACTGTATTACATACTGACCAGGTTGCGCACTGCTCAACAGTGACATCTGGTCTTGGCCTTACGGACCCCTAATGTACAGACGACATTGAACATGCCCTGTAAAAACCATACATCAGTCTCCACCACTTATAAGTAATCAAACATTGGCCACATTACCTGAGCAGATGTCCCAGGTTATGGAAAGTAGATGTCTTCACTATCTGAAAAACAGGCTGGAGTGTGTGAGGCTCCCCTTGAATCAGGCCTAGTTTCCTGGAAAAACATCTTAGGTAAAGTGATTTCACAAAATTCATCTGCCTACAGATTTGCTGCACAAAACACACATACAGATCCTCATAGGCAGTTCCAAGTGATGCCAGTTCCACAAGTACAGCAAGTACACTGAGCATAGTACCTCAACTGATGAGTTATTTGAATATCCTGGTGTGCATTGCATAACTGAACTGCTTGATGAAGACTCATAATACGGAAGGGCAAAAGAGAAGGACATTGACGAGTCATTGGGAGATACCAGCAATGCTGCAGGCGAGCAGCACCATAGCGAGGCTGCATGCAAGAGGAGGGTGCCAACAAGGTACCAGAAAGTGCCAGCACGACAGCAGGTCAACAGAAGCTATGGCGGGCAAATTGAAATTGCCATTACAGTGGTGGCAGATGCCGTGTTTCTTAGTCCAGAACCCGGAAATGCAGGATCCTCCAGGAGTTAAAATCAGCCAGCTACTGCACATCTCCTAAAACCTGTCATGTCCATAGTGGTGAGGAGGAGTATAAACCCCAGAGGCAGTCTTTGCATAGGGAAACCTCCAAAGGGAACATTATTAAAGTAATTATAGAGGGAAATAGGTCCTCACTTGGACCAGGGGAGTTTCTATCTATTGAAATGACCAGGGGATTAAGCCAAGTTTACCTGGGGTTTGACGATTATTTGAAGGAAGTAAGACTGATTGGACCTATCTACAGCAGACCCATAACGTGAACCTATAGGGAGCTCGGGCTCATGATAGGTAACCATGCCAGGACTGGGGAACAGAGAGGCACATACACTCACCTAAAGGATTATTAGGAACACCATGCTAATACGGTGTTTGACTCCCTTTCGCCTTCAGAACTGCCTTAATTCTACGTGGCATTGATTCAACAAGGTGCTGAA
>JABFEA020000002.1:25809750-25822882 GCA_019775915.2 Cyphomyrus plagiostoma
GTATACATATAGAGTATAAATTGCACTGTATACAGATTGCACTGTGAGAAATAAAATCTTCACTGTAGGTGTGCCATAAATTGCATATATGCAGATATTTTATAAGTTATGGAAATGGATGGTAGAAGACTCTGTGTGTGTCGTTGTTCGTTATATGCTACAGTTGAGGAGTCTCACTGCTTGTGGGTAAAAACTCCTCCTAAACCGCTCAGTCCTTGACTTCAGGGTACAGAGGCGTTTCCCTGACCTCAGTGGCCTGAACAGTTTGTTGGCGGGATGGCTGGAGTCCTTAGTGATCCTGGTGAATACTAGACCTTGTAGATCACTTTCTTTAGTAGCAGAGATGTAATTTTGTGTCTTTGGTGTCATCTTTTCCAAGTGGGCCAGTTCTACTTCCTCATTCGAAAGCGGATCCATTTACGGGCTGAAGATGCTCTTTTCTTCTTTGTCAACAATGTCATTCCCCCCACCTCAGCTACCATGGGACTCCTGTACCAGGTATGGGTTTGCGTTAATCACCTTCCTGGACAGTTTCCATCTTAAACTTTCATCTTTCTTATTGGTTTTGTATTCTGTTTGTGTAATCACTCTAGTGCCATCTTTTTCACTCACATCATGCATCCCTGTCTGCACATTGCTTCTCCCTCCGCATTAATAGTTTCCTTGCTTTTCAGGAACACCACGAGGAAGACTTCTTCCTGTACATTGCCTACAGTGATGAGAGTGTGTATGGAGAAAGCCAAAGGGAAATGTAACCCCCCCCCTCCCCTGCCCCCAAAAATCTAATATGTTACCCACCTCCTAAGAATTAAACCCAGTTGAGAAGCCTAGAGTACCCTAAGAAGAGACATCATAATGCACTTTCTCTTCCTTGTGTCCTGCGCCTTGTCTTATTGCTCTTAGTCTGAATTTTATTTCTTGCCTGGCCTCTGTAAGATCAGTCTTGTCAAGAGTTCTTACTGTGAAGGTTGCTGCTAAAGGTCTGACCAGTTTGAACACAGTTCAGGAACTAAAGACCAAGATGCCAGAAATATTACTAGTGAGTCTGAATAAAAGTGTAGGCCACCCATTAGAAGGAGCTCAGTATCGCGTGTTGTATTTCCCAGTAGCACTTTCAGCAGTGCATGTGTGAGTTTTTCAGCATTGGCTTTAAAATTAACTTAGTATTTCAACATAATAAAATTCAGACTTTGTGTTTCTGCTTTCAACTGTGAAATTAATATTGTTATACTTTTTAGGTGGGTCAGTTAATCAGTTGTAAAGAATTGTGCAATTTCTTTTTTTCTTTTAAAGGTTTTTTTTTTTAATCTGTATGAGGCTAAATTTCTGGATCTAACTGCGACCATATAAACTTGCCAAAAAAAGCTTTCCAAAGTCTCTCTGACTTTGTTTTGGGAATTTTCTAAATGCTTTAACATTTATAATGAGAAATCATCTTATGTATTGTGTGCTTTATAAATGTAATGGTGGACAACAGCTGCAGTCAAACAGCAGAAACTTAAAGACATCTTTACACAGAAGTAGGGGATATCACATAAAAATAGACCAACTACTATATAGACGCTCATCTTTTTACAATGCTTTGGCCTACTTTATGATGGTGCAATCGTGATGCACATCCATGAATGAAAAGAACTTGAATTTTGATCTGTTCCTCAGCCAGCAATACGCAGTATGATACTTTCTACTAATGCTGGGCGGTGGCAACATCCATGCTGCCACACTTCCAGCAATTATGAGCATAAACATCTCATGCAGTGTTAAACAAAGTCACTGTACCATACATTGTTATTCTTCTGTTTAACAAAACTGTACATTTAATGATAGGATAAACTTTACTTTATTTACTTTTCATTGCTGGTATTTAGTTAGTCACAGCATTTATTTATTCAGTGACGGTCATTTACTTATTGTTGTGACGGTCACTTATTCATATTTGACTTACGATATTTTCAACTTTCTGTTGAACCTAATGTTACACCATCATAAGCTGATAAACATCTGTAGTTTATGAATTTGATTAGAAACCTGTGTTCCTAGCTCCATCTGTAAATGGTTCGGCGGCAACCAGAAAATGTCTGGAGAGAAACCAAGAAAATATTTGATTCTGCTGGTTGAATGACCAGAAACAGCACAGGTTATTAACTTGCTTATAAATGACCACTTAAACATTTGTGATGCAGCTAGAAGCTATAATTACATCTTTCTTGGCTGTAGGAATGTGTTCTGTCATTCACCACATACTTTACGTCATACAAGAACATACACCCAAACAGGTCAGGTTTCATTCTACTAAGAGGACTACATTTACCACAAGTCACTAGGATGTATTTATATTTTTATTGGCCAGTCATAGCATTCAGTGCATTTGGATGATTTGAAGAACTTCGCCAGAGGAACAAAATCAAAAGGTGAAGCATCGTTCATTGCAAAACTATTTACATTATAGGTCACCAAAAATGGCAAATAAATAAATGAAATTGTAATCACCTTCTCCCATTAAAAATAAGCAAAATTGAATTTCACCTTTGGATTCCTCCATATTTCACTATGTTGTCTAAAAACCAGCCTGCAGACTGATTCAGTTGGGCTTTCTGAGCGCTGCACACTACAAGTAAGTACTATAATTTGTAATTTGGGAACTGTTACTGTACGTTTCTTCTTAAACTCAGTGTGGATTTATATGTAGCATATTTCAATACTGATGCTCAATTGCACATCAATGTTGCTGAACACTTTCTGCCCCACATTGCCCACTGGTCACTGGAGTTCAGCAATACAATCACTTCGGGACATTTAATATGTAGCATACCAAGGGCTATGCTATCCATATTTTAATTCCTTTCTCCTTTGTAATGTTTTGGAGGCTGGACATGACCTTGTTTATCAATTTAGTCTTTAGTCAAAAAAATGTCAGGAATTACTTTCAGCATTGAATAACTCAATTACAAACCTAAAACCTACTTCTGAGGTGTATGACTGAGGCTAAATTGACAGGCTCCATTTTTGGTTTCCTGCTTAGAACTCAGAAGAACCTCTGCAGGATACTTTTTGAGGTCTTCCAAGTATCATATATCCCCCAGAACCACTGTATGATTTCAATAACAGTGACCTTGACTTCTGTTCTCCTATCAAACTTGCCAAGTTTTTATTTTGTATGTAGACAAGAAAAACAAGCCAATGGAAAATTTTCACAATTGTGTTCTTAATCTTTTGAACTGACCCACTTGTTTTCGGTTTCACATCACTTGCCAAATGAACCTGACCAGTACCAGTAACAATATCACACTACAAGCTCATTATTTTAGTTCTGAAAGGTACTGAAGGGAGGGGAGAACTTCAGTTTGTGTTCTATGGTTGCTCAGTTGCTTGGAACATCTTGGGGCTTTTGCTGTACTGAGGTGTGACTTTCACTTCTCATTTGCGTGCATTTTTTTTTAAATTAAGTGGGAAAACCACTGTTTTGTCTGTTGCAAAAGGTCTTCAGATGGGAATGACAATGTCTTTCGCTGTGTTCCAGACCACCTGCCATGTTCTGCGTGAAGGATTTAAATGGCTTACTGTGATTACTTATGATGTGTGTTGTTGATATCCCGTGGCAGTGCCAATGGAGCCTTGTTCAAGGGCCCTCAGACATGTTACTATTCTGCCAAAGCCACACTGAAACCCACAATCTTTTGATCACATGCACTGATGGAGAGCAGGCTATTTGTGTTAAAATAAATCTGCCGGAGAAAAAATACACTCCTTATACATTTAACAGCACAACAGAGCTGTGCGATTGTTGCAAAAGCGCAAAGCTTTTAGTAGATAATAAGCTTAGTGTCATACCCACTCACCAACATATGCTTCGACATTGTTGATTATGATAAAGGGAACTTCACATAGAATTAAAGTTTTGTTGAGTAAAACTACAATGTCCATCTTTCGACGCCGGAAATTGTTTTATTTCCGTCTCCTACATTGTACGTCGACGGAAGTGCGACTTCACCAATATTGCGGCATTACTGGTTGGTTAGTATAGATTTATCATTTGGTGATTTGAAATTATTTGCCTGTTATATTTATTTGTGTATAAGTGATATAAGTTAAATATAAATAACAGCATAAGCTAAAAAAAAAACCCCAGGTAAGTGGAATTTGGCCTCTGGCATGTATTTCCATTTCCATATCCATACAGCATCAACATTAATATTACTCAGCTATCGTCCGGTATCCATAACAAGCGTATATTAACAGACAACGCGATGAGGAGTTTTCTTTTGACGCATTAACAAATCATGCGACTTGCACAGTTTTATTGCTATTAGACGCAATTAACATTACGGAGAATATTACCAGAACAAATATTATGTATTATATGCATATATAATGTACATTTTCTAACTGCAAATGTTTTCATTTTAATGTGACCGTCTCTTCGTTCAGCTGGCGCCACCACCACCGATTACCATGCCTGCTCTGCTGGAGAGACCCAAACTATCTAACGCCATGGCGAGAGCCCTCCATAAGCACATCATGAGAGAGAGGGAGCGCCGGAGGCAGGGTAACTGTAGTTTACAGACTATGTAGAAACACATATTCGTGCCTATAGAAATTGATGGTCACTTCTAGTCGTGCAAAAAGGACGCAAAATCGCGGGATATTACGGTCTATATCGACCTTACGTATGTGGCACACAGTACGTAACAACGTGCTCTAGTTAAATATGCACTGGAAATTCACCTTCGCTGGCAGAAATGCCGCCTTTACCCGTACCGCCTTACTGGTGCTCATCTTCATAGGTCATGAACAGCCCACTCCACTCTCATTCTCTCACAGAGGAAGAAGAGGTGGATAAAATGATGGAGCAAAAGATGAAAGAGGAGGAAGAAAGAAAGAGGAAAAAGGAGATGGAGGAACGGATGTCCCTGGAGGAGACTAAAGAACAGGTGAGGATGTAACATTTTCCTCTCCACAGCACCCAGGGGCCAGTAAATCAAAGTTTTACTGGCCCCATGTACATTTTAACTGGCCTGGGGGGGGACTGTTAATTTATGAATTGTATTTATGTCTCGTATATAAAGATTTATCCAAACCCGAAAAATTAAATCATTTTCTTCTTAGAACATTAATGAAATATTTTATTAGAATTAGGTGATCAGTGTTGACTCGCCACAGCACACAACAATGAAATGTGTCCTCGAACCAGCAATCACAATTACATGTGGTAGAAGTAAACGGCTACCGTCGCCAGAGCGATGCAGTACATTCATCGGCTCTCACCTTCTGCCGTTTAAATATAAGGATTGGATATCGGGTAGCATACGTCATTATGGATAGTAAAAAAAAAAAAAAGCCACACACTGTAAAGGATTAATGGATTTGGAGAGAATGGTCTTGTTAGTACTTGCATGTTTTTTTGTATTCTCATAGCAACAGACATGAAACTTTTCTCGCAAATTAGCTTAGCTGGCTAGCTAGCATCGTAGCTTAAGGTAGATTAATGTAGCATAGCTTGGCTACCTAATGTGACTTAGTTGCTAGCTGACTGACTGATTGACTTGATATGATACAGTTGCGTTTTTTGCCTACCATCACTTATGAACAAGGTTACACTAACACATTGGTTAGCTGAGGATCTTACCTTCCACGTGCTACGTCATAAACTGTGATTGGCGGAAATACAGTCGGTGGCCGAACGAGCCAGCGGCTGCCCAATCCATTGCCCGACATACGTTTTTTACTGGTGAACCCTGGTTCTTGATTACAGGACTCAAGCAGAAGCCTAATTTTACCTGGCTGCATGTAGGAAACCTGTGGAATATTGCTGAATTTCACGTCATCCTTTCCTCTTCCTAACTCTGCTTTCCCCACCTCAGATCATGAAGATGGGCGGCAAGCTTCAGGGCTTACAGGAGGAGAAGCACCAGCTCTTTCTTCAGCTGAAGAAAGTGCTTCATGAGGAGGAGAAGCGACGACGGAAGGAGCAGAGGTAAATGTACGAGGGGGGCGGGGTTTCTATTTTGCTAAAGCAGAAAACATAATTTTCCATTTCTAACCTTCCTTAACGTATTTCCGAAAAATTGATTCTGAACGCATGTGCCAATGTGATGGTGGCATCGTGAATATTTCTGGTTTTGCATTGCATTTCACACCCCCACTTCCTGTCTGCCCCCCCAGCGACATGCCCACTCTGACCTCTGCCAGCTACCAGACCAGCATGCCCATTCACTCGGGGCAGCATCTGCTGAGCATGCAGGGTGAGTGGGCAGGGGTGCCGGGCCTGCTGCCTGCCCCTGTCGGCCCATAGGATGCATGGACGGGGGGGGCAAGCAGCGTGTGGTTCTGCAGCTTAGGACTCTCATGTGCCTGCGATCAGAAGGTCCCAGGTTCAAACTCTGCAGTCAGCAGAGTGATGTCATCGTTGGGCCTTTGAGCAAGGCCCTTAACCCCCAGCTGCTGCAGGGTCTGTGAAACACTGCTTTGACACATAAGGAAGGAACCAAAGCACTATGGCGCCTGCATTGAATTGTTGTATAGCATTATTCTAATTATTATTAAAATTATTATTATTAAGTGAGATAATAATCAGACTGCACTGACTACTGTCACTTCTTGGATATGTTTGTGGGATTATGGATAATGGCACTACTACAGCCTGAATTGTGGTTCCTCTGAGTAACCCCACACTGCTTTTCTCTCAGGCAGTGCGGTCAGTCACGGCCGCACAGGAGCGCTGCTGGGGGATCGTAGTAAGCAGCTGTTCCAGACGCCCGTGATCCCGGTGAGTGCCGGGATAAGCCGAACGTCACCACTTTGCTGTTCTCTATAGGTATCTTATCAGGATAGGATGGTATGAGGACCTTACTGGTCCAAAACTTCGGGGGGGGGGGGTTACCTACTGGAGGACCCACAAACAAAATAATTATCCAGTAAAATAACCAGATAAAACTATCAGCTGAGGAGAAAAATAACAACATGCCCAGGGCAGTAACTCCATCTGCTCTCTTCCATCAATCCATCCATCCAATTTCTGCAACCACTCGTCCAATTCAGGGTCACGGGGGGATCTGGAGCATATGGGAGCAAGGTGGGGAACAACCCTGGATGGGGTGCCAACCCTGGCACCCCATCACAGGGCACACTCATACCATTCACTCAGAAAGGCAGACCTATGGACAATTTCGCAATTCCAGTTAACCTCAGCATGTTTTTGGACTGTGGGGAAAGTTGGAGTACCTGGAGGAGAACATGCAAACTCCACATACAGGGAGCCATGGTGGAGACTTGAACCCAGGTCCCAGAGGTGTGAGGCACCAGTGCTAACCACTGTGCTACCTCCATTCACTCTGTTCCCACATATTCCACATCTGTGTGCTATACACCTGTTTATATTCTCTCTTCTGTTTATTGGATGTCTGCAGTTAAAATGGGTAAACGTGGCAGCATACTTACAGCTTTTCCTGTCTGCGTGTCACGCGGCAGGTGCGTCATTTCCAGGGCCAGCCGGCCTTCAGCACAGGAAGCTCTGAGCATGGCCAGTACTCTGCCAGCCAATCAGCTCACGGGCCCTACGGCGTCAGCCAACAGCAGCACACCTCCCCTTACGCAGCCACGCAGTCTGTGCCAGTCAGCTTTGCCAGCAGCTCGCAGCTCAGAGGTACCCGTGCGCATGTGTGTGTGTGAGCATGTGATTCCCAGATGAGGCTTGGGAGACTTTTCCGGGTTTTGGGAGTAAGGACTCGGGTGCTTCTGTTTTTTTTTTTTTAATGCTGTTTGCTTATGTGGTAAATGCGGCTTCTTTTCTTCTGTCTCCAGGTGCCCCGGCTTTCCAGACCATGCAGTACCTTCCTCACCAGCAGCAGGGTTACCCTGTTCACAGCCACTTCACCTCTCAGACAGGTAAGCCGGGCGTTTACAGGTAGGGTCCATCCACGCACAAGCTGTCATTTCCTCTGAGGGGTGTCGCCACTCATTAATATTTAGTTAAACACATTTCTTATTTAGATGGTGAAGCAGCATGTTCTGCTGCGATCTTCCGGCTCTAAGGTTAAATGCAACCATGGAGTGATCATATCCCAGCAGTGTCATGAAAAGAAGTAAAATCAAAGATCGAAAAAACTAACTTTACAAGCGCAGACGGTGGACGCCAAGGCCGCCTCTGTTGGTATCTAAATAAAATGTCTCCTCAGTAAAGACAGTGGCTCTGCGCATCCCGCATGTCAAACATGAAGTCACTCCTCATAACAATATACAGAAAAATGCAGTTGATGCTGATTCCTGTTAATGACTCTCCAGGGTTCATCCCCAGCGCCAGCATCCCCCTGCAGAAGCAGCTGGAACATGCCAACCAGCAGTCCGGCTTCACTGATTCGGTGAGTGTCTAACAAATGGGGGGGGGTTCCTTGGAATGTTCCAGAACCCTAGATGGATAACCAGTTACCATGGGCCGCCATTAGATATGTAAAGCAGATGTCATTTATTGAGGTTTGGATTTTTATATCCAGGGACGCTGACCTTGCATGTCTTGCCTGCGTGTTGTTCTTATGAATGAGTGGTATACATCAGTGTTTCCCAAATCAATCCTTGCGACCCCCCCTACCAGGAGCAAAGATTTAGACTAGCTGGCTGGAAGCTGGGAGGGAGCAAAAATGTGGACTATCTGGTGTCCCCAAGGACCGGGTTGAGAAACACTGGTACACATGTTGTTTTGACCTGAAGAGCAGTTGTCTGTGGTCAGTGATTGGTTTCCTGGTTTGTTCACAGGGCACCCTGAGGCCCCTCCCCACCCAGGCCCTCCACACCGGCCCTGCTGGCCTCTTGGCTCCTGCCTCCCTCGCTGTGCAGATCCCTCCCTCCAAGGTGCAGCACTCATGCACAGACAGGCCAGGCCGTATATCTGCAGCCGTAG
This sequence comes from Cyphomyrus plagiostoma, assembly GCA_019775915.2. NCBI lineage: Eukaryota > Metazoa > Chordata > Actinopteri > Osteoglossiformes > Mormyridae > Cyphomyrus > Cyphomyrus plagiostoma. Next base: position 25,818,644 of record JABFEA020000002.1, read on the forward strand.
TCCACCAGCTCCCCCAGTACGGATGGAGAGGCGTCTGAAAGGGCTCTGTTACTTTGGCCTTTTTATTTCAGCCTAGTGGTACATATGCCCTCTAGTGGTACCAAAGTGCTCTTGCACCAAAATATGTATAAAAATAAGTGCCCTGCACTGAGGGGACCCCAGCACCAGGCACAACAATAAACTGACTCATCAATGAACCCAAAAGCTGTACTAGTGAGATGCAGCAAACGGTCAAGTAAATCGATGTTTCTCAGTCCAGTCTTTTGGGATCCCGGACAGCAAAACTGTGGACTATCTGGGGTCCCAAAAGACTGGGCTGAGAAACACTGGTGAATATATAATGCTGTTTAAGCAGCGCCAGTGAAAAACACACAAACAAATCGGTAGTCAGTTCTTATTGTATAGCTTCTGCTCTCTTTTCCTTTGGAAGAGTTAAGGTTTTATTTATATATATATATATATGCTTTTTCATCTTGTGCTTGTGATACAGTCAGGGCTTCCGTATGGTCACCCCCCCCAGCCCGCCTCTCCTGGGGGCTTCAGCCACGGCGCCTCCCCCCAGCAAGCCCACGCGGTGAGTCACACCGTCCTGGGCCGAATCAAGACCACAATCTGGTATCGGGTGCGAGAAACGTGATTTTTAGTATCTATTTTACCCAGGCTATTTTGGTTTAATGCATCCTTGTGGCTTTCCAGGCACTGAGGACTCCGAGCCGCCTGTTACAGTGTCCCGCTCCTGCCTCGCGCCCGGTGACGTTCCTGCTTTTGTGTTCCTCCGCAGACCACGTTCCAGAGCTCCCCACAGCCAGCGTCCCGCCATGCCTATCTGTCGCACCCGCAGACAGCGCCAAGGTTCTACCACCACAGCAAGTAACCACCAGTCCAGATGGGCAGCCTTCCTGTCAAACCGGATGATGTTGCCAACATCCTATGGATAGACGGCTGGAAAGACTGGTCAGACAAATATCTGCGAATGTATGGGAGAAGCATGAGGATTTGTGGCTATTCTGTCTTTCTATTGCATGATCTGCCTTTGCCATTCTCCATAGGTGACTCACAACCACTGTCATATACTTAAAATATTACCTAGGTTTACTGCACTTGCTCATTCCGTGGTTGAATGGCAATTTTCCTTATCAAAACCATCAATAAATACATTTCATTTGGTCACTCTTGTGTATGACTGTGCTTTTCTTCTAATGGTTGGATCGATCACCTGATCTTTACTGAGCTAAAGACCGTGAATTTATTGTTTTTATTCCTTGCATTCTTGCCCATTATGATTTCACCAGGCATGGATAAGGTAAGCTAATACCGACTGTCAGGTCTGCATTTCAGCTGGGATCTGGAATTTGTCAGTCTTTCCAAGAGCCGAGTTTCAAGATGGACACTGGTGATGGTGTGGTGGGATGAGCAGCTTTTGTGGTTTTGCCCTGTAAGGTTTGTTGGTTTCCAAAACATTCTGTAGATGGGATCGAATCTCAAAGCCCTTGATCATTAACAAAATTCAGGAAAAAATTAACATTTTTGTTGAAAAAGTGCCATTGATGGAAAATACTATACATAATAAAATATAAGCAACTGGTTACACAAAAATAACATATTGCGTGTTATAAATCATTCATTTCTTGAACAGCCATGGCTAGAAATATAATGTCTATTAAATTCAATTTACTGGACTGTTAGGCTCACAAATCATTCCTGTCTCGTTAAAGCAGCATTTCACAGTGCAGTCCTCAGGAACCTTCAAACTGTCCACGTTTCTGTTCCAGCACCCAACAGACCTGAACCAAACAATCAAGCAAGAACACCAAATACCTGGTACAGGTGTGTTGCAAACTTGGAAAAAAACAGATTGGTGACGTCTCTCTCTTGTCCCTGTGGAGTGGTTTGAGAAACTATATTCAAATTCTTATTGCATCCACTTCTGAACAGCTGTGCTGTGGTTTTCTGGGACAGTTACACTCCTGCACTGGATCAGGCCCTACTCTCAGGAAGCTTCATAAAAGTGAATCCACTCCAATCCCTGAACCATGACTGCAGACAGAAATCACAGCTTGACAGCCATGGTTCTCACTTGTTTCACAGGAAATAAGAGTTTTAATAGCGTTCTGGCGCATCTATACAGAGTCATTACAGCTGGAGAGCTGAAGCACAAACACCTCCTTTCTTACAATGAGAAAGTATCTCATTCTTAATATGTGGCTTCGATCCTTGTGCATCTCTACTGGGTGTCATTTATCTTCGTTTGTAAATAATACGATAATAGTCATAACTCTACATACAGCAATCATTAGAAAAAACATACAAACCAATTAACAGGGTAAAACATTTGTGAGAAGTTACACACTTACAGGTTTCTGGATAATTTATTGACTATTAGATCGTATTTTTTGTTTCCTTTCACAATGCCAAACTTCTTTGGATGGTAAGAATGATGAACACCCGACACATGTTTCTGAACCATTTCAGCTTAAACCTGAACGCAACTCTTCCTCGCTTCCGTAAAACGACGGCTCTCCGACTCGTCCTCATGAAATCTGAAGATTTGGCTTATTTCGGAAACGGCAAATACAGAGTTTGAAAGGCTTTCTCAACTTTGGATCAAGCAATTCCAGAGTGATTTATCCGGTTCATGGACATCACGATGAGAACAGCTTGTACCAAAATCGGAGTCAGATGAATAGCCCAACATCACCTATTTCGATGTTTACACTGACTTTACATACATTAGAAATCTCAATTCCCTCCATTTACCTTTTATTGTTTCCATCAAGCTAAATATACAGGCAGGACTGGTCTTAAATCTTTATATATATATATGTGTGTGTGTGTGTAAAATAAATAGCGACTTAATTGAACATTTCTGGAATTAAATAATTTTGGATTAGAATAACTGCTTACATGTGTGTTGTCAGTGCTCCAGAGTGACTTTCCTTAGCCCAGCCAAACGCCAAAAATGTATTCCCACAATCACTGGGCAGTAGCAAGTAAACTGGAAGTAGATTGTATCATTTTCAAGGGGATCTGACTGCTGTGTTCACAGTTTGCCATGGAAACTGGCAAAACTACATGGGATTATGGGAAGCTCAGGGCTTTAGGATGTAGCAGGTAGCCTGCGCTATGTGGATGCTCAGGGGACGTGAATGGGGCAGAACCATCACAATGTGATTAAGACAAACAGGCACGACCGAGCGCCAAGCAGCACGTTCCAGCTAAGCGGCTCTCACTTGAGTGAGGTCTCTCTCTCGTCCTTTCCTCTTTTCTGCCATGACCTTCATGACCTTCAGGACTTCAAAAGCTCAAACTTCAACAGAGTCACTTACGAAACCCATGGAAAACAAAGAAAAGAGATGGCATCAACACCACAAGAAGACTAAAACCCTAACCTCAACAATTAATCCCAAATAATGACATTCTTTTAGAGAATCTTTTTTTCGTTTGGGATTAACAAGGGAGAGATTCTAAGGAGCCTTTCAGCTGGACAGCCAAAGTTTCAGAGTTACAAAAAAAAATAATAAATGCTTTAACAAATTGCGTTTGCAAGGGTATTCAACAAATCAAACACAATAATGTTTAAAGAATCCTGTGTTTTTCCTCATTAGTGTATCAATGAGTCTTCAACAGGGTTTTCCAGAGAGGAGCAACATAAGGCTGAGGAGAGAAGGTTTACATAAGAAGCCAGTCTTCTAACGGGACCCATCTGATTGGGGTCTGAGGTCTTGGTTAAAATCAGAGTAAAAGTGAGTGAAAAAATGACGTTAGGCATAGCCAGGATGAAATGTTACAGCAGGTGGGGAATAAACTTAGAGACAAGCAATACGTTCCTGCTGGTTGCTTTCATCGGTGCTGTGATGTCACACTGAGGTTGATATACAGCCTTACGTAATCTGCATGGGCAGACACAAAGGCCTTTACTAAAATTATGCCCACAGATGAAAATCATATTACAAGTGCTGTCTATTTAAATCCTCTGTGAAACTGGTACTGAATAAACCATCAAATGTTTCCCTTGAACTAAAGACATCCTGAACTAGCCTGACAAAAAGTTTGGCAGCCAGTAGGGAGACAAATCCTACTTACAAGAGAAACTCGGAACACGGCAGAAAACCTGAACAGAGACAGAACTGTGTTACATGCAGAAGCCCTTAAATTTCCTTGATTTTTCTTTTGTAGCGGTCCCGGGGGGGGGGGGGGGGGGGGGGGGGGGGGGGGGGGGGGGGGGGGGGGGGGGGGGGG
>JABFEA020000002.1:25843665-25858470 GCA_019775915.2 Cyphomyrus plagiostoma
GAAAAACTTTGAAAATAACCATAATGACGCAGTCTCCATGCTACAATAATAATGATAGAAGCAAAGTTTTTCCACTGCGGGGACATATCTGTATAAGTACAATTTGACTGTATTATTTGTGTCCCCTTCAAAAATTGCTCATGAGAAATTTTGTATTTATTGCCATCCCCTCTTACTGTTAAATGAAATTTACACCCATGATGTACAGTATTGGGCAAAAGTCTTAGGCAACCAAAATCAGGTTTAAATTATGTTTATGTTGGTGTGAAACAATGATGTCTGTCAAAGCGTATCAACCATTTTGAAACCTCTCCTAAAGTCACCCCAGTGTTTGCTGCAACCATCCAACGCACCCATGTATTTCTGAACTTCACCACTAACACAGCATGTTTGGCTACCAATACCTCTTCAGGGTATTTAGATAATTAAGTGAATTAATGAAGAAATTTCACAAACACATAGGATAGGAGGAATGTCCTAAGGAGAGGTCTGAGGTCCAGTGTGATACTCATTTAGCCGTCTAACAAGAAATAAGTAACTTTTTGGAAAAGACAGACTATTTTCTGTTGTATTGCTATCCATGTGATTACATTTTAATCTTAAACTGAGTTTTGTTTCTAGGAAATAGATACTTACTACCAATACAAATAACTCAACATTTTCTGACTGAATTTTGCACATTACTGTGTCATGTATGCATACATGAGGTAGCAAAAGACAGGATGGTTAATGGTTTCTTAACTAATAGATTATCCACTGGAGGCCTGTCAGAAAATAACTCTATCCTGAAGCTAAAATCTGCACAGATATGAACCCTACAAATATTTATAATTCCCATTTATAGGACTCTCATCTGCAGTGTTTCCTAATGACATAAGAACTTACCGCAATATGCACCAATGACAAAACGGCCAAAGATCATCATTTCAAAAGACTGGCAAATCTTGGACATGCCCATTAGGGTTCCTCCAATAAAGGCCAGCAAGTTGTTGATGAGCATAGCTTTCCTCCTATCCGAACAAAAAACAAAACATAGCTTTGAAACCCCCTGAAAAGGTAGTGGAGATATTTATATTGTATGACCAGTCCAACAACAGCCATTAATACAATTAAGAACATCATCAATACAGGTAATTAGTATGATATGAAACAAAAATACACAAATGAGGTATTGTTTAATATTGCATATGTGTTGAAAGTCGCTTTCCCTAGTAATGACAGTCTTTAACCACTAGATGGGAGATGTGCACTAGACGAAAGAGTGATTCTTAACCTCGTTATTCACACATCAAAAGTGCATTTTATGCATAGTGCAAGTAGTAAGACAATCTGTCTTCATCACATGCAAGACTCTGGTGCTGATAGTGAGGAGGACAGCAATCAAAAATGATCACAACCAACAGACTGGGTGGCTAGCCGAGTGTAAAGAATCAGCACTTAGCTGAGACATACCAGGCCTGGGTCAAATTAGAGCACCTATCGTGTCCTCTGCCTGTCTGGTCCTGATGACAGTTTGAGGATTTGGAAGGCAAGAGGCAGGTGGGACAAAGGGGCTATCTCACTATGGATCCCCTTTCAGTCTGAGTACTCCAGGCTTTGGTCCAGTTTAGGTCCTGACTCACATTACCATGACAAACTCAGTCATTGACACACATACTGTTACTTTTCCAATAGCTACTGATAGCTACTGAGCGAGGCACCACTACATTGTCATAAAATTTCTCTGTGTTTGGTCTCTAATGAGTGTGGGGGTGGTGTTTGGCTGAGCGAGCTAGGATACTGTGCTAATGATCATAAGGTCACTGGTTCAAATCCCAAGGCTAACAGAGTGATGTCATAGGTCCATGAGTAAGGCCTTTAATTCCCATTACTCCAGAGATTGGGTGACCCTCAGTTGTATGCTGCTTTGTATGAAAGTGCTTACTAAATAAAACATACGCTAGCAGTCAAAAGTTTTTACGCACACTGAGATTTTTTACCTTTGCATGTCATTCACTTAATTGAAATATACCCAATCTTCTTTGCCAAGAAATAAATTTACAATATGTTCACTATCTGAGTACCTTTATTAACAAGAAAATGTCATATTGATTCATCAAAGTGACTTCCTCTAGTAATTACAATAGCAGAGGAAATCTGAGGCATTCTTTTCTATAAGGGACATTAAATACTGCTGTGTTTCATGGGATGAAACAGTTAACTAGTGCATTAAATGTTACAGGACAGCATAGAATTTGACTATGTCATCATCACACAACCAGTTAATAGGATGTCAGACATGCAGTGTTACATACTCTTTCCATGTTATAAAAGAAACTTGTTTATCTGACTTAAATTGTTCACTCAACTTTCCAGTATTTAACAAAAATAAAAAATGAAATGGAAGTATGGTAAAAACCTGTGTTGTGCAATAACTTTTGACCGGTAGTTTATGTGTGTGGCCAAATGTATTTTCACCTCCCGCAGATGCCTGGTACCTGCCAAGCCACTCAGAGATGAAGCCCACGAAGAAGGAGGAGAGCATGCCCCCCACAGAGAAGATGGCCACCGAGAGGGACCAAAGGGAGGTGAGAGTAGCATGGGGAATGGATACCTCGTACCGGTGGAGCCATGTTGAGTTGTAGTCCTGTTCGATTACCTGCGTGAGGGACACAAGCAAGACACAACATAAAGACACCAGAAGTGCACAGTGGGAATTCGGAATTCCATTGGAAACTCCCTTTTCTGCATATTAAAATCTGTCTTTAACTATGGCTTTACATTGAGATTTATTACTGAAAGCAAGGGTGAAGGAGTCAGGGCGGGGTGATGTGTATTTAATATGTAATTTGGCTTTAATATGTAATTTGTGTCCTCCCCTCGAAATCAATGTCTCTCCTACAACCTTGAAGTTCAGATTTTTACTCCGCGCTCTGTATGGGAGCCCATCACAGCTTGCTAACACACCACCATGTTTCACATTGTGGGAGACTGAGAGTCACTGGTGAAATAGAGCTGTGTGCCTTTGAACGGAAGGAGATACCCAATGTCCCTGGGGGGGATCCCACATAAATACCGGGAGGGTTTTCAAATGAGTCACTCAGCCATGAACTTCTGTATGCAGGCAGTTATAAAAATTATGATAAAAATACCTGTTTAATCACTGTTCATGGTACTTCATTATATTGGCACATTTTTTTCCAAAGTGACATAATGTTTTAACCAATTTAAACTTGTAGAATATTCTTTTGAATATTAAAATCCCTCATCTGACTTATCAAGTTACAAAGTTACTCCCTAACCACAGCATTATTGAGTAAAGATAATTATCTAGTACAGATGTCTGTTCTGCAATGAGAACCTTTTTTGCCTATCCACCAACGTTCATGTGGATCAGCACAAGGACACGTGCCTCCATACGTCACCCTCAGAGCGCGACTGTCACCCTTCCGTTTTCTGTCCCCACCGTCTGTGTCGACATATGAACCCTGAGTGAACTTTATGGGTCCCACCCCAAAAATAGCCATTTTTTCCCATGACACTGTGAACAAGGCCCTTCGCCCCCCTCCGGCTGCAGTCCTGGTTGTGGCAGTCACCCAAGATGGGCGCTTGCAGGGCAGGGCGGGGCATGTTTGCTGAAAAGCGGAGACTTGGGTGACGAGAGGCACACTAACAGTACTGAAAGTCTCATGCCCCAAAGTGACTTTAATCAGGTGGTTCAGTCTTTCACCTCACAATTCCTCGCCATTGCCTGCAAACCCCAGGAAATTCACCCGTGACATTTCGTGGCCTGTTGTATGACTGCATGTGGGTTATTACAGTTGATCTTAGCACTGTGCTATTAACAGAAACAGCTGCTGGCGGTCAGGTCTATGCCACAGACACGCATTACACTCTGAAAGTGTGACTGAAAGCTTTACTTAAATATCACACTTTGAGTCACATCAAAATCCTGAGTAATACCATTTCAAAGCAGTTATATGTCTGCTGATAGAGATGGATCTGTCAGAAATTCATCACTTGCTGATACATTGCCATACTACTATAAACACTCTTTATTCATGCATTACAGCCACAACCTACTGCTTTTTTTCATGGTTTATTTTATTCACAGTTTATCTACATCACGGTCCCCCAATTATGGTCCTGGGGGGCCTGAATCCAAACCAGTTTGCAGTTCTCCCTGCAGGTTCTCCAGGACTGGTTTTGCGGAAGCCTGGGATACATGTTCAGAGAGGGTGTTTTAAAGGAGACCTCACCTTCTGAGGAGCATTGATGACTCCGATGTTGTAGCCGAACTGAAGAGATCCCAGAACCGCAGTAAACACTGAGAGAGCAAGGGTTCTAGTCACAGTCTGGGGGGGGGAAGTGGATACAAAAAATATGTTGCAGCGTTCCCTTAGAGCAAGCTCAACATCAACACCAGTCTTCAACTCTGCATCTCTTCAGCTCAACACAGTAACCGACATCGGGGTGAACAACATGTCTCCTGAATTGCTCCAGCTATCAGGCTGCTTTGCAGGAATGCTGAGTCACATAAGCTCACATGGACCATTGGGGGAGACACGACCACAATTGCCCGGAGTCTCTTGGGAAGCCGTTAATACATCCCATAAGAACCGAATATTAAAGCTGTGCATAGAGAGGCAGACTTTGCATTGTTCCACGTCCAGAATAGCTCTAATAGAATTTATTCTTCTGTATTGACAAATTTGTTTGGTGAATTGGTATGGTCTCCGCATATATTCCAATATTTTTTGCACACATGTGCCTCAATGTATGATGCATGACCCTTTCTGGAACCATGTGCATCTTCATATTAGAGGAGGCAGGACCAAGACATCTGATTGGTTGGTGCCAACGTTTCTAGTTGCTTGGACTGACCTCCTCTACAATCTGATTGGCACCAACCAATCAAACATGTCCTGAAAATCTCTCCTTAACATGACATGCTGATATTCATTCACCACTCATATCATATTATCATGTCTGTCAAAAATGCACAGGTTGAATAAAGTAGTCAATAAAAGTATTCAATTGTTCCTCAGGCTTCACAAAGCACTTGCTTCTGCACTGGAAGATTTGGTTACTCTAGAGATCTTCACATTCTTCTCACACAAGGTTTTCTTCCTTCAGGATAGAATGTGTCAAAACAATAAAATACTCTCATGTGCCCCTGTGTGCTATATTTAAAGGTGACGGTAATGAGGAAGCAACCCTTAAAATGGCCTCCTCTGTGCACAGGGTGCCTGGGGAGTGGACTCCATGTTCTTTTCTTCTGTCAGGCTGCCCATGTCCATTTCCACACAGACAGACATGGTCCCATGTTTGTACTTTTTTTAGCAAATGCAAGAGATGAGACCTACTTCAGCTCATCTAATTTCACTTTTAAATGATCTCTGCACTAAATGCGTTTTTCCAATCAAAGTTGTTGCTAATGCCACTTTGTTAGTATCCTGGATTTCTCTCAGGAATGATAATGCCAATCGATAGTCACTGTCTCAGCTCTAATGTAGCCCAAACGGACATTAACCTATTAAGGCAGTGATTGTACCCCAAAGCTGCACTGACAGTACGCATCGTCAACTTTACCTTAAATGTAGATCATGGCATCGAAAAAATAAACAAGAGGTTCTAAGTGACACCCACTTAACGCATGAAAGTGTTCTGCCACTTTGAATCAAGTCAGTATCTGGCTCACAGTCAAGGGCAATATTATTTTACAGTTGATGCTACTATGATTAAGGTCAATGTTGTCCAATGGAGGCCACAAATCTTGTTTGTCAGCTTCCATGGATCACGTATGTTCTTGGATAAATATGTATCACCACATCCAGTCCAAATTCGGATGTCCTCATGGCCACACCGACCCGGTTATTTTAGCAAGAAAGCCAGATTTTATTTTATTGGTGAGAAAAAACGAGAGTCCTGCCATTGGTGAAAGATGCACACTGAGGTTTGGGAGTTACCTCATTGGGGGGAGGGGACTCTCACATCCGGTCCAAATCCTGTTTGACTTTACCTGCCGCGGGTGTGGTCATCCTTCAAAAGCACTACCAGACTCTTTCAGTCATTCACACTTGCAGTTCATCTAGGAATTCTGCTCACCCAGTCAGCGTTCTCTTCTGTAGATGTTTCATTTTTATTATCTGTTTCTGGTTCCTCATTTTCTTTCACCTTTTTGTTTATTTTGTTTGGGCTCAGATGGTGGATTATTCTCTGGTTTCTTCTCTGGTTAGCATCCTGGATTCTATATGCTGCTCACCTGACCCTGCCTTTGCATTCATGGTGTCATCCTTGGTGATTCCTTATCTGGTCCATCCAATCTAGCTGTCTTATCTGCATATGCCCCAGTCAGCAGCTCCAATCCTGTCACCACTAATAACTCAGAGATTGGCCTGTAATGATGTGATCCCAGAACACCTGGGATCACATGTGCACGCAGTTGGGGGCATGTTTATTTCTCAGTGCCAATGCCCTGTTGTTTTGAAATATTCTATTTCTGTTTATTCTACACTTCTTTTACTTTTTAAATTCTGTCTAGTGACTTTAATTAAACTGAGCCAGAGACTTCTTCAAACATCCTTTAAGATTACTCTCCAAACAAGACCTGTAGCTCGACTTTCTGAAACAAAGCAAGATCATTTTGGGTTTCACAATCAATGGTACTACCATCACTATTTTTGGGGAAAATAGGGGATGTGACTGCTACTGCTCAATTTCCTGCTCTCGGCACATATGATGGGGATCTACACATGTTGCGGACTTAGTCATTCCCACTTTGTCATAGATAGGAATAATGTGTCCTAACTAGTGCACTTTAGGAGAGACCCAAGGACAGCTATGGACCTTTCTGTCTCATTTTATGTTTTATTTACACAAAAAAGGGCAGAATGAAAAATGATTGGTTCACAGAGATAACCAATCAGACTGTAAAGAGGTCGGTCCTTTTACCCCCAGAACATTTTTGTGTAAGTAAAAGTCCCACAAGTCTCATTTAGGGTGATGTTTGATCACCCTGCAGCAGGATGGAATGATATTTCCCCTCTGCTTAATATGGACCAGGGTAGTCTATCTATCTATCTATCAATCAAAATAAAAATATTTTGTCTTATCCCCAGGGGCACTGTAAAGGAGGGAAAGTTAGGATGATTCCATGGGCCCATGAGAGACAGGGGCCCTAAAATAACTGGAACATAACTGGATTGGTCTAGGTTGCCTGCCTGATATGATACGCTTTCATGGGGCCCAAAATCCCCAGCAGCAGGCCGATCACTGACTGAAATTCACTGCACAGCCCTCACCTCTGAGAAGGTCTAGTAAGGAGCACTCCCGACCATAGGGCTTGAGCAATATGGACGACGAAGTGATCTGACACAATTCAAAGACATGCATGAATAAATAAAGATGAAATATAAACTTTACCAAATAGAATTTTTAGCCACTTAGATGTTTTTTATGTATACATTCATGCTAAAGAAGCAGTTCATGGTTCTTAATCTTTGCATGGAAACGTCAATCTCACAAGTAAAGGAACAATGCAAGGTTTTCAAGGAACAACAGTTCTTCAGGCAAAATGTATGATTCAATGTCCATGCTACTTGCAGCCCATTTATAGCTAATAATAATATTATTAATAATAATATTACTTGTTACTATTAATTGTTAAAATTATGGAATATGGATGCAAGGTTACATATGCTTAGAAATCCTGATCGATTAGGATGAATACATTTGGGCTGCAGTTGCCATTTCGTGACTCTGTGAGTAAACTGAACATTTTGTCAAGATGGTGAGATAAGACTACACCACTACTATTTACGGTTAAGACCTGACAGGCTGAAATATGTATACAAGAAAGACACTGGTGTTACCTCCCCTCCTAGCTGCTGAAAACCAGCCGGCATATCTCTGACAGCGTGATACACTGGGTTTAATCCTGGTCCTGTCTCGCCGATCCTGGGGCAGACGATGAAAGCCTGTCAATCCGCAAACAGTCCAAGCCAAGTAAGGACTGATTCCACTGAAATACCGCAGAAATCTCAGCAAGGTCTGCGCATGCAAATAGGGAGACCGCTAAATGCAATCAGGTGTGCGGCGCAAAGTAAAGCGCAAGAATAATCATTATTGTTCAAAATTACACCTCCCCATCGGAGTGCATAGAAAGCCCGATCGGTCTCAATAGAAAGACACATGCGTTAAACACCCCTGGCTCTGCTGATATTTTTTTAAAGGAAGGAGGATGGGAAAGAGGGAGGGGAGCAGGGAGGGACGGAGGGCGTCGGACCTTCTCACTCGTTCCAGGTCTTAAAACAGAGGTCGTCTGCAAGAGGTGAAACGATAACGGATCGGGTGCCTCGACCTTGTCTGTCCTTGGTTAGAAGGGAAGAAAATTTCCTGAATCTCTGGAGTACGACTGACAGACATATTTTTAGGAAACTTACTTTCAGTACTCGTTTGCAAACGTGCCCGTGAAAAGTTTGAAATTGCAAAAATAGTAGATTTTTGTTAAATAAGAAATAGCTGTATGAATGTTAACACCAACTAGAGGTCGAAGAAACGTTTAACTAGTTTATCTGCTAAAATAATCGGAAGATTTATGAATATTTAAGTTAAAACAATATTTGTAAAGTTAACAAATAAAGGTGATTCCTACCAGGGACCAGCTTTACAAGGTCATTTCTGCTGCTAGTTTGGGTCGTCTTCCGTGTTTTTTTGCGTGTTTAATTTTGACACCTTTGAATGACTTACAGCTTGGAGGTCAGGAGAAATGTAGGAAAAGTCATTTTGAACCAGTTTCAAACTGGTTTTTGTACTGCTGAACTGGTCTGAATTATTCACAAACAGATCTAAGTCGCTTTTGTTTGGAAATTGTAGATGTAATAAAAAAGTCATACAGGCCAGTTCAGTTAGGAAAAGTCCTTATTGAAACTGATTAATGATGTTTTTACTTATAATTGCCCATTGCATGGTGTAATGTTAATACTGGGATTCTACTGTTGGCAAACTAATGAAACTGAAGTAACCTCTTTTGTGGAATGGAGCTGTAGAAGGGAGTAAGCGGAGTGATTTAGGCTGACTGGTAATGTCCACCCCTCTTAAGCCATGACTCGACATTTCTGAACGCCGGGAGGTGCGTGTAGCCTGCGCAGGTGGCCATTGTCTGTCTTTTTAGCGCGTCGTAAATCCCTGGCTATTTTGGGACGCGTGCCAAAGAGGTCAGCCTGTCGGAGAGCCTGCGAGGGCTGACGCCCCCATGTTCCATATGTAAATCCCACTCCAGCACAACAGGTGGTCCTTAGATGTAGAATATACCACTTCAGTCCTTTAACTGGGCTGAGAGTGGCCACGTGGGCACGGAACACCGAGGGGGGGGCTCTTAAAAGAGTTATTAATAGAAAGATTGTTGAAGGTTGTCCGCTGGCTCGGAGTAGAATATGTGGAGAACGTAATGGAAACACCCACCCGTCCTGTTGGTCCCATCCCTGCGCCTCCCCGAACCGACTGATAACCAAGACGCTGATTGAGAAAGAGCGACTGAACCTGACACCAGCTACCAGTGTCATGCCAGAGTCATGTGTGGTTCACGCTAAATAAAGGGAAACTCTATCTCAATTGAACGGGCTGCCCCGGGTGGCTTAAAGAAGCAGCAGCCATATTAGCTAGATAACGGACGACATCATCGTGTACCGGAAGGCCTCCCACCCATGAGTTACCCAGGCGTGTAAGAAACACTGCATATGAATTACATTGTTTATCCAATATCCCGGTTGTATTATTAATGGCCATACTGAAAACGTGAATTATATTTTCATTATATGCACTACTCCATTTATCCATTCATCCATCCATTTTCCATACCCGCTTGTCATTTGCCAGGTTTAATATAAATTAATATGTTGCGCATAACAATAATCGCTTGCCATTAATTGCAATCTTATATATATAAGATACGTATATAAACGTATATTTAAGACTCAACACTGAGAAATGACAAGGGAGCTTAAACTGTGTCTGGAAAAATCACAGCTGGCAGTGACTTTCCCTCTGACAGCCCCAGAAGAATGTCCTTATATACACTCATGAGTCAGGGGACAAAATGACAAAGGGAGTCAACGCATGTTGGCTACGGAAACTTGTCTCTTTGAAACCCGACAGTCATCATTTTGATACTTCAAATGACGCTTGCTTTTCTTGTGCAATGTGATATATGTACAGATGTTTGTATTTATTAAAGAATCTTCTCACCATTTTCAGACCACCTCCTTTAGGGAGAGAAAACCTGGTGTTAGTTTTAGTTGTATTGTATTGTACTGTTACAGTTTTTCTTGATTGCTTTGGAGCATTTCTCAAATGACAATTAACATTTGCAAAACAACAAGTGTAATCCCCACACCATAATGTGGCACAATTTTGAGTTGCTTTAGTCTTGTTGGTCAATATAGATTATGTAGTTTCCTGGCATAATAATTTTGCACCCAGAAATATGGGTCATGTTAGCAACCACATGCAAAGCAGTTAACCAAGCTGTGAAAATGATATATTCCATAAATCGCAGAGATATTTGCACTGGTGCATTTTTGATTCCCATAGTACATTATTTTATAATAATTGATACTTTAATAATCCCAGTGGGGAAACTGCCTTTATACCTCCCTCAACTTTCTCATAGTGGTGCTCAGGGAGCTGGGGGTTAAGAGCCTTGCTCAAGGACTTGCAGATGTGCTGAGGTTGGGTTTAAACTGGTAACCATCTGATTACAGGCACAGAGGCTTAGTCCACTGAGCCACACGCTGTCATCATTTTGTTGTTCTTGTATCGCTGTTTTGCTGTTTTTGTGTTATACAGTATGCTATTGCACTGTGTCTGGTGATTTGAAGAAGTTTTATGTGCGTGCGAGTGCTTTCTCTTGCCAGTGAATTTTACATACTGTAATGTAGGGCCTTGCAATGTTGAAAACGGTGTCTTTGACACGAATGAGTATCTGTTTGCTAAAGAAAAATGAACAGTCAGTGACAATGAGAAAGTGGGAACCAACTATCATCCAGAATTCTGGAGCTCAGGAGCAGACTTTTTAAAAATACACATAAATTCTATTTGACTCTCATGGTTAAAACGATGCTGACTGTATTTTCCATTTTAGTGGCACTTGCTAATTTATTGGTACAATTATTTGCTTTTTGAGACATGAGTTAATTTTTGGGCAAATTACAGGCTTTTGCAGCTAACCATAGTGTTGTGCTATATGCATAAGCTGCTTTGCCTTGTGTGAGAAAAATGCTCTTATAGTCTTGAAAATGTTAAGCATGTTTCAGGAAATGCAGCAAAGGCACATCGAGAAATACTGTTTTAGAAAATTTACATAGCTTAGCTCGCCCCCTTCTGGTTATGAAAAGTACAATGCGAATGTCCCTCCATGCTGTTGCAGCTTTTTGGGTTGATTTTACTTTGTCCCTGGCACTTTCTGTTACGTACTGTCTGTCATGTCTGCCTGACCCTCCTGTTTTCTCTAACTAAACAAGTGGTCTAACTAGCCACTTGTTGGCACCTTGCCTGCTCCTGTTTCCTCTTTTCCCGCGGGTATGACAGAATTACCAATCTCAGCGAAGGAGGAGAATTCCGGAGAGTTCCTCAGCATCTGGATTGCTCCTCCGGTGTGGATGCCCTACAGAGTCTCTGTCGACGGGGATGAGACCCTTGCCTCGGATCAGATTGTGTTCATGGATCCCTCCAATAGTTGTCAGGTGCTACCAGCTGCTCTGTCAATAAAGTGACTGGACCTATATATTCCACCCCCAGTAGAAAGGTGTTGAATATGCCCCTACCCTGGAGCAAACTGGATTAAATTACACTGCCAACCTTACCTGAACTGACAAACTTCCAATTACAGGCACAGCATCATAACCCACTAAGCCACACGCCACCCAACACAGTCTGCCCTCTCATACACAATTTTTTTAATTGTCTGAAATCTTCAGACTTGGGGCAATTACTTGTAACAGTCACACGATATCACGCTAAAATAGGCCACCTTTAACAATGACTGAATGATAAACTTTGTCAGAAAAGTGGAAGCCTGTTGTAAATAAATGAATAAGACTGCACCCATGCAGAATGTGTGGCCGTGTGCAAAATGGATGACGTTTCAACTCAAAACACTGTGCATGGCAACAGACCTCTGATTGGCTGTAGTTCATATGTACCGTTAGCAGTCGTTCAGTGTGTGATACTGACTCATAGCCCCTTGGGAGTTCATATGGTTTCCCTTTCTGTCCATTCTAGAGTAAATCAAAACTAAATTAAGGAGAAATAATTAATCCAGAAATCTCCTGTGTTTATTGTCCCTTTTCTCTCACAAGTGCATGTCTTTGAGCAGTCAAATCTTTGTGTGTCCTCACAGCCCTGTCTCTGTTTAAGAATTGCACATGAAACTTGGCAAGAAAGCTTACTGATTGTCTCCATAAAGTCACCAATTTAATCACAAATGATGTCATTACAAATCTGTGATTCACTATTTAGAAGGCACAAAACAAAAAAAATCTGCACCTGATTTTTACGGTATATGAACAGGAAAATTAGTCCATTGTTTTACTTGTATTGGATCATTTCCGAAAGGGATGGACGTGTGTTTTTAGCATCTGATGGTAGTCTGACTGTAGGCCGAAACAGCGAGAAGGGCAAAACATGAGTAAAAAAGACTTAGGGAGCCAGAAACATAAATGAAAGACAGATAGAAAGTGAGAAAAGCAAAAGCATAATGGAAAAAATATTTGAAAATAGAACATGAATGGTGTAGGACAACTGTGACATGGCAGAGATGAGAGCACAGAGCGGGAGCTCAGTTTAAGAGCGATGTGATCTACAATGACAGTACAAGAACAGGGGGTGGAGCCACGGTGTCAGAGCTTACTGAGCTGAATCGAAGAGGAAGAGAGAGAGTGTGGGAGAGGCGCAGCAATAAGAAAAACTGAATCAATTAGCACTATGTGATGCTGCCAGAAAAAAAAGACTAAAATGACTACGACAGGGGGTATTGAAGAGGAGTCGGGGCGAGAGACAAGAAGATGAGATCATCCAGGATTACAGTGTTTTTCTGCCGCTAATCGTGTGACATTTAGCAACTGAAACCAGCTGGCAGAATAGACATCTTCATTGAAATCGAAAGGACCATATTGACTGTTTTCTCTTTTATATTGGTGTGTAACATTTTTCTGTTACTTTGATTTTTCTGAACAAAGCGACCTTATGAAACTCTCCATTGCAGAATAAATATATTAGTTTGTTAATTTGAATGTAGTGTGCCTCGCTTCCTGCTTTCCATCTCTCACATTTTAACCCTGTACACATGACCGGCTGATGCTGTTCTAACTTTAGTCATTGTAATGCGGGTATGAGGCACCATAACTTTTCAAATTGACACGTTTAGCCTCACTCAATCACCCCGATTTTTCGCAATATCTCTGGTGTGCCATGAGGCTTGTGTATGTTGTGTTTTGAATGGTTTATTTCGCATTTGCTATCACCGCCTCCCTTTGTAATGACTACCTCCCCTTCCGGGTTAATAAGTTAAAAACAAGAGCAATCGGCCCCCTTCTCTCTTTTTCTACCTTTCATATACCTACGATGGATGCAGATGCACTCCTTCCGTTCAATTCCATCGGAAATTCAACAGTATTTTTTGACCTTCTAGGCAGCACCTCTGAAAGGTTGGTTACCTCATATTGGAAATACATTGCTTACTCTGTTAAGCACTATTTTGGCTTCTTATTTATGCTATATTAAAGCCATGTTTAGCACATAGCTATATTGCACTTCGGCCCTTTTCCATTACTTTTACCGACTCCTAAAATCTAAAATCGCCACATGACTGAAGTGCTCCTGCAGCCTTTAGAGATGAATCAGGAGAGGGTGGATTTTGAAGTGCAAAACTGTGACAAATTTTGAAGGGATTTTCACCATCACCATGCACAAAAACGTGCTGATTCCTTAGCGTTTTTTTTTTTGCTCAGATTTGCTTCTGCAGTGCTCAGATGTGTGGTTGAGGGCATGAAAAAGACATGCAGTCAGAAAAATTAGGTCGCCATTTTGAAAATTGTGGAGACAGGGTGCCCAGAGGTTTTACTTCTTAAATTAAATTAAAAATATTTAAAAATTAAAACACACACACAAATATATAAAAAATACTTTTGCATTTTTTTTGTCATTTAATTTTTTTTTGTAATTTCTCTTCGAACTTCATGAAATTTACCAACAGGTGTGTATATTTAAAAATGCATAGCAAAAACAAGAATTAAAACTCAAAATAGATAATTCCAATATAGTTTTGGATAATCATTTTTATTGCTCGTTTTGATACACTTTTAGCATACATTTAAGGCTAAAGGAGGAAAATCGTTCTGGGACGGATCTCAGGGGTATTAAAAGGAAAAAGCAGTAAAAGCCATTATACTCAAAACCGAGTTAGCTTACAGGAATTAACATCTCCTTTAATCAACAAACACTATACTCCTTTATATTTAACTGTGTTTTGTGCCTAATATCAATGTTTGTAAATTTATTGTGTGCATTATTGTATAAAAGGTTATATTAATTTAATTTGTAGTTTACTTAGCTTAGTTTTTTCCCACCTATGGCGTCGGCTTGCTTATGTGCTTCTAACTTGACAAAAAAAATGTGTAAAATTACTTTACCCAAATTGAACTATATACTGAAGATTAGTATATTTAAATGTACACAAAGTACAAGTAGGGGCATGGTGGTGCAGTGGTTGGCACTGTTGCCTCACACCTCTGGGACCCGGGTTCCGGTCTCCGCCTGGGTTTCATG
>JABFEA020000002.1:25858570-25870300 GCA_019775915.2 Cyphomyrus plagiostoma
TGCTTCCGGGATAGGCTCCGGACCCCCCGCGACCCAGTAGGATAAGCGGTTTGGAAAATGGATGGATGGATGGAAGTAAAAGTATTCAGTATTTAATATTATTAATACGCCTTAATTTTAACAGAACTCCTTTAGACTGAAAATATAACAGAAGAATCTATTTTATTCAAATGCCTCACCTAAAATAAAGAATTATTAGAAAATCCATTGAATAAAAATATTTCCACATTTAAAATGCATTGTTCGCGTACATATGTGGTAAGAAACATTTATATTGCTCTTACAGGAAATATTGGCTATAGTCCTACAGATATTCATTGCAGTGAAAGTAGGTTGTTGTATCTGTCATATTCTGAAATATCACACTGTTAAATTGTTAGTTAGACATCTTGTGGTTTTTTCTTAATGCTGGGGTAGTATTTGAAGGTTACCGTTACACTTCAATTCTGTACCAGAGGTTGAATAGCTCCCTCCCGCCATGTCTGTGATTCTTTCCTTTCAACCCTATATTCCAGCATGGCATATATGTAAATTACACACATCAGCATTTAATACTACCCCAAAGATATTTGGGGATGTATGTGTGGTCATTTATAGATGTAATGGTTACTGTAGTTGTAAATTAACTCTTTTTATAAAATACCCAGACCAGTATCTATAGATCTGAGACGTCATGATAACTCTACAGACATGACCGTATTTGTTTAACAATAGGTCTGGTAGAAGGCAACAGCTTAGTGAAACATTTAAATTAACATGTGAAATATTTTGATTCTCTGCATGCACATTCTTTTTTTTTATGACATTATTGATCCCCGTGGGGAAATTCTCATTTCACCTACCCACATCTTGCTCTCCACAACACGCAAACACATAGGCCTATGTAGGTGACAGCAAATCCTCAGTGCTGCATCATTTTATTTACTGGATAAAACAATGAAGAGAAAGTGTAGGAAAGAAAACACTTTGTTTGTTGAATGTCTATATGTGTACCACCTATAGTAAAGTTAAAACAAGATACTTGGTATGCTGTTTCTCAGGATACACAGGTCAAAATCGGTCAGAACATAATGTCTGATACTAACTGTATGGTACTAAACGGAGATAGGGTTTCTTAAATTATTAAATCAGTAACTTGTATATTATAAAACGATTTCTACATCATTCTGTGATAGAGATTAAATTGATTTTGGAAATTCACTACACTATATATGAACACTTTACATTCGACTTTCCCAGAGGAATTCATGTCTACTCAGGATTGGAAGACCTGGCCTTTCGAAGTCAAAAATCAGCACGTAATAAAACTGTCCAATATAGTTATACTTCCGCAGCACACGGCATCAGTACATAAAATCAGTCAATATGAAGTGTGGTATGACTGTGTATCCTGTAAGCTATGAATTGTGGTTTTATCTGAAGTGATTAATCTCGTGGGAGCAGGAAAACTCCCTTTAGTGTATTCTTACAACGAATAACGAGAACTAGAAAGAAATATTTTAAAACATATACTCAAATAGTGGACAACAAATATTTAAGCACATATGATTTATTGATGCTTATAATAAGCTTATAATATGCGTATTCATAAAATGCTCACGTTTTCCGGGTCATAGGCTTGGTTTCTAGCATCCTAAATTAAATGAAAACGTTGTGCATCGTACTTTAATTTCGCATATTTTTACTACGAACACATGGCCAACTTCCTAGTAACTGCGAGCTCAGTGACGTTTCGGTTTCCCTTTTGTTCAAAATCGACCGCGCGCTGTTTCGGCTCTTGGTTGGTAGCTGAATTAGTCATGTGACTCTTCACCCTTGAACCCTGCGTGCCGCGTCTGCTGCTATTTGTCAAGATCTGGGGCGGGGATTGCTCTCTTAAAGCATGTTAAAATATTAAAATAATACGCAGAGCTGTGTCATTTAGTTCAGAATAATACAAGCAGAATAAGATAGACATAATATTACGCTGTTTGTACGGCGAGACAAAGTCGGAAGAAGAGACAGTTTTGCATATTTCGCCATGCTTTTGCTTGTAAGTTGCTAATAGCCAGTACTCGTGCAATTTGCCTAGTAATGAGTGTAATGTGTTCATTAAAGCCTTGTTGTCCGCGCAATATCTTATACACCGACCATAGGATGTCAAAATACGTAGCATAAAGTCCACTGTTTTCTATACTTCGTACCAAATCAGTTATTCACACTTTTTATTCTGAATGTTTTCCCCCGCAGTTAAAAATACGGATTGATGTAATTAGTCATGATAAAGAAAAGTGCAAGGAATGTGGTAAGATTGTCGGTTGTAATTGCATGTAATTGTCGGTTAAAAATAACGCTGTCACTTCAAGTAGTAAGTGCATTGCAATGTATTTTTGTACTAATCCGTATTAATGTTTTAATCTAGACTTGCCCGTTTTTGGTATGGTAAAGGTTGTATACAAGGCTCCCAAATTTCATCAAAAATTTGGAGTGAGATTACATTAGGGGCGAGACGAGTGTCTCACGGTCAATGCCTGAGACTTGAGAGCCCTGCCTACCGCAATCATTGGATCTTGTTCTTGCACTCCCACGTTTTCCGCTATGTTTCTGTGAGCGCATCCGTGTAATAACGTGCTTGCGGCGGAATCATGTGTAACATATTTTGGATTTTACCCGGAAACAAGAGATGCTATTTTCCTCTTTCCCTTGCAAAGAGCAAGCTGTCCGCGAAGGGCTGCCACCTGTAGTAGCGCCCAGGGAGCCGGGGATTCAGGGCCTTGCCATTAGTTCTATATAATGGGACACCTTGATGATCGTTATCCGTTACGTCACAGCATGAAAAAGACAAAGTGAGGCGTGTGAATTGGTTGAAATTTGCGTGTCTCACGGCCAGTGCGTGAGACTTGATAGCCCTGTTATGTATTATGTAATTAAGAACAAGGTCCTACAGTATTGGAAAAAATGTGGCATCCTGTATTATGGGATGATTCTGTATTATAAGGGATAAGTGGCAACCCTATCAGGTCTGTTTCTCATTTATTATTTGAAATCCAGCCTTATTTACTTCTATTCCAAAAGGTCAGTAGATTTGTATTTTAACCCACATGCAACAGTAGCTAAAACTGCTAATTTGCTTCATCAAGTTGGCAGCATCTTGGTCCCAGAGTTTAAATCTGCAGTCTTATTCTTTTTAATCAGTTTTTTTTTGTTCTTGCTCCAGGTCCTTCATCACTATTTAGATTGGTATTGCTCTGTGCCTCCTCTTGCATTTCTGACTCGCCCTATGCTGCTGTCCTGTTCTGTAGCTCTTCAATGGCTGAGCAGGATTCAGAAGCCCTGCCACTGAGCCAGGAGACCTTTCAGGAGCTGTGGAACCTGATGTATGTTCTCACCACTAGGGACTTGCCGACATGCAACCTTGTTCTACTTTGAATGCAGGGCCCAGTGTTGGTCAGGTGTTATCAGTTCACCAATAGGGTCATTTTTCTGCTAGTGAAATTTAGTAATGGCGCATGGGTGCTGAGGTGCTACTGTTGAATAACCATTAGGGGGCGTTGTCTGGTATGCTTAAGCAAGGGTGTCAAACTCCAGGCCTGGAGGCCCAGAGTCCTGCACATTTTTGGGTTTCCCCTCATTTAATGCTCCTGATTCAGCGCCTTGCACTTTCTTGTACTAATTACCGTAAAGCTCTTGAGCTGAATTGGTTGTGGTGGAACAGGGAAAGAACTAAGCTACACAGGACTCCGGCCCCCCAGGACTGCATTTTGACACCTCTGTGCGTATAAGACCCAGGTTTGGCAAATCATTGCTGGGGTACTACTCTTCAGTAGTTGTGCTGGGTGTGAAGTCACCGAATATCACTCTTGCAGCACGATCTGGTTTCAGTATGGTTTGTTTAAAAGTTTTTTTTCTTGCTTGAGGTCATCTCACTGAGGTTTTCTTTCCTCTACCACCTATTTTACAGAACTGTACCTCAACTTGATGATTATTCTTCCCCTGGCAGCAGTGGAAATGGGGAAAATGTAAGTGAAAATAACACTTTTTTCCACAGAATAAATACCCTTACTGTTCTTGCACTTATTATGGACCCAACACAAGACAGGAAATTAAATGGTTCACAGACAGTAGCTTGGTACTGAGGAGGTGACTGTGCGTCCTTTCACTGTGTGGTGACGTCATCCACATGAATCGATGGAGTTTTGTGTTTTGATAAAGGCAAGTTGGGGTCAGGCTTATTAGACAAGCTGTGCACTGATGCAGAACTGACTTCCTGCACTTCAGCTCTCTCCAATGCTGCTGTGTTACTTTAAGATGTGAAATTAGTATTGTATTATGTACTCTGTCTTTTATAGCATGATGCATAATGTAACCCTACCTACAGAGCTCGCCTCCCTCCTCCATCCTACCTCCAGTAACTGAACCACGCCATGAGCCCAACTCCACCTCCCTGCTCTCGACCACTGCCTTCCCGGGGGAGCTTAGTTTTCAGCTCTGCTTCCCAGCGTCTGGTGTGGCCAAGAGTGTTACGTTCACAGTGAGTCCTGGGTTATCATCCCCTGGAGCTATTAAATAACAGAGGCAGTTCTGCATGGTGTGTGGGATGGCAGCCATAACACTAGACAGAACTTGGCACTCTAGAACAGTGGGCACACCAACTGGCGGGCTGTGGTCTGCATCCACACAAAAATGCAGTTGATCCCTATCTGCATCCTTCTCCCTCGTTTCATAAGTAGCAGAACCCCTTCCCAGTTGTCATTGTTTTTTCTAGGACAAGGTAGTTGGCCTTCTTGGAAAAGTGCCTCGGAACCTCTGCTCTACAAAATAATAATAATAATAATAATAATAATATCCATTTTATTTAAAGGCACCTTTCAAGGCACTGAAGGATACTTTACAAGCACAATATACATTGTTGTAGTACGAAAAATTAGCATCAAATAAAATGAAACAAAAAATTAATAAAAGTAAAATAAAACAAAGAAAATAATATCATTAATTTAAATAATATCAATAATTTAAAAGTTGCCACAAATATATTCATGAAAAGATTTCTCAAACAGAACTTTAATAATACTTTTTCGGCATATGATTTTTTGACGTTGTCCTTGTCTGTGTGACTACTAATTGGAAAAGATTTGAATATAAATATGTAATGACAAACTTTTGTTTAGTTGCACTGACTGTTTAATGTCTGAATGTAAGCATTTCATTAGTCAATAACTAGCTGTGCGATAGAAAGGCATTATAAAGAAATTATAAATGAAATACCAATTCATCAATAAATAGTTCAAACTGAGAAGGATTTCCAAAAACAACATAAAACACTCAATAAATACACCATTAAAAAGACACTAATCAATTCATGCATTAATAATGGAATTTTAAAATTTACTCATGCAGTTCAAAAATATAAATAACTGAATTTACAAATTGAAGTAATTTTACTCTGACATTTTAACTTCCACTTGCATTTCCATTTTCCAGCTGCTTTTCTTCTTCGTATTAGCTATTCAGTTTGCTTTATCACTTATCTTCTCCTTTTAGCTTCTCCATGTAGCCTTTCTGTCACATTTTGGGGCTTGTGCTGGTACATCAAGGCCAAATAATGCAAATGATGCAACAGGGTCTCTGGTTAGAGAACTACACTCTTTTATAAAATCAGATTCTCAGCAAATATTACCCATTTGTATTTTAATTATATCATTTTACAGTTGTTAATATTTTTCATTTTGAGGGGGCACACTTTCCTGAATGATTAAAATAAACAGAAATGACCATAACTTAAGTTTTATACAGTGTAGCCAAAAAAAAATTGTACACTGTGGGGGGAAAAATGGATGATAATGAAATTACATAATTTGAAAACAATATGCAGAAAATGTTTTGAATAAAAGTTTTTCCTTGTTTCTTCACATAACACACACACAATTGTAACATTTTAGATAGTTTTTAAAGTTTGTTCAATATCCTCACTATCACTTCCATTTTTGACCATGTTTTCACAATGTACAAATAATTTTTGGCTACATTGTTTATATCCTGTCTACTTGTTACTTTGGATTTTTGCTTGAACTGTTCATATTTCAATGGAATGCTTGTTTATCTGCCTTCATTATCCTAATGACCACTTTTATAATATAGTGGCCACTGATTGATGCACTAGCTAAGGTATTTATTACCTGAAATTATATTGGTCGCCATCTCAACAAGACTCAGTTGTGATTGGATAAATGGTGCTTCAGCTTGTATGGATCAGGAGACTAAAATCTTTCATTAATGAACACTCTTATTTAACAGTTGTGTATAACAAGTAAGACAAACAAGTGGTTTGACTCAGAAATGATAGGAAAACACTAACGTGATACAAGCAATTGAGAGTGGTTTGGTCCAAATTGGACACATGGTGGTGACATCACCATGTAAAAAAACATGTATATCTCAGAAACTAAATCAGCACAAATGAAAGTTCAGTGACACAAAGCTGTATAAATGTAGCACAATTGATTAAGGGCGGTTTGGATAAAATCTGAAACCTATGTGGGGGTATCTTCAAACGGGCAACCGGATCTATAGCTATAGGGTATGAGAGAGTGCTGTTCTCTAAGCAGTCAGAGAGCTTGTTGTATTCCATGGCTAATTTGCATTATTTGCCCTTGATTTACCAGTACAAGGCCCAAAGTGTCAGAGAAAGGCTAAATGGAGAAGCTAAGTGATTAAGCAAATCAAACAGGCTAAAGGAGACGCGATTAAGCAAATTGAATACCAAAAAGGAAAAGTAGCTGGAAAATGGAAATACAAATGTGAAGGTAGCTGCCCTTGTAAATTACAAATTCAAAATCATTATTCTTAATTATTTGTGAATCCAGTTATTTATTTTTCTCTTTAAACTGCATTTTGAAGTAGATTTTGAAATTCCATTATTAATTTACAAATTCATTGTTTTTTGTGATGTGTTGAGTGTTTTTGTGAAACAGGGCATTTTTATATTTTTGTAAATCTTTTTACTATGAACTTTTTTTAATGGATTAATATTTCATTTGTAAATTTGTTTTTATAATCCCTCTTTTTATTGCATAGTTAGGTATTGTTTAATGAAATGCTTTATTGCTATTTGCGTGACACCTGTGGTCTACCATGAATGTCTGCGGACCAGCTTTGATTAGACGGGGATGTTCCTGTAATATAAAACTACAGCTTTGTGTGATGCTTTTGGTGTTTTGAAGCTTGTTCTCAGATGTATGTTCATTGTCTAAGGATGGAGTAAATACAGGTTTTGACTGAGAGGAAGAATAAGGTTTGATATATTTTTGTTTAATGCCATTCTGCTCTCCTGAACCCAGTACTCCTCGGATCTGAACAAGCTCTTCTGTCAAATGGGCAAGCTATGCCCTGTGGAAGTCCAGCTGGGCCATCCTCCACCACAGGGCACCGTCCTGCGCGCAGCAGCTGTTTACAAGAGCCCGGAACACAGGGGTCTTGTGGTGCGTCGTTGTCCCCACCATGAGCAGACCAATGAGCACAACGACGGTGAGAACCCTGCTCCTTCGCCAGGAGGGAATGGGCTCCAGCTGAAATTAAATTCTGACCAAGACGCTTCCATCTTCCCCTAGACTCCACTCCCCGCAGTCACCTGATTCGCGTGGGAGGCTGCCTGCAAGCTCGTTACCTGGAGGATGGAAACATGAAGAGTGTTGTGGTGCCGTATGAGCACCCACAGGTGTGTTGCTCCATGGGTCATGGCGCTGTCCCCATGATCAGAAAGTCTTCGGTTCTCCAGGACTTCACCAGTGGGCCCTTAAGCATAAGTTAGACTGACTAACCCTGCTTTCTGATTTGTCACTTTGAATAAACTTATCTGCCAAATAAATGTAAATATAGTAAGAATGTATAGGGCTACCCCTTTGTGCCCGATGGTTCCTTCTGCTTGGGGGAGCAATGAGTGACAAAAGAGCCCCAACCCCTTCGGTTTGTGCAGCCTGGCTCAGACGGGACCACGGTGCTCTACAGCTACATGTGCAACAGCAGCTGTAAGGGCGGCATGAACCGGAGGCCCATCCTGACTGTCATTACGCTGGAGACGCCAGAGTGAGTCTGCCCCCATGTCCCCTGCATCCACGCGCCCCCCTGTTTAGTTCTGTGTCTGGCAATCCACCTGTTCTATCCTGTAAGACCAGTTTTCCGAATGCGCGTGTTCATCGACGTCACACGTTCTTGCACCTCTCTTGAAGCGGCCAGCTCCTGGGCCGTCAATGTTTCGAGGTGCGAGTGTGCGCCTGTCCCGGCCGGGATAGGAAGTTCGAGGAGGACAAGCTTCGGAAGATGAATGAGAAGCCCGAGGTCAAGACCGTCCCCAGGACCAAGCGTCGTAAGAGCGCAGTCTGACTGCTCGTCTCCAAGGGTTTGGGCTGCAGTGAGTTTAAATTGGACTTACTTTCTTGCGCTCTTTGGTAGGTATCAAAGAGGTGTCCGATCCAGCCTCTCAGGAGAAGACCTGCAAGCAGGTGAAGCACGCCAGCAGTGAGGAGATCTTTCTGCTGGAGGTGAGCTGAAGTACACAGGCATATGTGAAATATGCACACCAATACCAGTTGTATCTCAGCTCATATTGTTACCTTGCTTTTGTGAGGGTGTATGTGTATCTATGCTGGTCTTATTGGTGCACCCCCAGGTACATGGGAAAGAGCGATTTGCAATGATGAAGAAAATCAATGACGCTCTCATTCTCATGGACCTGATGCCCCCAGCGGATCGGGACAAGTACATGCGGACAATGTGAGTTGCCTTCAGGGTCTAAAGGCAAGTTCTTCCTGTCTGTGTGGCTGCTGGCGAAGTTGTTTTGATCACACTGCTGTTTCATCAGCTTTCAAAGAACCAGCCAAACCAGAACTACGAGCACTGGACCAGAAAATAGGGAAGATGCTCCTTGTGGAGGAGGAGAGCAGTTCTGAGATGCTGTATCTGGGAAAGATTTCAGTCCTTTCTTCCCGCAGGTTGTGCTGCTCAGCTTTCCAGCACTGCTCTGTTTCTTTTTGCTTTGCTATTCTGATATTTTTTGCTATTACTCTGAATGAATTCAGAGTAAAATTGGCAGGTGTTGCTTAAATTGTCTGTAATTCCCTCGAGCTATTGAAATGCACTATGAGTTTAATAAGCATCAATCTTCACTAATAAAATATCTAAAGAGGAATACAGGCAGACGAGTGAGATATTCCTCTAACCCGAACCATACACTATGACTGAAAAACACCCTGTCACATCTAAAGACAGTGTGTCATTTAGTCACAGATTACATACTACAAAAATAACTATATATCATACAATACTACAACCTTGGAAGGCGCAATGCTTTACATTCCCATAAAGATATATAACACATTAAATGAAAGTGAAACACTTAAAAAGCACAGTAGGGCCCCTTTTATAAATTAGGCTGGAAATTCTTTAAGTTGAAAGTTAACCCGTGGACTGTTTGTATACACTATTTTATTAATAAAGTTATGTTTATAACAATTTTAAGTAAAATTAGCACCTAAATAGGCTTAAAATTGATGTTTGTATTATTGTTATTTTGTGTATAGTATTAGTCAGGGACTCATTCACCTGACGGAGAAGTCCAGAGAGCATTAAGAATGCTGCTAAGAGGAGAAATGGCCTGTCTGGCACCTGCAATTTGATTCCATTATGTGAAATTCTGTTCATTTCAGTGCATATGTTTACTGTACGAGGGGTTGCAGATAGCTTTTTTTTTTTTTTTTGTTTTAAACATAAAGTATTTTACATGCTATTAAGATAAGGCTTAAAAAGTCTGAAACCTGTCGCATCCTAGCAGCTAAAGACTGTATTTCTAAACACAGGATTGGTTTCTCCCCTCATTTCTGCCCCTTTCTTCCTATATTAGTTTCACTTCTCAGACTTTTCAATTTCTGCATATTTTTGTATAAAAATTATATTCAAATGTATGCAAAAATAAACTCGACTCGAAGAGGTCTTGTCTGTATTTTTTGTACATCTGTTACAGTCTTAATTTTAGCGTGAAGCTCCAAACTATCGAAGGCTGGTACATGCAATGTGTGAAGCAAGAGGGTTTTCATAAATCATAAAGGTATTTGCTTGATGTCCTCCTTTGTAGGGCACAGACAAACCCATGGCAGAGGCAGTTTGGAGACACGGATTCACTATAATAATACCAACAACTGATATGTCAGTGTGGGGAAATTCGCTTTACCCCTCCCCCGACTTGCTCTCTGTAGGTGAGAGCAAGCTGGCCATGAAGGGCAGCCTCCAGGGGGCCGGGGGCCTCACTCCAGGAGCCACAGACATACCACGGTCAGGCTCAAACTGGTAACCTTACAATCACAGAGAGCCCACTGAGGCACATGCTGCTCCAAGACCCTTGGCAACAATGGGGTTCAAACTCACACCTCCAAAGAGACTGGAGCCTTATAACACTCCGCCACACTACCATTGGAAACAGGAACGGGAAGGAACACATTGTGTATGTGTGTCTGTATGTGTATATGTATGTGTGTGCATATGTATGCAGGGGTGTGTTCCCCACAGTGCGATGATAACCTATTTTTTTAACATGGTCCCCACAAGGCTCTGTGAATGCAACCAAAAAACTAAAAATGCCAGGACAGTGGTGAGCAGTGCTGGGCTGGTTTGGAGAGACTTCACTTAATGCATTGATCTGTTGTTCAGCTAATTAAAAACAAGCACAAGCAGTACTGGAGCAGGAACTACATAAAAAAACTTCTAACAAAGTGAGTGAACTAAGGGTCAAACCTCAGATTTGTTCTGCCCCCCTCTGGTCACAAGACACTTACAGGTGTCATACAAGTGAATTAAAGTACTTAAACAAGTATTAACTGCTGGTTGATTTAAACCCTTCCCTCAAAGTATCTCCGTAAGTATGCACATACAGATAAATTGCTATTTATGTTAAGATATCAACCATGCCTTTACATTTAGCCCATAAACATAAATTAAACTTACATCCTTACATGTTTTCCTGTCTGAAACCTGTTCCTAAATCCTGCCATTTAATAGTCCTTTAATGGGATTTTTGCAGCCAAAGCTTTTGCATAGCATAAACAGTGAAACTGATGTTTTAGTTTTGCATTTTATTATATCCGTGTTACAGAGCTGTGTGCCCCACAACACATGGAGAGCCAGTTTCATTAGTTTGCATACCAAAATGCAAATGGAGTTCTGGGAGTTTTATGAATAGGGGGCAGGGATGGAGAAGGGGGTCTCTGTAAATTGTGAATTCTGCAAAATCCTTTGTTATCAAAAGGGTCACTTGGTAAAATATGCTGGGAGGGAGGATCAAAGATTTCTGACACCTCTAACACCAGATATTAGCAAGTATGAAATATGCTTTTTAAATAGCTGACATTTAGACATTTTTATATTAAAATTAAATAAAATCTGAGACAGACTAGTGTCACTTTCTCAAAGCACCTGCTTTTTGGATGGAAAATGTATGCACATATGTAGGCCTGCCTGAAATATATGGAGATAATTACTGAAATAATGATTCTATTTTTAGAATTGATTTTAATGTTAAAATAACATTTTTCTACCTGGTAATTTAAATGTTAATACTGTTATACACTCACCTAAAGGATTATTAGGAACACCATACTAATACGGTGTTTGACCCCCTTTCGCCCTCACTGCCTTAATTCTACGTGGCATTGATTCAACAAGGTGCTGAAAGCATTCTTTAGAAATGTTGGCCCATATTGATAG
>JABFEA020000002.1:25889371-25916499 GCA_019775915.2 Cyphomyrus plagiostoma
TTAACCTCCTCAGCATCCATTTTCGCATTTCTCTCGCGCTAATCAAGACGCATCACATGACCGTGCAAGCCCGAGCCCGTGTAAAATTATATTAATTAAGCCCGGACCCGACCGAACCCATCGGGTCCTGTCGGGTCCCGTCGGGTTCGGGCAAAGATCTTCAGCTCTAGTTTGGGGTCATCTTCTACGGAGCCTATTGGCAGGTGCAGATTAATGCATAAGCTGTCCTACACTATAGCATCAGGGCCTCGGGAAAGATGGAATGGTCAGTTAAATCGGCAACACCGTGTTTGTGCTGATGTCAGCCTATAGGTGGCCAGATCTGTTAATCCACTCATGTTTCTAGGTATGGTGGGATTTTATGGGATGGCCATAAAGAGCAGCATGTTGTTCTCCTTTTCACTTCACCTTACCTGAGTCTGATTATGAGCAGGGTTGGTGAGCCTCAGCAGAGAGGGAATTAGGGAGATGGAAACAGAAAGAGCACAGAGGAGGGAGGGATGCTATAATGTTCTGCATGAGCTCTGCACTGGTTCCGCAGTGTTCTTGTGTGGCCATTCACTGAGCCCCCTTTTCCCTCAGGAGTTCATCCTGGCAGGGATGAGAAGGTCCCAGAAGCTCTCATTCGTGTGGGTGGGGCTGAGTGACCTTCAGGAAGAGGAGCAGTGGGTGTGGCAGGATGGGACGCAAAGGAACATGTCGCAGTCATAAATCGGTCATACTAATTATACTAGCATTTAAAACAGTAACATAAGGTATGGGATGTAATAAAATGGATCATGTAATTCATTTTGTGATTAACTGCTGTTGTTTTTATCTGGGAAGCCCGTGGCATGCAAAGTTTTTTCTTACAACTGGCTCTTATAACCTTTGAAATAAATCCCATGTGCAATGAAAGTGAATCTTTCAAGAAATGCAATAGCAATATCTTGCATAATGTTTTGAATGCATGACCCCATCCAAAAGATAAGCTGTTTGATGGTAGATACAATATTTGAAATCGTTTTCAATAATTTATCCTCATAGAAAAGCATTCCTCTTTTTCTATACTTTATTTAGCTCTGAAGAGTTTTCTGAGAAATTAAGGAAAAAGTGACTGAGACATAAAATCCGGATGGGAAAATGTGCCTTTCAGTTAGCGCTGCATGACGTGGTTAGTCACATGACCCATTGCTCCCGCAGGATGTAGATACACTGGAACTCAAACGAAACGGACTACGCTGACATCAGGAGCTCTGGGTAGCTGGGGGGGCTGTGGTAGCGTGTCTCCTCGAACCCTGTGCATAGTCCGAGGCAAGCATCTCCCTCAGTGCCCCTGACAGCCACATCGTGGGGACGCTCTCAATCCCCTCTACACCTATTCCAGGCAGTCGGACCTTTAGACTGGCTTTATCATGCTATCTACTGGTATCATTTTAAATCATATCAATGTGCTTCACTGCAGATTGATTTTCATGGATTCCTGATATGGATGGCCAAGATCCTTTGGGTGGTTTTTTTTTTTCGTTTCCGGGTGATCAATCCTATTAATAGTTCATCGACTGTGCCCTGCGCCTGTGGCCTCCTGGCACTCCACTTTCTTCCCCAAGACATGCTGTTAAGGTAATTGGTGCCTCTAAACTGCCTACAATGCATGACTGTGTGCGTGTGCCCCGATACAGACGGGCATCCTGTCTAGTGCGGACCCCAGCCTTGTGCTCCATTCCAAAGGTGCGGAGATGCTTAGTCATACATGTATTAAAATAGCGGAAAGGAAGTTGGCAGAGGAGAAGTTTACACTGGTGATCAAAATTATGGAAACACTTCCTTTTTTTTTTTTTTTTTTTAGGGATTGCAGAATTTTATTCCAGATATTTAATCGCCCAGTCTATGGCATTCGTACCATTCTTTATAAACATTTCCATCAGTATTTCTGTAGAAAGTCTTAAAGTTTCACATCAGAAATGCGTGGTGTCTCCACAATTTTGGCCATTAGCGCACATACACCCTGTCTGACACACACCGGTAAAAACAAAACTTTGTCCCTAGCAGCAAGTTTATGGAGCTGTGAATGAATGACTTCCCGGACATTAGGAGGAAACATTTAGTTACTGTAACCAAGGTTTTGTATATTTTAGAACCCCTCAATGATTGACATTCTTTTAGCAGCATGTCATGCATTTAGTGTCAGTCCACAAGCCACTCTATGTTCCAGATGTACTTTTATTAGTGCTTTTATTAACATACAGAACATTTTCATTCTGAATACACGGTAAATGTGATCACCAGCTGGCCCATGGGAGGAAGTCATGAGTAGCAGTCAATCGTCAGTGTCCTTATACTCTCACCAGAGGCGGGATTGTCAACATTTAGGAGTTAGCATACTACAAAGATAAGGAACATATAACATATGGAATGATGCAGAGCGCCGAGAAAACTGTAAAAAGGAAGTAACAGTTGATTTTTTTGTACATGTTATTTACATTATACATGTTTGACCCAGAAAGGGTGACAATTTGTCACCATGTGGAATATAAATTAAGCTCAAATTATGGTTTAAACATTTGGGCTATTTGTGCAAGGCTGTATTAAAATTGCGCTTTTATCCATATTTTTCTTAACTGCAAATTTTTATGCTTGATATTTCTCTTTGGTGCTTTATTTGATGACAAGGAACTTTACATTCAGTGGCCATTTTATTCCATACATCTACTCGTTAACACAACTGGCCAGATTCCTCTGAACAGTGAATCACGTGGCTACAAATGCATACATATAGCACACAGTGTCAAGAGGTTTAGGGGCTCTGCAACCAATCAGAACAGCTAAGACACGGAGTGATTGTTAGTTACCATACACTGTGATCCCAGCCTCTCAGCACCAGCCACTGTTCTTCCTAGACACTACAGTGGCCAGAGTTTTGTGGTTGAAAACATCTTGTTGATGAGAGGTCAGAGGAGACTAGCCAGACTAATTAAAGGTAACAGGAAGACCATACGAAAATTTCCCGCTAGGATCAATGAAGTTTTTCTAATATAATTTAAAGTGCAAAAATAACACTCGTGGGAGTTTCACACAAAAATGTTCTGAGGGCAGAACGAGAAATGATTAGTTCTCTCTCTGTTCTGAAACAGATTGTAGGGAATGTAACTAGAGGAGGCGGAATCAAATGTCTTGGTCTTCGCCTACTCTAGTTGCTTGGTCCCACCTCTTCAACAATCTGCTTAGTTATCTCTCGGCTCTGAAACAATCGTTTTTCATTCTGCCCTCAGAACATTAGTGTGTAAGTATAACTCCCATTAGCAAAATTAATAGCTCAGCGGTCTGCAGAAAGGCTTCCCTGAACACTCAGCTGAAAAGTATCGCAAGGAAGAAGCAAGTCCTACACAGTGCAAGGTGCAGGGTTTCCCGAAAAAAAATGGCCAATGAGTGTAGATGCCAGAGAGGCTTACTGTACTTGATTTACTGGGATGCTCCTAGGTGAGCACTTAGGGGGATGGAGGCAGATTTCGGCGAGGAGATGGTGATGAGCGTCCTGCCGTCGAGGGGTGCAAACAGTGGGTAGAGCTTCTCGCGGAAGGTGTCGGTGAAAGTGTAGATGTGTGACTTGTTTTTGACGTCGAAGAAGGAGATCTGGCCGTCCTCGTAGTCCAGGTAGATGCCCACCCTGTGGGGAACCAGCCCCGCAGGCAGCGGCGTCTCCGGCTTGGTGCAGGCGTAGAAGTGGTGGGTGCTGCGCCACAGGGCCCAGTAGCCGGCTGCCGGGGTCATGGGGAAGCGGCCCTGCCTGCGGGATGAGGCGGCGGTCAGGCCCAGGCGCCAGTAGCCGTTGTTGGCCAGGTCCACTTCCCAGTAGTGGCGGCCAGAGGAGAAGCCCTCCCAGCCGAGGACGCAGGGCCAGCCGTCGAAACGCTGCCTGCTGGGGGGCAACATGGCTTCCGACAGCGCCTCCTGCACGCACTTGCGGTCGTCCGACAGCAGCAGCCAGGGGTGGCTGCTCGCGGGATCCAGCGTCACGTCATCTGTGCGCACACGGGGGTGGAAGGGGTCAGACGCACTGGCACTACATAAAGCAGCGGCTGTTTCCTCGAGGTCCAAAGTCAATTACCTTCAGCGCTGCAGATCCAGTCCCAAACTAGAAAGCAGGACGACACTCATGGTTAAAATCAATGAAGATGGTAAAAGGTGTCATACGGCATAATGTTAATGGGGGGGTGACAATGTGGATTATGGATTTACCTCTGACCCATGTGAATTTATTACTCTTCGTTTTGACCGATATTACAACAAAGTTGAGGATAAATGAATGAAATAAACAAGCAGCGTGGCTTATAAAGGATAAAGGAGACGCAGCGATCTAAAAAGATTAAAAATCATTCAGCCGAGAGGGAGAGAAGATGGCCTGGAGATACAGGCACGGGGAGACGTGTGAGAGACTAGCAGAAGCAGGCGACGTCTCACAGGCTCCAGTCTGCAGGGCTAATCCTACAAAGAGGCGCTTGGGCAGCAGAAGCTGCACTGCTCTACATGCATTCCCCTCTACCCTTCAAGGGACAAAACACTCAAGTCCTTCCACTCGAGGTACTAAGCTACCTGTACCCCATCCAGCTCCCAATGAACAGGCTTTTTATAAACACGTACCTGAATTCGGGATGTATCTCGGAGTCCCTGCCCAAAAAGAGGCCGACAGGTTAGAGAGGTCGGATCTGCGGGTACCTGCACACGATCGCCTTGATGTCTGGGTCTCCTCGCGTTCTCTCAGGCCGCTGGAGACCAGTACAGCACACTGATACCACGGTTCCATGCGGCCCAGGGAACAAACTCACCCGCTTTCCATGTGTGCTGCTTGGCCGACAGCCACAGCTGGGGGACGAGGCCCTGTGGAGGAAACAGGAGGGGGAAATCAGGGGACGTACACTCCACGAAGAGAGTCAAAGATGTCGGCAGGGAAATGGGAGGTACCAGTGTTCAAAAATGAAATGGTCCGTTATTTGCCATTTACACAAGTACAGGTACACTGGAGTACTTCTCTTCACCTTGCATCTTGCTCTCCATGAGAGACACAGACACATATGCAGGTGACAGCAAGCTTGGGGGACCTCAGCGCTGGGTCAGCCAGCATGCGGCACCCCTGGAGCTGGGGGCTAACGGCCTCGCTCACCAGCCCACGGACATGTGACTGCTGAGGCCAGGCCTCAACCCGGTAACCTTCTGATGCCAGGTACAGGGTACTAACCCGCTGAGCCACCTGAGGTGGAAGACGGGGTGAGGGGCCAGTCTCAAAATAAAAACCAGCATAACCTACTTAGGAGGTGCTGGTTGAATGAAACATTAGCATCTGGCAAGTTCAGGAGTCTTAGAGAGGGCAAGGCCAAACTGGAATCCACACCCCTTGCCCCCCCCAGTCACAGTGTTACATCCTGTTAGATATCAATGTACATTTGGCATTACAAACTGAACTGCTCCCACTGAACTAGGTTTGCACCCGTTCTCTGGCCCTTACGACCATTCATTAAACGTTAGTTAAGCAGGCTTCAGAAGCAGCCCGTCTGTCTTTTACGACACCTGGTCGCCAAGTGGCCAAGACTCGAGAGTTTGAGGTCAGCTTGGCGACATTCAGCCACTGTGCAGAGTTAATATGAAAATGACACAACCAATCACTAATATTCTAGATGCACAAAAGATGCCAATTCAATGGCTTTTGGCCGGACGCAATAAACGCAGAAGTAGGGCAGTACCTGCAATAGATAATCTATTTCAAAGTCAGCTGGTTTTGTAATAAGACTTAGGTGGGACATCAAAAAATCTCAAGATGGAAATGTTGCCTTTTCAGAAACTCCTGTGGGCACACAGCTGAGAACAGTAACAGGCTGTCCCGCCCCCTCCCACACACACACTGCTGGACTCACCTTGCTGCCCTCCTTAAGCAAAGACCAGGTGATGAACTCCAGCAGCGGGAGGAGGTGCACAAGCCTCTTCTTCCTCAGTCCCATGTGGCGAAGCATCTGCAGCAGCTCATCACCCGGGACCCCGCAGTTCTGTCAGCGTGAGACATCATGACAGAGTTAGTTTACTGCAACCCCCACCCCGGAACAAAGGCTGCTTACACACACAGGGGAGATGTCGATTCGTAATGCATTCAGCTTATATCCATCCATCCATCCGCAGATGGTACAGGGCGGAGGCTGTATAGCACACTCCCAGGAAACAGGTCAGACATTTTTCAGACTCAAACATTGAGTTGTTTTCAATGTTTGTTTTGTTTTTTGTGAGTATTTTTTGGGACTACCTTCATTTCTATTGGTATAACCTTAATCCTATCAATGACAACCTTAACCGTAAGTAACTAAACACAGAGGTGGCAAATTCAGGTCCAGAAAGTAAAAATCCAGACCATGATTTACTTTCAACCAAACAGGTGAGCTTAAAGAGTCACAGTCACAGATACTCAATTGGTTGGTTGAAACAAAATCATGGTCTGGATTTTCACTTTCTGGACCTGAAATTGCCACCTCTGACTAAACAAAATACAAGACTTAGCATTTTTAGTGTTTTGATTGCATTCACAGATTTTTATAAGTTTCCCCTTCTAGGGACCGAAAAAATGTCTTTATACGGTCAAAATAACAGGTTCTTATTACATTGTGGGAATATTTGAATATTGTCCCCACAAAGTAATATATACATGACCACACACAGATACATATACACACACACTTGATCCCCTACCTCTGAGACAGTTTGCAGTTCACTGGCCCATTCCATGATCCTCTGCTCCACAAGACCCTGGTCATTGGTGTTCTTGTCTTCTGTGCTGTCCACACTGTCATTTCCGTGAGTCTGGGCCTGTTCAAACAGCTATGAAGACAGACAGGGATAATTATTTAAAATATAGATGCTTTCATCCACTACCATATATTCATTTTAGATATTTATACAGCCATCTAATTTACATCAGCAATTCTGAATTCTGGAAGGCAATGAAACCAATGATTGTGCTTGGAAGGGTTTATCTATCAAGGCAACTAGTAATGAGCGTAAGAGAAAATGTGGGTCTCTCGGAAAAGCACCGCTTTGTAAAGCACAAGCTGCTGCTTACCGTATCCACATTCTTGAGCTCTTCCGCCCACTGCAGGATGAGCTTGCGGCTGTCCTCCAGGCTGCGCTCCTCCAGGCTGCGCTCCTCCAGGCTGCGCTCCTCCAGGCTGCGCTCCTCCAGGCTGCGCTCCTCCAGGCTGCGCTCCTCCAGGCTGCGCTGCTGCCACTTGCTGCACGACGCCTCCTCGCCATCAGGCTCCTGAAAAGGCACGGTCCCAGATTCAATGCCATGGACTGGTTTGGTAGCTTAGGGTCTGAATGTAATGCAATGCCAACCCCAAGGGGAGAAGAAAAAAAAAAAAAAGTCATTCACTTTTAGTTAAAATTTATGTTGTTCTGTAATTCTTGTACTCAATGTAAGGCACTTACATGCCACCGTTTATGAGCTGTGCTATATAATCGCCTCCCAAAATAATCAGGTTTCTTAATCCTGACTCTGCCATGAGAATATCACCAAGTCATAAAAGCAACATTTCTGGCAACACTATGATAATTAAAATGTGCTGCAAGTCCTCAGCACAAACGATTGCGTGCAAGTGTAGGTCAATAATGTTCATTATGCTCATAAAAGCTTATCTTTGCTTCCCCTGAATTTTATTTTTTCCCACTGGATATACAACAGCAATTGACGGTCAAGATTTAAGCAAACCAATGCACCTCAACGGCAATTCCACTGAGGTTTGTGGTACACTGCAAGTCCCTTCTGGCCCTTTTCCTACTTTCCTGAACCAGTAAGTATCAGTCATTGGCCAGCGACATAATGCGGTATAACAATCAACACAATGCTTCAGATGAGTTCACCTTAAATATCTTGCCTTTAGAAATCACACTATTTCTCACTCACAAATTATCAGAATTCACAGTAAAGGTATCAGTGGGTTATGCAGTCAAGAATAAAAGGCAATATTCCCCTTTATCCAGAATAAGACACTGACCGATCTGGTTAGGCACCAAACGACAAGATTCCATGGATTTATAACATTTTAGAAAATCATACCAGCTACCACATGATTATAAAACCAAGATTGAAAACAACAGACCTGTAACTGAACTAAGCTCGTAGAGTAATTTTTCCTGTGACTCCATTCAGCTCTGGTTTCAGGACTACGGGGTGAAAGTGCAGAATGCAGTGACAGTCACATGAATTGCCACTGGCACGCAAACCGGCACGCAAATCAGTACTGACATGGCTATAAAGCTCTTAAGGGGCCCATAAGAGTGTGTGACAAAAGAGCAGGATAGCGGAAGAGGAGGACATCTGAGGTGAACTCATCGCTGATAAAGAGTCAAGAGTCATTAGGGCAAGGGTAAGAATTCCAGGTTTCAGCATTGCATACTTACATGTTCTCTGACTCAGGTTCCCCTGAGTAGATATCACCGATTGGAGGGGGGGGATTCCCCCAAGTAGACGTCACATTTTTGTCAGGGCCTCCTTGTGGCGATCAGGCCTCAAGCAGCTGCCTACCCCTCCACCCAGCCCTGATTAGCAGCCTTGTTACATTCCAAGATTACGCTCAGGTTGAGTTCACAGTGCAGGCTTACCTTGCAGATTTGCACCACCCTCTCCTTCCACTCGTTGATGAACTTGACGCACTCCTGCAGACTGCGTAGATTCCTCAGGCCCTGGAGCCGGGAATTATGCTGGCGAGCATGAAGAGAAGAATCAATGAACGAGATTACCAAAACTCACCACCCATACTATTACGTATTGTATTCCATGTTTTTCTCCATTACCGATTTTCCTGCTGTGATCTTTCTCTCTCCGTGTCACTCATCCGTTTTCCTTTCCTGGCTATCACCTTTCCCCTTTAATTAGGCTGACACTGGTATCGCCAGGCACATCATTCAATTCTGATTTTTTGCTCAGATCAGATTTGTCCATCTTGACAGTTCACATTCAAAAGTACAAGTGACCTGTATCTGACTGTAATGTGAACACAATCGGTCCTCCAAAACGTCACGCATGCGCACATTGATACGTTTTTACGCGAATAAAAAGCTGGTCGTAAAATTGGCATGTTGTGCGGCCATGACCACTGCGCTGATTCAAGTCTTTTGCCTCTTTAAACTTTGACTTCAGGCTCTTTATTTTTCTTTGGCATTGTAGCCACGTTCATGTCCACGCTCTGCCATTTCTTTGCAATTATTTCAAATACTACTCTATTACGATAGGTTCCGTCCAGTTTAGCTTGAACAGATTCATTTCCCCAAATATCAATTAAATCCCCACCTTCTCCATCCTTCCACTGACTTATCGCAGCTCACCTCCATTTTCCTGCACTGCCGGCGCAGGCTGATGTCAGCGCAAGCATATAAGCAAAAAGCCACATGAATTCCGATCTGATCGTTCACGTTCAGGTCACATGGCCCCGTATCGAATACGTATCCGATTTAGTATCACATATGAAAGTGACACAAATCTGATTTGAAAAGATCAGATCTGTGGCACATTAAGGCAAAAAATCCAATTTGAGTCACTTCAGCATGGCAGTGTGAACGTAGATTTACAGCGCATTTCTACTCCTGTCACTTGCTTTTGATTCTCACATCCTCAGCATAACAGCTACTCAATGAGGATGGATCATACGAATCACAGTGACTGAGGATGGATCATACTCAGTTGGATTCTCATGTTTATCAGCCATTATCGGTGATGCCCGCCGCACACCCGTGCCCTGGGGAATACCTGCATGCAGGTGGAACTCTTGACCAGGCTGATGGGGGCAGAGCTGTGAGCCTGCAGTTCCTCCTGGGGAACGGACCAGCGCACGGCACTGATGGAGTGGCTCTGTGTCGTGCCCTCCATCCTCACCCTGAGAGTCTCTGTGGGTTCAGAGGTCAAAGGTCACACCTTGCTTTTATTTTCCTGCTGTGCTTGTGCTTCTAGCTACATTTTGAGCCTCCCCACACATTCAATTGCAGCCACACTCCAGCCCCATATGGCAGCAGTTTTACCAGTTGGACCAACAGTAATCAATTGCCAAAAAAAAATAAATTCTACATGTTTTTGACATACAGAAAATACTCACTGTGAGTTTTGTCCTTCAGAATGCCCTTC
Organism: Cyphomyrus plagiostoma; assembly: GCA_019775915.2. Taxonomy (NCBI): domain Eukaryota; kingdom Metazoa; phylum Chordata; class Actinopteri; order Osteoglossiformes; family Mormyridae; genus Cyphomyrus; species Cyphomyrus plagiostoma. The sequence continues at coordinate 25,899,507 of JABFEA020000002.1, forward strand.
ATTTCAAATTCTGTCACCTTAACTAGTGGCATAAAATATCTGCGCAAAAGATGTACAATCGATCACAAAAAGGCCAATAGCATGGTACGGTGTTAATTATTTTTAAACATTCATTAAAAAGTTTATAACCTTGTATATTAATAACAGAAATTTATGGACTGTAAAATGCATGGTCATAATAAAAACATTGTCATTAATACCCATGGATAACCAATATCAGCAATTATAGTTATTTCAAAAATTCTCCTGTAACTTTAGTATTGTTCTGCAAGATCATGCCAAGTGTAAAAGAACAATGCATAAGAAAAGCTAAAAGATGAAGTCGTATACAGCAGTCCCCGCTAGGATAGTTATCTAAGGGGATAAGAGTAACTGGGTTTACGTTCCGATATTCCCTTCCTGGTGACAGCACATTCTTAACTCTGGACACTGTCCCTTAATGCAATAAAAACAATAGTGGGCAAACAGGTTTTTTAAATAAGAAAATGCACATTGATATAACAGATTGTCTTTTCTAAAAGTAGTAACCAGTACTTTACAATATTACTTAAAAGACAAAGATCTATTTAATATACATTTATATAAGGCAGAATCATGGAGGTCCTGAGCCTAGCGGGTATGGAAAATGGGTGGATGAACGTTTATCCAACAACCCTCTACCTCCTACAGTCCAGTTACTGTTCATGACCATAATTAATAACCATTAACTAAAACAATTTTTGGAAGACATTTGAAGAAACGTGACTGACTTTAAACACGTATTCAAAACAATGCTAAATAATTAATCTGTGACCGAAAACACCAATCATGGTGAGAAATCTGCTTAATTGTACCCTAATAAATTAGAATTCAATTTGGACCAAAGAAAGCAAATAGCAGATCCCTGGGAGCACAAATAAGACGCTAGTTTTCAGACTGATTAATTTTTAATTTCCTTCTTGTGGAAGAAAAACTTTTTCCCCCCACTTTCCTTTACAGTAATGCGCCAACTGAATACATACGAAAATTAATTTAACTGGATATAAATTAATTTAAAAACGTACCTCCTGTTACAAACTACGTTTGAATACCACTATCAAAGGAAAAAAAATGCTTAAATGTTTTTGACTAGCTTCTATAATGGTCTAAACTAATATGTATGCATAATAGCATGCACAATTCCAATTAAGTTGTTTGCAGTTACAACAAGAGCATAGCCTGTAAATTAAACTTTTACGTGAGTACAACAAAAATAATTTGAGTTCTTACCTGCTTTTGGAAGATGGGCCGGTGCGCAATGCAGATCTGGACAAACTAGACAGTGAAGCCCTCGGTTTCGCCGCTTTTGTTACCTGCTTGACGATCTTTGGACTTTATTGTACACGAAAGGTTGCGTTTAATGGGCGTGCTGATCCACGCGTACCTGTGATTAGTGTGGGCGATTTACGCTCATAACCCATAGGAGTTAATGACTGACTTAATTTAACTGAACTTTTGTAACTATAAGGAAACATTCCTGTTATCAATATACTGTAGACAGTAATTGATGACGTTACCCATCAGCATCACATTTACGTCGGCAGGTGTTGTGCCAAAAAGTGACTGTCTGCCAGAAACTGATTAGGATCCGCGGGAGCGCGCACAGCCTGTTCAGGACGCATCGCAGTTTCTGTGCAACCAAGGCGGGTAATTTCGATATCAGATCGTCTTAAAGTGCAAAAAATATACAGTAGATGTATCCCCGAGCAAATAGCGATTTATATTTCTTTACACTCTTCTGGGTTGTATTTACATGATTAGTAAACATCTCACCCATTTTTACCAATTTAAAACACCTCTATAGCACCAGTATAACCAGTTCAGTTTTCCAATTGCCAAAAAGTGATTACAATCAAAACCTTATTACTGAATACCTCCCTCTGCCTGATTTAATTTATTTTACACTCTTATGGGTTGTATGTACATGATTAGTAAACATATAACCCATCTTTATGATTTTAAACAACTCTATAAGACCAGTATAACCCATACAATGCAGTTCTCTTATTGCCAAAAAGTGATTACAGTCAATACCTTTTTACTGAAAACCTCTCTACCTGATTTTATTCATTTTACACTCTTCTGGGTTGTAGAATAGATTTCTTAAGTTTAGGAGTGTTCTTACCTTCCATAAATGTGGTTGGACATAGGATTTTCTTAATCTTTCCCCAAAAAACAGATGCAAAAAAATACAAATCAAAACAGAACTTAAGTGTATTACATACAGTAAAGTTATTTTTCGATACTTAGTGCTAAAAGAAAAACAGATGCTTTAGACATCTGTCCTATAAAGGTGTAAAAATGGGTGAGATGTTTACTAATCAGGTAGAGAGAGGTTTTCAGTAATAAGGTATTGACTGTAATCACTTATTGGCAGTGTGTTAACTACATTATACTGGTCGCCCTCTCCTTATACTTTTGAGTAGTGGCCTACCTAGGTTATACAGACTAATCGGGGCACCCAGTCAAGCAAGGTTAAGTTTCCTACATGGTTACATTATATCACTGAAGTGAGGTGCAAGTTTGCGATAGAAAACTTGTGTTTGTGGTCGCCCAAATTAAATCGGCTAGTGTTTAGGGTGTTGGGGGGTTCAATGTTGATTTGTTGAAACCAAACCCTTGCCGTGAAGCGTGACTGCATAATTCTAGTCCAGGATCTGCTTTTTATCGTTTCAGTCGAAGACAGCTCTGTTATTCTATGTCTTGCATCGAAATTACGCATTGCTAATTTGGAGCTCTGCCCGTATTAGGATATTACTTATCATTGATTTCCCTAAACAATTGCGCATATAACAACTCCTGTTCCGTTATTCCCAGCTGATCATATAGCAAGTCACCTCACGCGGTGCTTACTGAACGTATACAACATTTTCTAATGGAAATGTACATTAAAGTTTAAACGTAATACAAAACCAGTATTGATGCGACCCATCTCTAAGCAGAATTAATCCCATTGCTGGTCTTAAACTCATTGTGTACAGGTAGTTTTTAAATCCCCTTTATTTGATCTCCCGCAATTCCGTATGCAACATGTATTTGTGATTGAAGCCGCAGACACGCAGGGTATATAGATATTCAGGTATGTACTACGATCATGGTTTTAGTCAACAGCTCCTACGCAGAAACCATTTTAAGATGTAGGCCTATTCAAACATTTTATTGATCAGTCTCCCAGTTACTCATCTGAAGCGTAATTTCAAAAGCTAATACATCCGTCCATACACCTATCCATCTTAAATCTAGTGCCTATAATTAATAGCCTAAAGTTCGACACATTTCAGAAAAGTCAGGTTCTGTCAGCTATCTATCGATTGTCTATTATATTAATTCATAAATACCTCAGGCAGAACCAGTACAGACAGATCGACATTTTGGTCACAAGGAAGGAGTATTTGGGAGTCCTGCATTGGCTATAGTACCGTGATTCCTGATCCTGCATGGGAAGCAAACACTCTGGTCCCATATGCCAATTTAAAATCGTGTCGAATTACCGTGTACTGTGAATTGTGAGAAAACTGAGCCATTTCCATAGTCATTAGCAGATATCTTGCGTCTTGTGTGTCTAAGAATGTAAATGAAAGTAATTTATTTTATACATTAGTTAAAATTGCTATGGTGCAAACTTCATGTAAAATGAGGTTTGATTGCTCTAGCGGTCTAGCCTATTACATGGTGATTAGCAGATACTTTTTTGTGGCGGAGGGGAGGATGGAAAAAAGGTTCTGGAGGTGGAAGAATACAAAGGTAGTATTCGTCTTTGTGCTTCATTGTAATATATCCAAACATGCGCTACCTGCACAACCCAGAACAGAATATCATACGTGTATCGGGGGTGAAGGGGGAATAAAAACGAGCGAGTTCATCTGTCTCGCGTATTTATTCCACAATCTGCTGTTCTGTGAAGCCTTCTCGACCTAATACGTAAAAAAGTAATGAAAAATTTGAACGTGCGCCAAGAATCTAAATTTGGGATTATCGAAGTCACTAGAGGGCGCCTTAATGTGATCGGCGTTTGTGAAGAAAAGTGACGTGTGATTCAGCCCGAGAGGGTTCTAGTTATGCATTTCAATATTAAATATAGAACAATGTCACAAATTGGTCATACTGATTACAAGTTTTTTTCCCCAAATATATACATCTTTGTAAAAATATACAAACATGTTGGACATAAATTAGCCAAGTGATTATTTTTGATGGGACTCATTGTCACCAAGTATCAGACTCTTGTGTGGGGTTTCTTGCGCAAGAGTAGGAACAGTAGCAAAAACGTGACTTTAGTTCCAATCCTGGAAAAACTGCTTGAAGATGACTCTCTCTCTACCTTGTGGAAGTATCTCCACCTACAACAGGACACACATTGGACATCACTCTCCAAGAGCATAAGAACTTAAGGGATATGAGGTCAAGTCTCAAACTGCGCATCTATGCATATGATGCAAAGAATGGTATTCCCTACTATGCAGATTGCATGAATCTTAATCTAATGGCACCAAGGCAGTGGCAACTGCTGTTATAAATTTATTCCAATAATGATGTCAGTTTAAAGATGTCTTCATGTTGTACACTGATTTCTGAAAGGACAGTGCTGCGCCACTTTACTACTCACCTGTGTTTTCATCTGGGGATAATTCATCTTCTGGATGAAGTCGTCAGCCATCTTTAGAGCTTCCCTCTTCTCCTCTGCATTGGCTCCACTGCCTGCCAATCAGAATGAAGCAGTTGTGCATGTGCATTCAGCTGCTCTCCCCAATTTCACCACAATTCAGGCGTCCTCCACCCTCGAGTCGCATTCCTCCCCTGTACCTTTCCAGACAAAGATCTTCCCGTTGGCTCCATTGTCTAGTATGAAGCAGTCATCACGCACTAGGAGGTCCCGACTAAATGGGCTCTTCACAGACACTTTGGTCAGTTTCATTGAACCTGTGGCATCGGAGACCTGTGGAGCAAAATGAAAATCAAGCAATTCAGTGGAATCTGCGTCATTGGTCACAGATGTCCTTCTGGCTCCCCCCATCACCACCTTGTAGAGGGAGGCAGAGTTGGATGCGTCAGCTTTGGTGTCCTCCTCTGGGGTGCTCACCTTCAGAGCTGGCATTGGGCCCAGCACCTGTCATAATCATAAAGCCATAAAAGAAAGGCAGTAGAAGTTTAGCGTGACCGAAACAAGTTTCAGCTCATTCAATACTTAATGTTATAATTGATGCAAACAATCTGTTTTGAAACTTACACTATGGTTAGTCCTTATATTGGTTTCTATATAGTGCAAGTTACACAAGTCTGGTACTATACATGGAACTGGTTAATTGAGCTGTTCCTACTCATACCATCTGCTTACCATAAAAATTCCTGCCTAATTAGAGTGGAGTTAAACCAACTTCTGGTAGGACACTTATGTCCTTCCATTTACCGGTAATTGTTCTTGGACCATTGCAATGGGCCGGTGACCCAGTGTGGGTTCACTGCACCTTGTGCCACGTCATTCCATGGAGAGACACTCGATCACTGAGACCCTAAGCACACTGAAGATGCGGGATGAGAGCATGGAGGAAATCCCACCTCAAGCATCTCCGTAGTCTCCTCCCCTTCGCTGATATTGGTAATCTGGGCTTTCCCATGCCTCTCGGTGTCACGGATCAATGTGGCGATCTCGTGCACTTTCTGCTTCTCGAAGATGTTCGCCTTTGAGCCCACCCAGGACACGATTGTCTGCGATACAGTAAAAGGGTTACAGGTGATATTTGATCACTCTGGGGTGGTGTACAGCTCCGTGGGTTAGGGCGCCATGCCTTGTCGATAGGTCAACAGTTCAAATCCCGTGATTGGCAGAGGGTGCTCTTCGTAAGATCATTGACCCGAATTGCTCCAAGGCTGAGCTGACTGCTTTTTCCAACATGCCTTGGATAAAAGCATCAATGTGCAAATTGTGAAACATTTCAGAGCATGTGCTGCTATGTGGAAAACCTTGGTGATGTAATTCTGAAAATGTTCGATAGATCTAGTAAAATAGCCCAGGAGCTGATCCCTCTTCCTGTCAATCACAATCATCACCACCCTCCAAGTCCAGCACAGATCTGTTTTCAACCAACACCCCCCCCAGGGCCCAGTGCGAATTTGTCTTCACCTCTCCTAGGTCCAGTATGAAACAGTCCCCTTTGTTGAAGCTGTCCCAGCTGAGCTCCACCTCTTTGGCCCGGATGTTGCGCTTGCCCTTTATCTGATACAACCGGTGGATCAGTCCAGAGTCTGACTGGTTCTTCCGGAAACCGGACTCGACACCGCCCTCCTGCCAGAAAGGAGAGCAGATAAACGACAAGGCGGAGGGAAGGGGGCCTCCATGCAAAGCGGCTCAAACAAAAACAGTCAAAGTGGCACCCAGTGGGGGGGATACATTATTGATGGTGCCAGGGATCTAAAATTAATGTATTCCCACTTAGCTTGAGTGTGATGGTATTTGGCCAGAAAGAAACAATCATATCAGGTGCCAAACAAAACCACACAGAAACAGGCAATAACAACCCAGCATGTTTAAAGCTCATGTTCCCATCTGTTAAATTAGTGTTTCTCAGGCACCCAGGGCTATTGTCGGGACCTGGTCAGATTCCTGTGATGGTCTGGATAGTTAACAGACCATTCAAACCCATCACCACAGAGTAATGACCCGAGTCATTTTATTTCAGAATGATGTTCAATGGATACAGATTTTAACGATTTTTGAAAAAAGATCTATACTATCTACAGTTCAGGAAGAGTTTGTACAATTCTGGGCAAAAATTAATGGGCCAAAGCATTATATTGTTGTGCAATTTGGGGTTGGTCCATTTTTCTGCCGGGGAGTACACTGCCAGTAATGAAGGTATCCAACAGTCCAAGACAGAAACAAGGACCGGCTGTGGTTTGGGGTTTTACCAACATGTTCTTATTCTACATCTTTGGAAAAATAAGTTCTACAGACACCTTCCTCCTCACCTTATAGGTAACCCCTCTAGGGAACAGATTCATGAACTCTGGGGACTCATAGCCCTGGACCTGCCGGTGCTGGATGGGGTCCCCCCCCAGATAGTTGTCCAGCTGGGTGGCCAACATGGCACAGGCCACCTGCTCGTCACGGGAAGACTTCTCACCTGATGTACAGGGGTTGGGGAAAAGGTCAGGTGGTCATACTGCAGTAAGTCAGCTTAGCATTAAGCAATGGATTCATGGTGGAGGAAAGGTACATCAGAGTCCTGAAATGGGGCACATGAAACGTTAACTGGAAAGGCTGGTTTTCTTTGGTTCTCTCCTTTCATCTGTCCCTCCTCTGAGCTCACTACCCCCTATTTCAGGGGTCTCAAACTTCAGTCCTGGAGAGCTACTATCCAGTAGGTTTTCTATGCTACATGGCATTTTGATGAGCCACACCTGCTCCAGGTATTTACCTGAGAACTGGTGTGGTTCATCAGAAGCCGGGTAGGATAGAAAACCTACTGGGATAGTAGCTCTCCAGGACCAGATTTGGAGACCCCTGCCCTACTTGTTTGTCTTTGCATCCCCACATTATCCAGAACATCTCAGAAGCGCCACCGTCACCACTACATTAGACTGTAGAACCAACAGGCACCCCATTCACTCAACCTACCAATCCACATATGCAGGTCCGCACCCTCCTCCCCACGGTTACTGAGCACCAGGTAGGAATCTCCGCTGAAGAAGGCGCCGAACTCCGCAGGTTCTAGCGGCACAGCCTTCATCTTTTCCACCCGCCAGCACATCAGACCTGGCTCACGAGTCTCTGGCCCGAACTGTCCAGGTGCTGCCAGGAAGGGCAACATTCTGCGGCACGAAGGGCAAAAAAGATACTATGACAGATCAGGGAGGAGCTTAATCAAAGATCAGAGAATGGTCAGTTTTGATGGGACTCATTGTCACCAAAAAAAAAAATTAAAAATGTCACCCGTGCCAGAGGGTCACAGGCTTTGGAGTTCATTGAATGAAAGGAAAAATGGGGAGGAACTTCTAGGAAACGCTGGAGTCAAGAACAGAGGTCTGGGATGCTAGGACAGGAATAAAATAAAGACAAGCACAAAGCAAAGGTATGAGAAAGCTGGAATCAGCAGTGCGGACCCAAGCAGGAAGTAAAGGAAGCAGCAGACAGGAGATACAGGCAGAGGTGATGGCAGAGTCATCAGCTAGATGCGATAAAATGTGAAACGAACCCCGGCCAGGCAAACCTATGGCATGATACAGAAACAGTCACTATCAAGCGGTGGCACGACTCAGCATCTGCAGCAGTCTGAAGGAGGCTGGAGCAGCAGCGCTTAAATCCCGTACCAGTAACACTTACGATAAAGAAGTATGCTTCAGGTTTACGACAGACTGTGCAGCCTGTGCTTCTGGATTTGACATTACGGTCCAAAGTGAGAAATTAGATGTCCAAATCTGATGTTTAGACAAAACACCATCACCATTCAACACAACAATTAAAACAAATTTCACTAGTTTAGTTATCCGTGATGCATTGAGAAAGTGGTATCTCCATGGGTCCACGTCCGCATAGTGCCGCAATTTGATCAATCGTCACGTAAAGCAGGTATAATTCTCTCCTTAATGACATTCTCTGCCCTGAGTGTAGTTACAGTAGAAAACGAGGAGCGGTAAACCACACAACAGCATGTCAATATCTCGTTCAATTTGTTGGGTGGAATGCGCACAAAGTGCGCGACAAATACAGTATAACTTCAAATGAGAAAACGCAGCGTTTCTGCTCCATCTATCAAATACATTAATCGCAACAGCATGAACAACATCCCCGCAGCTGTCCATATGGCCGTCAGAAACGTCCTTTTATCTAACGGCTAGGTGTGCATAAGAAACCTGAACGTAGGACGTTTGTGTGTGGATGGTACGTGCATTCCATTGCAAAAGTGAGGACCCATCATGCAGATTAGATCACACGCAGAAATACCAAATTAGACACAGAAAACCTTCACAAAGCTCAGGCCACAATGTTTGCTCAAAACGATCCCGAGCATATTGTGAAGAGTAAATAATGGTGGAAAAGCCCCGGTCCACTTAACTGCATGATACACTCCTCTGCCTCCGGAACGGTATCCGACTCCGGCTCCATTGTGCCCAATCTACCTATGTATGTTTATGGGTGAACGACTACGACTGTGTCAGCCTTCGCCTGGCCCGGTTAGTTTATATGCAGGAGGTAACCGGACCCGGGGCAATAATCCGAGCGTCCATCGAGAGGACACCCTGTGGGGGAAGAATCAGGTTCCCGCGCGCTGTTGAGGGCCACAAGGATAATTAGGCTACTACACCTGCCATCTCCCCAGGCGCTCCAAAAGAAAAATAAACGCAAAGAAAGAGCAGGAGAAACGCAAATAGCCTCATTTTATACAGCCTAAGTAAAGGGATCGGCGGATGGGGAGAGGTGTTGAGCAAGGTTTCCTCAAGAAGGGCCTGTGGGATCGTTATTTTATTAAGAAAGGGAAGAGGCAACGACAAAGTCGCCGAATTAAATCATACCGGAAATGGTTATTAAGACTATCCAAACACCGGTTAATTTCAGAAAGGAATACGTACGCGAGAGAGATGGAAGATGGCATTATTAAAGCGGAGCTATTCAAGTTCATACGAGCATTTCCGAGGAGGTCAAAGGATCGAAAAATAACCAACATTTCGTTTTACCTTTCTCTGTTCAAGCACTGGTAGTCAATCTAATCCGCAAAGGGCCGGTCTGTATGCGGGTTTTTAGGATAACCTGTAGGCCAGCTGTTCAAACCCAGGTGTGAGGACTCCTCAGCCAATCATTCCTCTAATTAGGAATATAATTAGGGAGCCGCTGCGAAAACCCGCAAACACAGCGGCCCTTTGCGGATATGATTGGTCATACCTGCTGTAAAGTATGGCGTGTGCGGGTCAAAAGAAAATGCAGCAAGCATTGTTTTCACATTTTAGATTTCCCCATTCCCCACCTCATCAGCCATTTAGGGGTGGAATGCGTTTATATCCTTTCACATTACTAAGAAGTGCAATTCTTTTCTTGTAGGTAATTTGCATACACCGTGCATATCTATATTATAATTTGCTGTGCCCAGACCCCTAACACATATTACTGAAAAGGCCGGTCTCCTATACTAGCTATACAGTTTAATGTCTCAAACATAAAATCAGTGTCGACGACACTTGGACACCATAGGCAGGATACAGGGTAGTACTCTGGCTGAATATTTAGTACAAAAATGGATTTACTGAAGCTAAAGCAGGGTCCCGTTTGATAGAATTTCATACATGACAGAAGGATGGGTATTGGACTTGGAGGTGAAAACCCTAAATGACCTAATGATTTTTTACGTGGTCCAGTCTGGTCATCTTCGAGGATATTTCTCGGACGGCGCCTTTTCTCTGGTGCAGGGGAGTTTCGAGCTATAGAAGTTAAGGGGCTAAGTCAAGTTTACCTGGGGCTTAACTTTTTTTTTGTTTTTGAAGAAAGACTGCCATCAGGACAAAAATACTCGAGCTATAGCCCGAGTGATCGGACCTACCGACAGCCATACCTTATTTGGTGTTTACGGGTGTTCCATTATTTCGTAACAAACACGAGGCAGATGCTTCTATTAAATCTACTTTCTAACATGGGCGGGGCCTGCATGGTGTGTCCCCTGGGTAACACAGTTCGTGCTCCAAACAAGATGTCATGGAAGATATCTCACCATTGTGAGGAAACAGCTCACACCCATTGTTACACAGTATTGACCGTATAATGTGGCAATGAATGATCAATGGAATGTTTCCCTATCCTTGTATTTTATTAATTAGGCTTGTTTGAGCTGTCGAGTGAAAAGCACGCATGAAATCTCATTAACCCTAATGAGTTAACTGAGGACTCGCTTTAACCCACCAAACGCTTTTTTGGGTCGTTATAATTTGTAATGAAAAAAATAACATGACGTCCGGATTTCAAACGATTAAAGCGACGTTCGTTATTTAAATAGAGCAATTGTTCAATCCAGCACAGACCAAAGAGTTTAATTGTGTCGTTTTCTACATAAATAATAACACGTCGGTTAATTACTTCACCGATTACTAAAAATGCAATATTTACTTTGCACATAAATTATCAGTCTGTAGGGTTTGCAAACTGCCACGAAGGTTTTTATGTAGCTAATTTTAATTTTATAATGGAATAATGTAAATTTGCCAGAAGACTTCTTGCGTGAACGCGAGTCTCTAAGCGTGTGTCACGCCAGATGTGAGAGAATTGGCAATCCTGATCAATACCTATTAAAAGGGATTTTGTCAACAGATAGGTTTAACATGATTAAAAATTGTAGAAAACTGTATTACGTATGGACGATTATTTCACTCCCACCTAATAAATAAAAAGCTTAGCTGAACTGAGCAACAGTATACACAATGATAACTAGAAGTGCGCTCCATGCATCCATCCTCTGTCGATTATCTTGGGCCGGTTTGCTCCCCCCCCCGGGGGAATACCAAGGTGTTCCCAGGTCTGCAAAGAGATATAATCTCTCCAGCATATCCTCGGTGTGCCCCAAGGCTTCCTCCTGGCTAGACCTGCCCGAAACACCTCCCCAAGGACCCGTCCAGGAGGCATCCCTGATAGATGCCTGAATCACCTCAGAAGAGGCCCTCCCTTCAACATTCACCAGATCTACTTTGCACCCAACCCCCACGGCTCCCCCTACAGGTGGTGAACCCACAGGAGGACTGACTGACAGACAGACAGACAGACGTCTTTATTGTCACTATACAAGTACAGCGAGATAGCGTTGGAGCAAAAACCGGCAGATGCATATGAAACTAAGTCTAGTAATTAACTAAAAATAAAGTAGGTAATTTTAAATAAAATAGAATATAAAAAGCAGAGTCAAATAAAATAAAAGATAAAATATAATGTAATAGTAAAATAAAATATAAAAAGTAGATAAGTTTAAATAAGATAAAAGTCCACAGATTGATTATTATTACTAATACTGTAAAGAAAGTGTCATGTGGTTAAGGTGCAAGTGACAGGTGCGATGTTGACAGAAAAAGGTACAGGGTAGCAGAGATATGTGCAGCAGGGTGATAAGTGATAAGATGATGACCCATGTTCTCTCTTCAGGCTATACCCAACTAGGACCTATGTATGGAGCCCCCACCCTCGCTGGCCTGGCTCCAGGGCAGGGCCACTGTCTCCCCAGTCAGGAATTCTCTCATGAAGGTAATCATGCTATTATTTCAAGATAGAAACCATTGCATCCAAGGACACATTGATGATTAAACTGAACAAAACCAGTACATTTAATACAGGGTAGGAGCTGAATAGTCAACAGTAAAGCTGAATGCTCTTTTTTAATCTGGTGATGAGTGAGTATTATTTCAGCAGCAATATAATGAATTTTAAAACCTTAAATTATACATCAGTGCCCTAATAGAAACAACACAATTCTGGTACCTGAATGTCCATTCATGGGTTTGATTAAGCTTCGGGTGTTTGTAGTAAACTGGCAATCCACTACCAAAATGAGCAATTACACTTTAATATGCATACATTTCATTTTATAGTAATGTTAGATGTGCTGGTTTCTATGAATTGCCTGTAGCTGTTATTGCACATACATGATTGTGTGCCATGTGGCAGACTGGATTCCTATCCACGGTGTCCCTGTGTGTCTGTGGATTGGGTCCAGGCTCACCCCAACAAAATAGTCGGTAAGTGGGTATATATAGCATGACAAATGGCACAGGGGGAAATACAACAGAGAAGTAATCAAAATCAGGACAGATAATTAAAAAAAATTTAATAGCAAATTTCAGAAATCAAACAGGAAAGACAAAATCAAATATTACAAAGCCATTACTGAAAGCAACAAATATGCAAAAAATATGGGCTGCTTTCAAAAGATCTGAGGTGGAAGTGCAGATTCACAGCCAAGTTCAGTGTTGAGATGAGAGGTTACAGCCAGTTTTTACCTCCCTACATCAAAGAATTGTGTCAATGTCTCTAACACATCAACATTTTGCAGAATGTGGTATTTTCTGTGACTCTGCAAAAGTGAGAGCTGGACAATAAATAGAACAGGAAGTGTTAATTCGTCAGACACTGGTGCTGGACTATTTAAAAAATCTGATTAAATCGAGCTAGAAACAGTTTGAAGTGCAAATGACAAGCCTGAAATTATTTTAGGTGTATTGAGAAGATGCAGGTCATTGGAAAAGACCGTAATTCTTAGAAAAAAGTTGGAGACAAAAAGGGTTGATTAGCAACAAGCTAGAGACAGACATTCGTCACAGTAAATTAGGCCTTAGGATGCAAGCAGAAAGCCAAATGTTGTAAAGAATGCCACGTATGCTTAACAGCACCAATAAGAATGAATTTAAAATTACAATGAAAGCACAAAAATACCCTGAGAAATCCATTACACTTGCGTTTTTAGTAGGTTTGTGCTTAACTCCAGACGCACGGCATGTTCGTCCGCAGAAATTGCTCGTTTGGGTATGAAGAATCCTACAGCACCAGAGCGCCATCTGGTGTATGCCAGATTTAATGCAGAACTATAGGCCGAGGTCACTTCAGAATTTAGTTCATCCTCAATTGCAAAGCTGCATTTGAAAACTGCCTCTCTTAAAACTCTCTGAAAAAGAAACACACTTTAGGTATTTTGTAAAACTTTTAATCTTCAAGTCAAAAAACAAAAACAGATACAGAATGAAATATTGGATCAATTTTTATACAGTGGCAATTAATTTAAATTTTCCTTTCCCCGGAGACTGTCTAGTCTCAAAATCAGAAAGGGGGGGGAAAGAAACCCTGTCTCAGCAAACTCTTATACGAGGAGTTCATCTGGGCACGAGTGCACACACGCTGGGAGTCCACCAATCGAAACTGACCAAGTTAAGCCTGACAGCCAAAGGAACAGATCAGCCAGGACTATTTTTGGCCATTTCTCTGCAGAACTTAAGACTGGATTTATGTTTTCAGGCAAATCATTTTGCAAATGGGAAAAAAAAGAATGTGAAAGACCAGGTTGCAGGTACCAAAGAGTTTTAATATTAAATTAGCTTAAAATTTATTTCAGGGCCCAACAAAAACTAGACCAACTCCTAGCCCTATACAGTATCAACTCCACTCAACCGCCTTAACATGTAGGTAGAACAAACACTTGTGTCACGGGGGGGGTTTGGTTGCAATAGGATGGAGAGAAAGAGGGAGGATAAGAGTTCAAATCATAACCACAGTCAGTGCCTCTCCTGCCAAACAAAAACACTGCATTTAAGGGGTCGGGGAGATACCCAACTCCACTGGAGCCCACTGTACACTGCACATCCGACCCTTGATGTCCGAGCTCACCCAACCTTACAAAATGCAGTGAGTGGAACGCAAAGTTAGCAAAAGTGCTGTACACAAGGAACTCAGTTCTTAATACTAATAGCAATTCTTATTCCAACCCAGGTCATAACCAGTTATCCCAAGGAACAGGAATCTACAGTGCTCAAGAGATCAAAAGCGAATACCCAGAACTTCCCAGAGAGCACAATCCAAAGTGCCCCTTATTTACACACTTCACAGCATATGTAGCATGAAGAATCCAAGAATCAGCCTGAGCACACAGGCACAAGACGCAAATGAACAAAGGCTTCCTTTCCGATCTGCCGTTTCTGGGACAAAACTTATAAAGCCAGGGGGGCAGTAGCAGAGGACGGGGTTTATGGAGAATTCTGGGGGCAAGTTTGGCTGTTGGGGTCTGATTACACTTCCACATTACTCTTCATCCAAAAACACAGTCAACATACATAAGAGTTCGCAGCTTACAAGAGCTTTAACTGAAAAGCAAATGGAGAGAAAACCAATTTACCAAAAAAAAAAAAGTCACTGATTAGAGAATAAAAAGCTTCCCATTTCTGTTTCTTAAATCTGAACATAAAGCATTTATATGTCTGCTAGTTCAGGACTGAAGGAATTTTAATAAAAGGTTGGAGAGGGGATTGAACCTAAAGAGAAAAAAAAAAAAAATCTGACCAGATCATTCATGCAAACGACTAATGCACCAGAACATCCCATCCCTGCCCTCCTATTCTTAACATTTTAAATATATATAAAAAAAAAAAAACACAAAAAAAAAACCCACAGTTCAGTCACAGCTCCCTTGTGTTCAACACAACCGCTTCTACTGCAAATCTGTCTGGGTGACAAAGGTAGGAGCTGCTGAAAGTCCACACCCTTTTCTTGCAGGAGGGAGGGAGAGAGGGGTTCCTCTGCTATTCTTTGTGCTTCCCGGAAACAAGAAGTATGAGCTGAACCAATTAGGGCACCATTTTATGGAGCTCTACAGCTGCGGTGCGAGTCAAAGTCAATTTATCAAAAAAAAAATCCAGCTTGTGGAATGCTGCACTCGGCAAGGGGTTGGGGGCAGGGGTGGGGCAGGATAAGAAACCCACCCTTAGTGTTCACCACCACAGTGCCCACAAAGCCAGCCCACCCGAATGCTGTTTCAGTGCCACTTCAGATAAAGAATTTCAAATCCCTCCATAAAACATCACAAATCCAGCGGTTTGACCCAAACTATCCAGGGACATCACTAAACCTTTGTTGATTTTGTTTTTTTTTTGCCAAGTCTTGAATTATGTACATTTACAGGAGGAAAAAAAAGGCGCTTCTACCAAAGCAGTTTTAGTAACACAAGATCAACAATTATATTTTTGTGAAAGTGATTTCCATTTGACAAGTACTGTGTGGCATTACCATTCAAAGTTTAAAAATATAATCCATTTGAATTTTTTGCAATACTGGAATAGTTTCTGTATTGCCACTGCCAACTCTGAATTTTAGACCAGGAACAGAGAATGTGTTTCTACAAGCAGGTTCCCTTCTTCCTTTTTATTAAGGGGGGGCATTACTCAACACCCAGATGGGGGTGGGGGGAAAAAAAATCCAAAAGGCAGCCTTCACTCAGGCTAATAGTTCAAGTTTATCAAACAACAGTAATTATTAGGGACCCCAGATGGAGGAGGACTGGCAAAACAGAAGATGGGGCAAAAAAATTCACATGTTGAACACTGGGGTTCTTCACCATGCCCCTGTGCACCTCCACCACAAGGGGGAGCCCAATCCTTCTGGGTACTGCCCAGAGGGCCAAGGGCAGACAGGCAGGCCAGGAGGAGAATCAACATCAGTCCCCATTCAACCCCCCATGGCGACTCGTTCAGTTGTTCTCGTCGTCGCTGTCGTCGGGGCTGATGGCTGGGCTGGTGAGGCTGTACGTGGGGGAGGTGGGGCTGTAGCCTGGGGAGGTGGGTGAGTAGGTAGAGCCCTTGGGGGAAGTAGGAGAGTAGGTGGGGGATGTAGGGGAGTATTTGGGGGAGGTGGGGGAATAGGTAGGTGAAGTGGGAGAGTACTTTGGGCTGGTGGGCGTGTAGGTGGGAGATGTTGGCGAGTAGGTAGGGGACGTGGGGCTGTACTTGGGCGTGGTTGGAGAGTAGGTAGGTGAAGTCGGGCTGTACTTGGGAGAAGTGGGCGAATACTTTGGGGAGGTTGGGGAATACTTTGGAGAGGTGGGGGTATATTCCGGGGAGCTGGGGCTGTAGGAGGGCGAGGTAGGCGTGTACTTGGGGGAGGTGGGTGAATAGGAAGGAGAGCTGGGACTGTATGATGGGGAGCTGGGTGTGTAGGTGGGGGACTGGGGGGTGTAGCGTGGGCTGGAAGGGGAGTACGATGGAGAGGTTGGGGAGTAAGACGGAGAAGTCGGAGAGTAATTGGGGCTGGTGGGTGTGTAGTTCGGAGAGGTGGGAGAGTAGGAAGGGGATGTGGGGGAGTAGCTTGGTGACGTAGGCGAGTAACTTGGCGAGGTAGGGGTGTAGTTGGGCGAAGTAGGGCTGTAGCTCGGAGAGGTGGGAGAGTACGACGGGGAGGTTGGGGAGTAAGAGGGGGACGTGGGGGAGTAAGAGGGGGAGGGAGGGGAGTAAGAGGGAGACGTGGGGCTGTAGC
>JABFEA020000002.1:25916599-25933543 GCA_019775915.2 Cyphomyrus plagiostoma
CGGCCCCCCCCGGCCCGCGGGGCCCCCCCCCGGCCGCCCGGGGCGTGTACCCGGGCGCCGTCGGGGAGTAAGTGGGCGACGTGGGGCTGTAGCTAGGTGATGTGGGGCTGTAGCTCGGAGACGTCGGGCTGTAGCTCGGAGATGTAGGACTGTAGCTCGGAGACGTCGGGGAGTACGATGGGGAGGTGGGAGAATAAGAGGGGGAGGTGGGAGAATAAGAGGGGGAGGTGGGGGAGTAGCTTGGTGACGTTGGTGAGTAGCTTGGCGAGGTTGGGGAGTAAGAGGGCGAAGTTGGACTGTAGTTGGGGCTCGTTGGTGAATAGGATGGGGAGGTGGGCGAGTACGAGGGAGATGTAGGGGAGTAACCAGGACTCTGTGGCGTGTAGCCCCCAGGAGAACGAGGCTCATATGCAGGGGAAGTGGGGGAGTAATTTGGAGACATGGCGCCACCTGGAGGAATGGAGGAACATTTTACGATACCAAAAACCAAACATATTGCATATAGCAGCAATTCGCAATTGAGAGGGAATTTACTGTCATGTTTTATTTGCCATAAGTAACTGGTGACATTTCAGAAATTGCTAGCATTTAAAATATGGAAATTACACACTAGGTAACAAAAAGGACAGCCTGAAAGGGAAGTAATAAGGTCTTGTAACTAGTTTGAGCTTGTCAAAGCAGAAATGTCCTCAAAAATGGACAACTGATGGCATGAACTGATAGAGGGGCAAAAGGTGGATGAGGGGAGTTCAGCAAACTTAGCCACAACATGCCTGCCATGTTTTTGGTAGTGTTATTCATAACCCTCAGATATGATCAGTATTGCTCAAAGCGAAGCAAGTGACCTTAAGTAGAAACCCACACCTGTGATAAAAGATGCAGCAATACATACAATTGTAATTGAGTGTGGACTTACCAGGAGAGGGGATGTAGGGACTGGCTGGGCCTGGAGATCCAGGGGAGCCAGGCGTGGGTGACCAAGCAGGAGAATATCCAGGTGAAAAGCCACTGGCATCGGAGGCAGCGCTCGGTGAGAAACCTGCAGCGCCTGGAGTCATTCCACTTCCTGTGAAGGCAATTACCGAAGACCAGGCTTTAGGCAAGCAACAGGGAAGAGGCGAACCAAACAGGCAGCCGGTCGGGGAAGCGAAAGGCAAAAGGGCAGAGCAAAGGGGCGTACTTACCCACACTGGGTGACCATGCCCCATAAGCAGGCGTGGCTCCCGTATTCCAGGGAGTCATGGCAGGTGACATCCCGCTCATGGGACTGGGCGCAGATCCAAAGAACATTCCGGTTGCTGATAGGAGAACAAGGGGAGCAAGCATGTTCTGGAAATGGCCTGATGAGATCGCACTACACACAGAAATACACACAGCAGCTCAGCACTTACGTCCTGCCATGCTGATGCCAGGGATGTTGGTGGGGATCTCCATGCCATACTTGCACTTCTCAGCGTCCAGCAGCAGGTCAAAACAGCCTGTGCCTGCTGGTGCCAGCTGGCCCAGCATGATGTTCTCAGACACACCCTTCATAGAGTCACATTCCCCATGGGAGGAGGCCTCCATCAGCACATCCACCTAGACGGCAGCAAAAAACCATGCAGATCCATTTGTCTGTCTAGGCAATTGTTTAAATCTCTTCTGGACCAGAAGATCCATTCCCCAAAACCCTCAAAAAAACAGAGCATCCCTTGCCACTAGCTCTACCATAACCCACACACCCTACACTCCACCCCAACCCGACTCCGATCCTAACCGTTTCCTCGAAGGAGCACTTCATGAGGGGTCCAGTGTCCTGCCGGTTGATGCCGTGACGTGTGATGGCCATCAGGTGACCACGGCAAGTCATAGTGTCACAAAGCAGGGCTAAGTGGCGGTAGTTGACATAGGAGCCATCGAAGGAGATCACATGGTACAACTCCCTCTCCAGGGCTTTGCGTACAGCCTCAATTCCCAGGACCTGAAAGGAAGGGGAAACGCAAGCATGCATGACACGACAGTATACAACCATTCCTGAAAGTCAGGCGTCCGGTGAATCGCATGAACATTAAATGTATTCTAGCTCAAAGCCTTGCTTACAGTGAAGATCTCCACAATGTCATTGGAAGTTGTCCTGACAGGGTCCACATCTTTCTCGCTCAAGACCCTCATGAGGCCAACACCGTCCGTTTCCAGGATCCACTCCTGTAACGCCTTGAACTCCCCATCCTCTGTGATGATGATTTTCTTTTTGTTGTCAGTTTGTGGGAGGTGCATGTACACCTGGGGTTGTGAAGTAAGATTTACATCACATTGCAAATGACCATTTACAGTAAAGACCATAAAGTTATAAAGGTCTTCAATACGTCATCTGATAGGTCTCACACTGATAATACACTGGAAAAAAATCACTGGAATGTGTGTAGACAGGGCAACTAATCGGAAGGCTCCTCCCATACCTTGCTAATCTGCTCAATGCCTTGGAGTGTCATATCGGTCAGCATGTTGGACTCGATGCATCGAAGAAACACGTCATCATCCATTTTGTCAACCACCTCCTCATCCTGGGAATGAGGGAGACCCAATCATTCAGATTCATTCAGATTTGCAGCGATGAGCTACTTAAAAGTAGCGACAGACCCACACCTCTTGGAATTTGTTTTCGTCGCTGTTCATGATGCGGATTCGCAGGACCAGTTTCTCGGCGTTGTCGTCATTGAAGATGCAGTTTAGGTCATCACCAAAACCTGAGGGGGAGACACATCCGCACACCCACAGGTTAATTTATGCCAAACCTGACTTCCGCAATCGCCGCCATACATAGCGTACTGTCCTGACCTGCATTGATCTTCTCGGCAATCTGCTCCATGGTTAGCTTGCGGTCAGTCATGTGCTTGCGATCCAGCTCTATGCGCAGCAGCCAGGGCGAGATGCGGGTCACATCAAAGTCGGGCATCTCGTAGTACACATTGACCCATTCCTGGTCCTCAGTGACCACTGTGTTCTGAGGGTTGGGGTCGTAGTAGATGGCAGTGTTGGCCGTCACCTTCCGGAGGGTGGTGTGCTCCAGTCTGCACAGGATGTCCTTTGGAAAGAGGTGGTCACATGGACATTGAGGTTACAGGGCAAGTCCACCATGGATGTGCAAACTACACAGTTCAAAGCAGAGTTAATCAAAGTGGTGCCCGTAGCAGAGAGGGAGGGGTACCTTTGCCCTCTCGGCGTCCCGTGCCGCCTGGCCCAGCAGGAATACTGTGAGCGAGGGGGTCTTGGGCCGTTTGGAGATGTTGATCAACTCCTTGAGCCTCGGCACACCAAGGGTGACGTTCTTGGCAGATACACCAGCGTAGTGGAAGGTATTCAGGGTCATCTGGGTGGCCGGCTCACCCAGTGACTGGGCAGCCAAAGCCCCAACCATCTCACCTGGGTGTACCTAGAAGATGTAAAAGTCATTAGCACCACCACCGAAAAACATTCCTTGCATCACCTCTAATTACCTACACCAGTCTAAACTCATAACTTAAACATTAAGGCTTTCAGACAAACTATACTGTGTTCCTTTCTCTCAAACTTTGGAGCTTACAATGGCTTGGTTGAACTTTGTCTCAATCTCTCCCAATAGCCAATCAAATGCCTCGGTGCTGAGGCGGAACTCTTCAGTCATGCGCCGCGAGCAGAGGGTGGAGCGCAGGTGGATGTTAAAAAGCAGCGTGGCGTTTTCCTGGGCCTGCCGGCTCAGCGGGTCATCCCCGTTCACAATCACCAGCTTCTTACTCAGCTCCTGCACGCCTGGACACATGAAGACAAACAACCAGTAGGACCAAGTGCATTTAAATGTATGATTTTTTAAATTTACATACAGGAAGTTGCTGGAAAAACAGATCTAAATCATTAATTCAGAAAGTGTTGAGGTATTCCCTCTTGGATGCACAATAAAGGAGACAAAGTAAGTTGAATTAGAAGTACCTTAGTAGTGATCCTCGCAATTTAGCAAATAATCTACTCCTAATATAGCGATAGCTTACGTCTAAACAAGTGCGAAGAGTTTGGGTGAGTGCAAAAGCATATGACCTGATTTAGATTGCCTATTTCAGGTGCTGTCCCACAGTCTGATGCTAGATCAATATTTAGCCAGTCCATAAGCATAACATACCAGTGGACTTGAAAATGAATGTGGTCAGGTGTTCATTATACTAACAGATGTTATGGAAGTAATACAGGTGGTACAAACCATTGACAACTCTCAGGGGGTGGAGATCTGTTGGGGTACGAGGATTGATGCGGAAAATCTTCTGTGCGTTCCAGATCATTCTGGCAAGATTACATGGCAGAACCACCTAGGGAACCACAAAAATATATATCCAATGAAATCATGGTGGGACAGATGTTATGCAGAAATGGAAACTGTATACATCATGCAGACTTGCAGAACTACAACCATTGTTGTTATTAGTGCTAGTGGAGAGCGCATGACTACATGCATGCGTGTGTGACCTCTGACCTTGCTGTCTCCAGTGGGGAAAATGGCTCGAAGGATCTCCCGGTCCTCTTTCATCTTGTCAAACTCATGCTCCACGGCACTCTGTACATGTGCATTTGTCATTACATCCTTCACCACATCCTCCTGTAGGGTTCGCCGAAGAGCTCTCTCATTGGTGTAGTCAAACTTGAACCTGGGAGACAAGAGCGTGTGGATGTGTTGAAGCAGGTCTTTTACTGGTTTGGGGACCAAGTCAGCCAATCTACTAACCATCACCCAACCCTGACCTTCTCAACACAAGCAAAATGACAGCAAGATCTGTTTATTAAATTTAGTCTGAATAAAACATGGCCAACATCCCAAGGCATTTTATGGGAAATACAGGTATCTTAAGTGATAAAACCTGTAAAGATGAACTGGGAGAGTTAAGTAAAAATGTATGGAGAGGTGTCCGGATTCCTTACTTCTTCTCAAAGGCCTTGTGGGAGGGTTTGAGTGTGGCCATGTTCTGGAACTCCACAGCTTCTCCAGCTAGTCCATCCTCCCCATATCGCAACTGTACCACCTGGTTAATGGAATTGCGCACTGTAGCATCGTATTTCACCATCACCGACTCCATGGATTTGATAAGACGGCGCTGAATATAGCCTAAGGGGAGACAAAAGGAGTACGCAAGGAGATGGGTCAAATGGGGGTGATGGGTAACCAGGGGTGTAAGAAAATAGGTACACATGAATATTGCAATACGTTTTGATACACTGTATTGATTCTCAAAAACACTTGATTTTTAAGTAATAGTTTGCATGCAAATTTGCGACACAAATTTGCCTTGGTTCTAAAACTTAATCCGTTCCGGACCCCAGATCGAATCCTAAAAGGTTCAAGTTCTGATCAAATTTCTCCCATAAGAAATAATGGAAAACAAATTAATTGGTTCTCGGCCCCCCAAAATTACACCTAAATGTTTTTTTTTTTTTTAAATCATTTAAACACAAAATGAACAGGATAAAACAAGAGCATTTTTTCTTAATGGCTTCCAAAACAATAAAGATCTTTCCCCAACATTACCACTGTCCTTCCCTGATCATCCGCTCCTTCCATGTGCCACACCCCCTCGTTAACCTTGTGTGTTATCCCCATGTGATCAGCTGTTTCTGGTTGTTGCCATTAGTCCTCTGTATTAAGTCCACGTTTCAGCTTGTTTTCCCAGTCCGGTCATTGGGTGCCTTCGACTCGATTACAGCGCTGGCTTAAAGCAACGCATTCGGATCCTGATGCAATGCATTACGGTTAGATGCATTGCGACCTCTCACCCGGCTGCACAAACTGGAACTGCCTCCATGACGACACACCTTTGCCCTTATTGAAAGGGTTAGTTATACGCATGACGTTTTTATCCCAGGCAGTTCCGATGCGTAACCTGCTATTTCTCCTGAATATCACGTAAAGCAGTGAGAACCGGTTTTCAGTTTACCAGGTAAATTAAATAAATGATATAAATGCTCTAATAGTACATGTTATTTTATTTATTGTTAGTTACTGTAATGTTCCGCTGCTTTATTTGGTTAATCGTCCAGTCCGTGAAGAAGGCATTCAAGTAAAAATTGCATTGTAGTATGACTCGTTTCCCGGCAAGTACAATTTATTAGGTCAGCGTTCACGGTTCCACTTATGATATTCAGATCGAGTTCTAGGTCAAACTGGCTTGTTTGATTTAAGAAATTTGAGTTCTAGTGAGTTCGAGAACCGAGGTATCACTCACTGTATTTTGTGTATAAACCCCCTACCACTAGAGAGCAGTGTTGTAATCCATCTTAAGCCCTTTGACTCTTCCACTCAAATGCAACAAACAAACTGGAGGCAGCACAAGAGTGCTCCGCTAACATTAGCATTATCACTGGTGTATGAATGTGTGGTATGCATTGGTGAATGTAAGGCATGTATTGTAAAGTGCTTTGAGTACTTGTAGGAGTAGAAAAGCGCTATATAAAAGCAGTCCATTTACCATTTTTACCATTTATGAGACTTAGCTTACTAGTAACGCTGCCATCGATTGCTGAATCCAATACTGTTATTAGATTGGTTCCCATGACGTAAAGAGCTGATGGGTGGGCTCATTTTAGCTTCTACAATAAAGGCACTAAAGAGACAGACAAGAGCCATGCCATTTACTCGTTATGTACTTGGTGATGTGTTCTTTATACTATTTGACAATTTTCCTTGAATTAGATTTGCCTTGCTTACAGTACCACAATATACTGAATAGTAACCCACGTGTAATGACACACATCGTATTGGCAGATTCTTTCCAGTACATAACGCTACAGGTAACCCCTTTGAGACTTACCAGTCTCAGCAGTCTTCACAGCAGTGTCGATAAGACCTTCTCTGCCACCCATGGCATGGAAGAAGAATTCTGTAGGTGTGAGGCCAGCCAGATAGGAATTCTCCACAAAACCCCTGCTCTCCGGCCCATAGTCATCCTTGATGAAGTGGGGGAGCGTGCGGTGCTTGAAACCAAAGGGGATACGTTTCCCCTCCACATTCTGCTGCCCCACCACTGCAATAACCTGCAGGATGAGACAGAAAGATTTGGTTACATTTGTTTCAGGCTAATTTTCTGAATTTGATTTTAATCAAAACTGTGTCCGTTGCTCTTTGGCAGATGCATTGGGAAGGGTACAGAGACAGCACAGTCAAAGTAGACTCTTAGTGACCCAGTCCTGAACAGACTATACTATCCTTCCTTTTACCTGTGAAATGTTGATCTTGGATCCTTTGGACCCAGCCACCACCATGGATTTGAAGTTGTTATACTCTGATAGGGACTTCTGGGCTGAGGACCCAGTCTTGTCTCTGGCATCATTGAGGATACGATTGACCTGGTTCTCGAAGGTCTGCCTCAGAGTGTTGCCAGGCGTGGGCTCCAACTCGTTGTTATGAGCCTTTTCGATGACCTGGATATGAGCAAGGAGACAAGCACTTTAGACAAGTTCAACTTAAATGTGTCCAAAACTGTATAATTGGTAGATCTGATAGGCAAACTTAATGCCTTTGACTAGCAATCAGAACAATAGTCTCACCTCTATCACATCCTGCTTGGCCTTCTTGATGGTGTTCTGAATGTCCAAGTAGGTTTTTGCATCAGCAATAGAGTCACCAATACCAATGGAGTGACCTAGAGATGACATGAAGATATGTTCTTAAAGTCCAGTGTTTTGACACATTTGCCTCGGGTTTAAGGCATGTCAATAAAATTCAAGCTGGCAGTTATGTCCTGGACGCCTTACCCTCAATAAGCAGCCAGTTGTTGACCACTGTCTGAATGTTGGAGTAGAAAAGCCGAGTGACATCATGACCCATCTCCAGATAAGATATGTGGACAAGAGAACCAGCAGAAGTTCCCAGGGACTTCTTGCAGAGAATCCCCATAATCAACTCTCCATTCTCAACAATCACCTGCAGATCAAGAGGTAGTGATGTGTTAAAAGCAGTCAAAAAATATCAAATCAAGGGGGTATCAGTGGACAAATTAGTGCCTAAACAGTATATATGTGGGGGAGAAGAGCAGTCTTCAGTTAACTGTGTCCAGACAGCTACCTTTGTATCTCCAGGCGAAATGTGCTTATAGGGTCCACTGTCTTCTTCATCAGGATGGGTGCTGTGAGTCCGAATTGCATTGATATGACCCGGGATGATGAGACTGAATATTTGCTTGCCAGTCCACAGGGGACGAGGTTTCAATATGGCTGGCTGGGGTACTTTGCCATCCCACGTGGAAAGAAACATAAGCAGGTTCATCACCTCACCCTGGAAGGGATATTTTGGACGCAAATACAAGAAAATTACGCAGGAGACGACATTCAGCGGCAGAAATGGCCATTAAGAATGGGAGGAATTGGTAGCATAGCAAGAGCTCAGAGACTGAAACATTATAGAAAAGTAGGACAGCCTCACCCTCTCAAGGAAGACGTCCCTCTTGGTAAACTTGCGCACGGCAGTGAGGGTGTCCTGCACAATACCCATGACAGGCCTGTTGGACTGAGGTGTGACAATCATCCGGGGCACCATGGCCAGCTCCTGGATCTCTGCCCTCGTCTCCAGTGACTGCGGCAAGTGGAGGTTCATCTCATCCCCGTCAAAGTCGGCATTGTAGGGGGTGGTCACACTAGGCGAGCAAACAAGGGGAGGAAAGTCAGTGCTGGCCAGTCTCGCTTGTTATCACACAAAGCATGCAATATCTCCTAATACTTCCTTCCAGAAAGGAAGCCTGCGAGTAAAAGTACCACACGCACAAATCGCCTGCAAAGCCCACCTGAGGTTGAGTCGAAATGTGGACCAGGGCAGAATGCGAACCCTGTGCCCCATCATGGACATTTTGTGCAACGTGGGCTGTCGGTTGAAGATGATGATGTCCCCATCACACATGTGGCGTTCCACCTGAAGAAGAAAGTGTTCAGTCCTAAACACACTCAAGTCCAACTGTGGGACAACTTCAGGCCACTATGAACTCCACAGAAGCGGAAAACGGTCCATTCCATAAAGGATACTGCCAGTACAAAAGATACGAGGGAAGAAAGCGTGCATTCACCTTGTAGCCAATCTGAAGGTGCAGGTCGCTGGGTTTTGGGTGGAACCGCAGATCGATGCGGTCCCCGTTGTCGCGAATAATGTACTTGGCCCCTGGATACTGGCTGTTCCCTCTCCGTACCAGTTCCTGTAGTCTGAAGCATATGTCATTAACATAAAGTCAGCAGATGGCCAATAGCTTGATTCATTTCTGCTTACAATTACGCAATAAGACTGCTGGCTCATAAGTGACTAAAATCTACACATGAACGGAACTAGAAAGGAAAGTGTTCCAGCACCATCACTTCAGACTTGTTGAATAACAGTTTGCATGAAAACCTCTATTACTGTAGAATTTCAGCTTCTTCAGTTTTGAAAATTTCCAGAAGACTGTCCTGAATATCCAATCCTAGCCTGAGAATTTAAATCCAACACAGGGAACAAACTATCACCAGTATTCACTGCATGCATAGCATACCTGTCAATGTTGAATGGGGTGACGATCTCTGGGAAGGTCATGTTTGCGGCGATGGAGCGTGGGACACCGACCTGGTCAATCTGCAGGTTCGGGTCTGGCGTGATGACAGTACGTGCAGAGAAGTCCACACGCTTTCCCATCAGGTTACCTCTAACACGGCCTTCCTTCCCTTTCAGTCGCTGTTTGAGGGATTTCAGGGGCCGACCCGATTTCTGCATTGCCTGGAATCACAATGTGCCATTTAGTGCACTGGCTTCAGAATAAAATACAATTTCTGAGTCAAACAATTCACCGTACTCTCATAGGAATGCTGATTAAGGGACATAAAACCTCATCTGAACATTAGTAGGGAACTAGATTGATACAATTGTCACAGAATGAATCAGGAATAAATTTAAGAAGTATTTCAGAAAGCATGAGAAAGATTTTCTTCCTGCTCCTCACTACCCCAAAGAGGCTCTTGTCATTCAAACTCGCTTGCAAGTAATCATGGTTCATGCCAGCTTGGTGGTCACAATGGGTCATGGTACCCTGGGCAGGCCGGGAAGCTCGTTGTCCACCATGGTGGCCACGTGAAACTGCAGCAACTTGACATCCTCGGCGATGACATGAGCAGCCGCCCCGCTCTGCTCATTTCGCCGCAGCTGGTTGTTGATCTTCACGATGTCTGCCAACTTGTGCGTCAGGTCATCCTGTGAGGGGAGAAGAGCGGGAGAGAGACATGTTTAAGAACCAAGCACATTCCCTATTAACACAAGATACTGGCCACACCATAATGCCATAGTGACCATATCAGTTCATCCTGAATGTCTGTGTGAGGGACATGCTGCATTCTTTTTGTAATGTTCAGATAGTCGTCATAACGCATCTTAAACATGCACAAAGTCACCCACTGGAGACCAACATCAGTACAGGCCCTAAACGATCACAATAACCCAAAATAAGATTCCCACCATGAGAGCAGAGTGACTGTCAATACCTGGTTACGAGCGGAGCCCTGCATGACCACAGCGGGTCGCACTGCCAGCGGAGGGACGGGCAACACGGTGACAATCATCCACTCAGGCCGGGCGAACTTGGGATCCATGCCCAGAATGATATCCTCCTCATCGGAGATGCGCTTGAAGATCTCGTGAACGCGCTCGGGGCTCAGGAGGATCTTCTTCTCCTGGGAGTCCTCATTGACATGCTTCCATTCCGCGTACAGCTCCAGCCCCGTGCGCCGGATCCGCGGCTGGTAGCGGCCACAGCCACCGTGGCCCTGACAGCAACACAAACAGGAGGAAACATTGAGGAACAACAGCTGAACGAGTAGCTGAACTGGAAGGGACACAGAAATAAATATGTAGAAACAGCACTGTGACCATTTCATTAGAGGTGAAGTCTTTAGCAAAAGCACTAAGACCTCTCAGGTTAATACAGGGCATAACTTAATTACAAATACTGGCTGAACAGGACTAAGGTGGAAGTTGGGCATCAATTTAATTTGAGTGCAGACTGCACAAACATAAAGGTCGGTAGATAGCAACACCTTCTCTTTTGTGATGTCCTCCTCAGTCTCAGCCTGCTCCACACCAAACTTATTGTCCATCTCCTCCCCTCCTTCACAGATGTTCTTGCCCTTGCACAGATCGTACACGTGGGTGAGGCGCTTCCGGGGCTGGCCCTTCGACTTTGCCAGGATGTCCTTTATCTTTGGGTTGTTCTGGAAGACCATGCCGAGGGGGGGAGGGGGGTCATGTTATTGGAACAAAACAGCAAAGAGCATCACTGCAGGCAAAATTAATTCCACATGATTACCTACAATTAATTGTACAAATATACAAGGAAAAAGAGAACGACTATTTTGGAAAGCATAAAAGTAACTCGTGTTTGCAGTGAGGATAAGCTTATCACACTAAAATTCCTTTTCCTTTTACTATATGAAATAACAGGAGGACAAGAACAGGTAACCTTGGCTGTTCTGCTTTGTGTAGCTCACACTTCATTATAACCCATGTTATGACATCTTTAACAACTAAGGACTGAACTGTTGCACAATGTCTGCCAAGCAGCTACCAGTACAGTATGGTTGGGCTTATGATTAATTTGCAAAATAGTTTGTGCGCAGTGTTTTTTTTTTTTTTTTTTTTAACTGACCGCATCAACCAATAGCTTTGAACAGAAGAAGCAAACGCAACGCAGGATCTTCATGATCTTGGTGATGAAGCCCACGTGGAAGACGGGTTTGGCCAGCTCGATGTGGCCGAAGTGACCAGGGCACTCTGTCATGTTACCTGACAGAAGCACACAACGAAAACAGAGTTTTGAGCCATGGGGCTGAATTAAGAGCAAAATTTGTATTCGCACAATTCAGTCTAATACATCGTTTCCCAGCCTCGGTGACCCACATATAGCCCACGTATCTGCAAAAATGTGGACTGTCTGGCAGAGAGCTGAGAAGCAAAAATGTGTACTTTCTGTGGGTCCCTCAGGACTGGGTTGGGAAAAACTTGACTAACATATGGTTGTCACAAGTACAGGACTAAAATAATAATTACCTGCACATGTCTGACATTTCCCCGACCTCTCGATGACACCTTGCCGGGGATCCATGAGACCTCCCAGTTTTGGACGTCCTCCTTCTGTGGTTTCAGGATACTTAATTCCCCCCTCTGTGACAGACATTCTTTTCTGAAAGGAGGGGAGAAGAGGGGGAAAAAAGAAATGTGATCAAAATAATGGTGCAGTAAAATAGCTTTAGGCTCATGATATATAACGCAGTGCATATTTACACAAGCGTGGCAAGCCAATGTACAAAGAAAATAAAATTGCATTTATGAAAGCGCGCCACGGGTATTCAAAAATCCCAACTTATGAAAGAACTTCGTTCATTTATACTAAGCAAATATCCCAGTTAAAACTCTATGCAGGAACCGCAGCTGCCGAATGAGCCATAATCAAACGACACGCGACTGGGAAAACTTCCCGGAATATGTAGCGAGGAAGTTAAATAAAGTCCAAGTTGAAAACGCATTAAGTCAGCGAACACCTTAGCGATCGAGTCGTTGATACGTGTTAATGTTATAGAAAGACATGCGTCGCACCACTTTAAAACAGGCTTTATTGTCAAAGTCACAGATTAAAAGTACATAAAGGAATGCAAAGCTCTAAATAAACACGAAGAAAGTGTGTGTGAATGCTATAAGATGTGAAAACGCACGTTTGACAAAAGTAACATTAAACTTGTCTGCTAGCGTGAAATGCATGACGCCATCAAAGCACGTTTAAGCATTAAGGGCATTTCTCTTTAATTACTGTAGACATCCGTTTTGCAGTGAAAGTGAAGTTCTGTAAACATGCGGTCCCTAACGTGAACTAGCTGTTAGGCTAACTACATTAGCCTACAACAAGACCAACACATTCAATAAAGGATAAATATTGAAAATCCACTGGTATATTTATCTGGATATAGAGGATCAATAAGAGAACACTCCATTCAAAAAGTTAAATGAAGTCCCCCCTCCCCAAACCAAAACCTACAAGCTCATCTGGGCTGATGATGCCGAATTGCACCCTCTTGATGAGGCGCATTGGGCATGCGCTGTCGCCGGAGGGCGGTCCGTGCATCCTGTCTATTCAAAGAGACGCGTCCTCCCTCGGCACGCCGCTTTGTAAAGAGGAACAGGTAAAATTGCCACTGAGACTCTCTCCAAGCCCCCACCGGCGACCGGAATGTCTCCGATGGCGAGTTCCCAAGGACCCACGTTGTTTACGGATCTATGAGGCTGCTTATTTACGTTTTTAAACTAGCTACTATTACTAAGGGATACCTCCTTCCCTTTTTCCGAACTACACTCCGGTGCGCTCTAAGCGCATCTGAGCAAGAACTGCTCCCACACGGCTTTATATAGACTGTACGATGGGCTACAGGTTTACAAGCCCCACACTGCAGGGGCTGAACAGTTTGGGGGTGGGCAATAAGCTACTGTAGTAAAACAGCAATTGGCTGCTCGAGAGATACGCCTGAATTATGAAATAGATCGAACCTACATCCAATGAATGTGCACGCTATTTTTTAGGAACGAATTGGAAGATGGGGTGTGCATGAGGCAATTGAGAAATATTTCTATTGGCTATATTATACACGAGGAGGAGTTTCAATATATTATTCAGTTAGTTTTTTTAAGTATTTCTTGAAGTCCTACACGGTTCGTCTAAAGGCTAATGAATATGTAAATCATGGCAAGAACGCACCAATAGTATCAAAGAAACGACAGTTCTGAATTAATTCTTGTTTGACCCGCCTTATTTCCGAACAATTCCGAGTTCGGCCGAATAAGAATTTTCCCTCTTAGCAAAAATAAAAAAAATCCGCGCTGTCTCGCCCGTCTCGCTTTGGATCAGCTACGACTCTTGGAAAAGAAGCTCGCGCGTTAAGGCCTACGTAGACCGTTTAATAAAAGCAAAATATTTTTTCAGCCAAATTCGCTAGTTTAACTAAACAAAGTGGTCACATCGGTGTTATTTTCTTTCAGTTTTTGATCGACGTCGATATTTTATTAGTTTTTCAACATTTTCTTCGTTTTTTACGGGAATGTGCTCCGCTCCTCGGTCTCCAGTTGAGGCCAATGCTGGGCAGCCGGCACTCTCTCTGGCTATGTCGTCTAGGAAAATCCGAAGAAAGCCTGTACTGTATAATATTGTTGCTTTTCAAGGATTATGGTTAACTGACTTCTGTAGAAGTGGACAGGACGTTATTGCATAGTATATGTGTTTTATTCAGGTAACGTAAGTTAATTTTTCCACAAAAAACTAATGTAAAAGGGAAGGCCGAAATTGGTACGACAACTTAAGACTACGTAAAGGAGGCAAAAGTTTGAATATTTTGGATTTTTAGTGTTGCAGTTCTGACTGGTCTAAAATGCAATTATCCGTTGTCTTATACAACTGTGATTATTTTTACTTTTAGATTTCGTAAGTGGCGTAGTAACTATATTCGATACTCTGCAATGGTGGCAAGAGAAGGAATGCTAACTCGCGGTTTGTTCTTGCTTAGCTAGTTGTTGCTAACCAGCACGACGGCAAATAGTTCGAGATATTTAAAAGATTGGTGTCGGAGATATGACAGTGCGGTTAGATGTTTATCAATTAGTAATCAATCTGAAGAAATCGAAATTGTTAGGGGAGAGAGAGTACAAATTGATATGATTTATTAGGTTAAAATAGCAGTGAAGTAGCTTTCTTTAAACAATATGGCTGCCAACATGGAATTGGCTTGGCAAGTCATGAGGAACTGTGCACTTTGTATGTAGTTATTCGCAGTAAGACCTTTAAATTTCGTTGTCAGACTGAATTTGAATTTATTTAGCCGTGTTGGGCAGCTGGCGAGTAGCCGCCAGCTTCGTGTCGTTGGCTCGACAAATACGGAGACACTAGCAATGTAGTGAATTATTAGGGAAGGGCTTTGTTTCCACGAAAGGTTTCTTTTTCCCCTAAGAAATGGCAGTGTGCAAAACAGCCATTTCGATTAGGTCTATACAGTAACACCAGGACCACTCTTTGCAATGGAGCTGTAGTTAAATCATGTACAGACGCAGGTACATGTACATTTTGGTAAAGTTTTATTATTATCGACGGGTTGCTGTCTAATAATCCAAATGTCGCGCAGTGAAATAATATTCCAGGCGTCTTCGGTAGCTATGGACTTTAGGTAGGCCACCAACTTCGATGGACTATCATTCGGCTCAGTCTGTTATTTCCTAGTTAGCTAATCATGTCGTCTCTTCAGTGTTGTCCTTAGAACGATCTCTCTGAATCCCGCTGTTTTCAAAGCACTGCTTTAATTAGATATAAATGATTTTCGTAAGTACGTTGGCATTGGTGGCGTGGAGTATTTTATTTAACACCTATTTAAAATGAGAACTCGAAGAGGTAACTATTTTAGCGCTACCTAAGTATGCTTGACATGGCGGGCGGGGGTCGTAAAAATGGAGTTTTTTTTTTAACGGGGCGGGCACAAAAGGACAGTATATTCGGCTGTATAACTAGCCAAATAAGTTACACACTAAGGGCAAATGTCCGCGTCGAAACAACAAACGTTAACCTTAATTCGTTTAACGTAGCCTAAACCAAACTGAAGGCTTGGGGATAAACTGAAATTTTGAGTTGCGCTTGTCCTTCTACCGTGAAGTTAGCGACCAAGCCCTATGGGGAAGCTTGCGACCACCGTCGGGCGGTTGCATAATCCCGTTAGGAGGCTCGCTTGAACAAAAATGGCCTGTGTGTGACTGTCGTTCTTGTACATGGCTGGGAATTTCGACGTACTGCGCATGCGAAATAATTCCCGTTTACCCACATGGAATGTCCTGCCTGGAACCCTCACAAGTACCAAGCGAGTATAACTTTGCATGCTTGCCTTTTTAATGCTTTATAAAGACTGCGCAGGTTCGAAAGAGTTCATTCTTTTTGATGTGTAATGAAGTGTAACTTTATACTCGTGACACATTCATGTATCTTTGGTTTAATAAACACCAAATTCACTCCTAATGGATCTACACGTTTCTTTTGTTTGATCTAACGTTATGTTTTAAGTGCAAGTTATATAAAACTGTTAATTGTTGAGTGAAAGATAAGTACCAATGATATTTGTAGCTTAGAATTTATGTTCTGCTCATATACACAATCTCATATACATACAGTATTATTTGCTCCTGGGAAGTTAATATGTAAGTGTAACTAGTTTCCTAAACTTTTGTAATCTTGTATTTCATATTAACAATATGGAGACTACTTGGTTATGATTTGGGGACACAGTGACAGACAATTATTCATAGTAGTTAGGGTTTAAGTTAGAAAATGATCTTGAGTCTAGATCATAGGAGTTTGTGTGTGTTGGGGGTCATTGCAACTGACTACTCTGTCTTTACCCTAATCTATGGTTTTATGACCTTGAGCATGCTTACGGTTTTGACTACTAACATTCTCAGCCTCAGAAGGGACATAAGAGACCATCTTCATACCAGTCTACAAGGTTGCTTATGTCTGTAAACACCTCTCTGGTTCTGTCCAGATGGATGCTTGGTGATCATGGTAGTGTTCTCATTCTCATATGCTGATGCGCTTGATTTAGAGTTTTGTGTCACATGATGTAGTAAGAACATGTATGTTTGGGAGAAGGGATGTGGAGTTCACTTGGAATGACTCTTCTCCCCTTCCGATGGACTGTATGAAGACTTACAGTGAATTGCGACAGCATCATGGTTGACTTTGTAAATTTGACTGTACTCATTCCTTGATATTCGCTAGAAAGTAGTTTAAAATAAGTGCCAACGTCAAACATGCCAGAACACATCTATGATGAACTATCTTGACTAGTTCACTAGATCAGCGGTCCCCAACCTTTTTTGCGCCACGGACCGGTTACATGTCAGACAATATTTTCACGGACCGGCCTTTA
>JABFEA020000002.1:25948110-25958570 GCA_019775915.2 Cyphomyrus plagiostoma
ACCCCTTATTCCCTTTTGTTGGCTTGGCACCGTCTTTTGGCCGAAGGTTGTGCAGAGTGCAGACCCCTTAACGACAGACAACCCCCCTCCGCAGCTGCCCACATGGATGCCAGCCGCTACATGTGATTCCCTGTCTCCTATTAGTACTGGGGGGGCAGAGGAACACACCAGCCGGTCACTCCTGATTGTGCAGCTAACTTTTATCTCCTGGACGCATATCCGAGTGCCGAGGCGTTATGCACTAACCAGGCTGCAGCTCGCAGACCCGCTGACACCTTTGCGGCCTCTGCTTTTCGCGCTTTGTTGTTTTTCATGTCGTTTATTTCCATTTCGCTGCGCCCGTTTTCTCTAAGCCGTGTGATGTTGTCATCGCCGCCGCCGCCGCCATCCTGTGGTTTCATAGGCTGTTGCAACCAAAAAGACTTTGACTGCATTTATTGCAATTTATTGGTATATAATAATTGCAACAGTACTTTTTTAACGATGGACAGCTGAACGGTCTTTTTCTAAGGTGGTAATATGGAAAATGTCGGTGTGGGGGGGTGGGGGACTGGAAGGGTTTTAAAAGCAGCACGTTGACGCCATTTGAAGTGAGGAGGTGGCCCAGATAAGGCAGTAAACGCACCCATGGAGAAGTCCCGAAAACGCAGGGGACTCTCAGTGCCATGCGAGGCCAGATGTGGCCTGGATTGCATCACGCAGCCTGCAATCAGATGGATGGGCATTGGCATCACCCGTTTAGTGCCCTGCTACCCCTCACCACCCCCCTGCCCGCCAACAATCGCATTAGATTTATCGCGGCAAACTGAACTTGGGAATCCAGCTCTGGCTGGCCACTAAGGGCCGCTGCTCCAATTGTGGGTGAGTGTTTGGAGTGGTGACCCAGGAGGACGTAGGGGCCAGAGCAGGGTGGCTGGGGGTGCGTTAGTGGGGGTTGGGGGGGGGATCAGTCGACCCTCTGCGAAGGGGGAGGGGACTGCATGCCGAGCCCCTGTCACGCTTGGCCGGTCTGTTTTGTGGTGAGGCAGTGTGCGTCACAGGGATATGGAGATAGAGAGAGGGAGAGAGAGAGAGAGAGAGCGAGGGGGCGGTGGATGTGCGTGTCAGCGCAAACGTCGCCTAAAATCGTGACTTAGTCTCATCTTGTTTGTCTGCCCGTCTCTTCATTTGTATCTTAATTTAAAACAGGATTTCCGGCGTGTTTTGCGGACGGGCTGCGGGTGCTGTTCCTCCTGTCGTACTTTGCACATGTATGCCCCTCCGCCAGAGGACAGCCGTCCTGTAGCCTCGTGTCTGACTGTCACCTGTACCTGTGTGCCTTCCTCTGCGCTGTATGTTTTCTTGTTCCTGCCTGCCATTAAATATGCCAGTCCCTGCAAGGAGCACGCCTGCCTGTCTGGACCGCTCCTTCCCGTCGGCATGTGGACCTGCAGCCTGTCGCCGTGTAGCTGTGCAGCACCGGAGCATGGACGGAAGGCGCCTGTTGGCGGGTCCCGCCTTGTGTGCTCTTGGGCTCGGCCTCGGTCTCTCCCCACCTCTCCCTCCTCTCCTCTCTGCAATAACAGTGCTGACCTAGTTTCTGCCGGTTAAGGGCTGCTTGTGGAATTTTACAGGGGCCTGCCTGGCTGGGCCAGCAGGACCAAAACGCGGGAGGAGAGCCTCCTTTTTTTCTTTTTTTCGTCTGCCGCATCGTTACGTCCCGACCGTCGTCCTGACTCGCGGATTGTCATTGCGTAGGCCCAGCAGATTAAAAAGAACACACACACACACACACACACACACACACACGCACGCACAAAGAAACCTCCAGCGGTAACACAAGGCGGCCCCGTTTGTACAATATGGCCGCAAAACGCGCCTTTCTGCTGTCTAGGCGGAATTAATATTGCAAAGGGCAGCGGCTCTCCGCCTTCCCCAGCAGAGCTGCGACAGATCAGACCGGATGCAGCAAGCTGAAAAAAAACTAACCCCCTCACTCTCTAGCCCCCGCTCGCCCATAACGACGAAGCCTGCGGCCCCCAGCGAAAGGTCGCTAGTGACTACGACGGGAAAATGACCCCTCCCTCGCCTTCAGCCGCCTGCTTGTCACGGGTCTATTTTAAGTTCAGCGGCCATGTGTCACTCAGCGCGCTATTTAGGGGAATCTTGATTAGCTCGCAATTGCTTTCTGTTAGGCGACGGTGTCGCTACGCCACACTGGATCCGATCGCTGGGATACCGCTGAACATTCTGTGCCACAACTGGGAATCTACCAGAACTCATTTTCCTCAAACCCCCCGCCCCCCTCGGCTCACCCCATACCCTCTTCTGCAATGGAAATAGACCACACCATGTTTTTAAAGGATGATTTAAAATGATCTGAGGTTATAATCAGTTCAAGTTAAGCTAAGTCGTGACTTTTGAGCATCATGAAATTCTCTGTTAATCGCAGCCACGGTATTAAAGGGGAATTCAAGGAATCATGCCTCAGTTTGTCTTTCAGTGTGGCTTTTTTTGTACCTGCAGTCCTAGTGACCTAAGGAAGATGAACTCGCAGTTCTAGGATGTTTTGTATATTTTTTTTATCGCACATTGTTTTATACATTTGCTTGCCTAGATCAGTGGGATGTTATTACAGACTGGCTGTGATTAGACTGGAAAGAGAGTGGAAATGGAGCTTAAAACGGGACTTACACTTGTTTCCGAGCCTCTGGTATCCCCCCCCCCATTGTGACACAATGTCATATGGTGACCAGCTAATTAAATACAGCAATCTGTCTCAACAAAGTACTATTTCACAGCAACACTGTTTTAGCCGAGACATTTTTTTTTCCTTTTATTTAGACTGTATATGGTGTTGCATTATTTATTGACCCCCCTTCTCTCCATCTCTCTTTGCTAGGTTTTGGCGCGAGGTCATGGTGTCCCGGACAGAAGTCTGGGACCCTTTCCACGCGGGCACGCTCTTATCACAGCTGAATGAACAGCGGCTGGCCGGCCCCACCCCGTTCTGTGACATCACGCTCATCGCCGCCAACGACACCAAGTTCTCTGCACACAAGAGCGTACTAGCTGCTTGCAGTCCCTACTTCCAACAGCTGCTGTCACCTTCTGCTCTAACACCTCCACCTCCCCCTCACCCCGTGGCTAGCCTCGGGAAGGACAGGGTGCTTGAGTTACCTCACCTTCAGCCGAAGGTACTGTCTGACCTACTGGACTACATCTACACCTCTCGCGTCTCCCAGCGTTGCGCCAAGGGGACCAAGCGACTCTCTGAAGCAGGTCGTAGCCTGGGTGTGCCTTTCCTGGCTGGGCTAGTAGTGGGGGAGTCAAATCAAATGAAAAGCAAAAGCGGACTGGGCAAAATCAACGGGATGGAGGAAACGGACAAGGCGGATGCCGCCAAGAGTGCAAGAACGCCCCACTGTTTCCCCCTTGGCACGGTTTTCCCCAGCCTGGTACCAAAAAAGCACTGCACCTCCTCCCACTCACCGTCCTCCTCCCCAGTCTACATGACCAGCTCTGAGGAGTCCCAGTGGAAGATGGCCGCCTCCGTGGACAGCCAGCTGCATCGCCTCCCCAAAAGGCCCGAGAGCTCCCCATCCCCCTCCTCGTTGTCTCCCATCGACCTCACTGCACCTGCCAGGAAGGATTCGCGATCCTCACCAGCCTCTTCCATGACCAGCGCTTCTCCGCAATTCCAGAGCCTTCCTCCACCGCCCCACCCCGGACAGCTGCTGGTCTATCCAAAGAAGGGGATGGGTGACAGCTTCCCTGCAGGCGTAGACTCTGAGCACTCTACCGCAGAGACAGCGCAGATTCTATTCAACATGAGCACTGCGGCCTTCCAGGGCCATCGGCCCGCTGAGCCAGAGCAGTGTCCAAGTGGGAAACAAGGAAGACCAGGTAGCCCGTCCATGGGATCAGGCCTTCCTCAGCTTGACCTTGTGCCGCAATCCTGCTCACCTCCTCCCATGCCTCCTAGCTCCGACCAGACAGAGCCAAAGCCCGAGCTGCTGTGTGGAGTCTGCCACCGTCTATTCAGCTCTGCTTCGTCCCTCACTGTCCACATGAGGCTGCACCGGGGAGGGCGGGCGCTCAGCTGTCGGCACTGTGGCAAAGCCTTTATCCACAACAAGAGGCTCCAGTCCCATGAGGCCGTCTGCAGACAGGCTCCTCCCATCCTACCCGTTCAGACAAAGCAAGAGCCACTAGAAGAGGGGGAAGAGGAGGCAGCAAGAGGAGGAGAGACAGAGGACCAGTCTGACCAAGCCCGTGTGGGGCCTGGGCGACCCGTGAAGAAAGGACGGGGCTTCCTTGGGCGACACCACCGTAGCTTCCCCCGAGTAGACATACTCGCCGAGGAGGACCACTTTGTGAAAGTGGTGGACGGACACATCATATACTTCTGTGCTGTCTGTGAGCGTTCTTACATGACACTCTCCAGCCTCAAACGTCACTCCAATGTTCACTCCTGGCGGCGCAAGTACCCCTGCCGCTTCTGTGACAAGGTCTTCGCCCTGGCTGAATACCGCACTAAGCACGAGGTCTGGCACACCGGCGAGCGCCGTTACCAGTGCATCTTCTGCTGGGAGGCATTTGCCACCTATTATAACCTCAAGACACATCAGAAGGCTCTCCATGGTATCAGCCCTGGTCTCATCTCTAGTGAGAAGACGGCTAATGGTGGCTACAAGCAGAAGGCTAACGCTCTGAAGCTGTATCGCTTGCTGCCTATGCGATCCCAGAAGAGGCCTTACAAAACCTACAGTCAGACCCTTGCTGATAGCCTACTGTTGCCCCCTGACTCTGCTATGCCTCTGCCTTTGCCCCTGGACTGCAGTCTACCTACCTCCCTGGGTCCTGATGAGCTATGCTCACTCATGGGAGATGACCAGAGACAGGACTTGCAGCCTGACCCCGCCAACTTCCCGTTCAGACTAGGCTCTGGAGGTTTGGATCAAGGGGAAACCTCTAAGGTTACCTCTGCTTCATTGGATAAACCGGCCGAGGATGAAACATCCAAGGAAGATTCTGTGGGCAGCAGCAGCAGCAATCTTGAGTTGCCTAAGGGGAACTCTGGCTCCAAAGCGGCGGTTTCCTCTGTTATCACTTACGGACATCCTAAGCCTTCAGTTATTGTCCATGGCACAGCTGTCTCCTCCTCTGTCATCGTGCACAGCAACCAGATAACCTCCGGGGTTGGCACAAACTTCCACAGCAGCTCCTCCCCAGAACCCGGCAATAGTCAGCTGTCCCCTAAGGCCACTCATCGGCCCATGAAAAAGCATATGTTGAAGGAATACATCCAGGCACAGAGGCAGGGCTTGTGGGAGGAAGAGGGCTCAGCTACCACAGAGAATCTCGGAAGCACAGAGGCAATCGATGAGGAAGAAAAGGGGAGGCACCCGAAGGGGCGCAAGGCACACAGCAAGAGCATAACCTACATGGCTAAGCCGGCCTGCATGACTGGCGTATCTGAGGTGAGGGGCGTCGCTCCTCTTTGTCAGATTACGGTGCGTATTGGGGAGGAAGCCATCGTCAAGCGAAGAATCTCCGAAACGGACCTCATGAGGGATAAAAGCCCTCCCCCGTCCACTAAATCAAGAAAGACTGATCCTGTACCACAGGATGCAACCGAGCCCAAGCACGCACATCATCACCACCACCGGCACAGGCATCGTCCACACCGTGACACCAGTAAGCAACTGGAAGTAGAGACCAAGAAAAAAAACCAAAAACCCCCCAAATCGCCCAGCAAGGTCCGAGAGTACTACTTCCGTCAGGAGGTACGCGAGGAGGACAGTGACCAGGATACGGAGGATAACCTGTGGCGACCATATTACACCTACAAGCCCAAGCGCAAGACGCTTCATGTGCAGAGGGTGAAGAAGTCCTCCTGGCACCGCAAACTGCGATACAAGCGCTCTCTTAGACTGATGAAGAGGGCAGAAAAAATCATGGACCACAGCATCAAAGAGGAGGATGAGGAAAAGGATGATGAGGACGATGAGGATGAGGGTGATGATGATGATGATGAAGACGATGATGAGGGGGTGGATGACGAGGAGAACGAGGGAATGGGGAAGGAAGGAGTAGAAAACAGGCACTCTGTTGATATTAGAAACACCAGTCCGATTTCCACTAATGAACAGCAAGGTTGGGACACAAAAAATAAAAAGTCAGATTGTGGACTCAGCCCAACTTTAACCCCTGCCCAGGTCTTTCCAAAAGTATCCTGTCCTTCACCAATCAGACAAGACAGGCACGAGCCAATGGGGCACTCACCCGAGTGTGGAACCTGTGGAAGGCGGTTTTCCACGACTCGGAAGAGGGACAAGCATGAGCTGACACACCTTCTGGAGTTTGTATGTTTACTCTGTCGAGAAACCTTCTCATCCCAGGCCCGGCTGGAGAAACACCAGAGGGCCCAGCACATTGCCCCTGAGCAGTCGTCTTCCGCATTGCAAAACCGTGACTTGGACCCAGAGATGGAAATAGAGAGGGTTGGGCAAGAAAAGGGTAGCCCAGGGCGTGTGGGCAGAAGGCCTTCTGTTAGGCACGCTTGTCCGCACTGCTCTAAGGTGTGCAAGACTGCCGCTGCACTGGGGCGTCATGCCAAACTCCATGAGTCAGGCAGTCCTGCTGCAGAGGAAGATTCAGAATGTGGGGCCCTTGCTCCAGAAAAGGAGATGCCACCACCAGGGACTACTGACTCAGATATGAAGACAGAATATGCTCAGTCCATTCCAGTTATCAGCTACCCTGCATCAGTCTCACAGGCAAATGGCAGCTCTGACGCCAAAACAGCAAATTTTGAGCATCCTGGAAAAGCAGAAGCAGAACCACAAAATCTGGGAAGCAGGGGCAGTTCAGAGCACAGAAACAATGGTTTAGCTACTGATCGAAACCCGAGTCCACGCGGTGAGCCTTCTTGCTCCCTCACTGGCCCATCTTCTAACCTTCAGAGTGTGTTGGTCCTCAAAGGAAAAGAATCCATAGATACAACCCATTCTTTCAGAACACAGAGAGAGAGAAGCCCAGAAGGGAAGGACAGCCAGAGGAACAGCCCAGCCCAGAAAGACAAGAAATCTGACACTTCTCCAGACGTGGCGATGAGGCTGCAAGCTCGGATGGAATCTGCTGCTGCAGCGCCTATAACAATGGCTGCTGGTGGGAGGGGTGGGGTGGTCTGCACGGGTGCTGCAGATCAGGAGATCGAGAGCAATCTTAGCCGAGGGGTCAAGAGGCTACATAGAGAGATGGATGATTCCAGGGTGGCTCAAAATCTCAGGGCAACAGCCCTGTCCAAAAGCCCGAATCCCAGCCAAGCACAGGACTTGACAATGCCGTCCGTCGTGATGAGAGAAAGGGAGCTAACTCAGCAGGCGAAGGCAAACACAGGCATGGACCAGAGGGA
This sequence comes from Cyphomyrus plagiostoma, assembly GCA_019775915.2. Taxonomy (NCBI): domain Eukaryota; kingdom Metazoa; phylum Chordata; class Actinopteri; order Osteoglossiformes; family Mormyridae; genus Cyphomyrus; species Cyphomyrus plagiostoma. Next base: position 25,955,510 of record JABFEA020000002.1, read on the forward strand.
GGTGACCCTGCTGGTGCCAAAACAAGAGGTGGAGACTCCAGAGTATTCTGTTGCTCAGACCACTGTAACCAGCACCCCGCAGAAAGCCCTCAAGTCACCACGCTGTTCCCCGCATGCTACAGACCTCCTGGCAAGAGTGCATTTGGAGGCCTCCCCATCTCCACGGGTGGGCCGCGCTTCCGAGAGGCCTCTGCTCCTGCAGCCTCCATTCTCATCCAGAGCGAACGATCGCCCATCTGCACATGCCCTTCTACTTCCTCGAGCCCCTCCGCCGGAGACTAAGGCCGAGGAGGATACCTCCGTGGGCTCCCACGGAGAAGCTGGGTACCCTGTCCAGGAGTTCCCCCTGCCGCTCATTGTGCCTGGGGGCTGCCGTTCGAGTAAGAAACATGAAGACAACATCCTAGTGTCCTACCCCGCCAGCCCCATCCCTTTTGGCCCCCTGGGGAAGATGGTTGCCAATGGGGACCTGGCTAAACTGCCCTTTTACCCTGACCCGTATCAGCTTCTGTATGGTCCACAGCTGCTTCCCTATCCTTACAGCTTAGCTGCCCTGCCCATGGCCCTGAACATGATGGCCCCAGGGGACAAGGTGGAGCCGTTACCCTTCCTGCCTGCCCTCTTAAACTACGGCGCAAACCCTTATGTGGGCGCAGTACCACACCCCCTGGTGGCCAATCCCAGCCACTACGGCAACAGCAGCGGCAGTGGCAAGAAGAGAGACAGCAGCAACCCATAGGCCAGAGATGCTCAGAGGAGGAATATTTAAAAAGGCGGGTGGGCTTTCTCGGTGGGGGGCGGGGGGGGGCTTCCTTTTTCCTTTGTGACTGAATATACTTGCTCAGTCCCTGCCTCTCTTTTGTAAAGTAGTGATGAGACCTAGGCAATTTTAGAGGAGGAGTAAAAGAGGCGAGGCTTTGGAGGGGGAAGTTAAAAGGGGGTGGTTGGAGGGAGGGTTTGGATGGAGGACCTCTCCCCCCACCCCCAGTTTATCTAGCACTTCCTGTACACCTCTCTCCTTTTATCCCTTCTTCCTGTGGTAGTACTAGTGCTCGATTAACTGTCCTCTCAGACTTGTTATAATATTAATAACTATAATATAACAATAATTACAGCTAACAGGGTGTGTGTTTTGCAAAAATTAGTTCCGTCTGCTTCCCTTTATAGTGACCGCAAAAAGAAAAACAAAAAAAAAAATCCAAAAAAGAAAAACCTCACTTGAGGCTGGTAAAATTTTAGGAGAGAAAAAGGATGAGAGAGCATCACTGCACACGACGGAGGTCAGAGGGCAACTGGGGCGGCGTGTTCAGTGTGTGTGTGTGTGTGTGTGTGTGTGTGTGTGTGTGTGTGTGTGTGTGTGTATCTGTGTCTATGTGTCTTTGTGCATGTGTGCAGGTGCCCGCATGGGTTTTCTGTGCGTGGGTGTGGGGTCCCCCTCAGCTTCATTCCAAAAAGCCACAGAAAAGGCAGCCCGAGAGGGGGGGCCAGACGGATGTGTCATTTGCAGAGGAGCGGCCTGTGCCATTGGGGGTAGCTGTACCTCTGCTTGGGGAGAGATGCCGGTTTGAGCTGAGGGTGAAGCGGTCCTCTGGTTTACCTGTAAGGAGCTGCAGGTGCCCCACCCCACCCCACCCCACCCCCACCTTAACATTTACTTATAAGCTGTTATATTCCAGACTTGTAGCCGCGCTAAGCCCTGACGGCTCCGCATGGGAGCAGCCGCTTAGGGTGAGCACACAGAGCAGGCGCTAGGTCACGTACTTCCGACTCTCGTTACTCGTCTCATCTCTTCCTACGATGAAAAGGGAAAAAATATGAAAAGAAAAAAGGAGAAGAAGAAAGCGATTTATCCTGATTTAGAGAGCTTTTCTTTTAGTCCCCCGTGCCTCCCCCCAAGAGACACGCTCTGTATGCCAGGTTTGGGAGCATGTGTGTATGTGTCGTGTGTGTGTGTGTGTCCATGAAGAGGGAGGGAGCGTGTGAGAGAGAGCGAGCGAGAGAGGGAAGAATTCAGTCTGAGCCTTGCGTTACTTCCTAGAGACACATTTAAAGGGGTTGGGGAGTTCTGGCTTGAATCGAATTGCCCTAAGTAAGGACAGAATAACTGAAAAAAAAATGCGCAACTCATCCCCCAAAATGAGCATAGGAATGGGGGCAGTTTCTCTCAAGTTATGATTTCTGCGTCAGTAACAGCTGGGGGGGCTCGGCAGCGGATGGGTACACTTCTCCCATTTCTCCCAAAGTAGATGAGGGTTTAGTATCATCTGCTGCAGATGCCATCCCCAGCTGGGGTGGGGCGGGGCAGGACGGGGCAGGACGGGGCGGGGAGCACAGCCCATCACGGTGGACTTCCCCGGTCCCTCGTGACCTCTCTTTCATGTGTATCTCCCTGTTTTTTTTTTTTTTTTTGGTTTTAATACACAACCTTCCGTTTGTTTTGCGGTTTTTTTTCCTTGTTACCAGACAGAGAGTTCTGTAAAAAAGGGGTTTGCATACACAGAAAAAAAATGAATGTAATTTAGTCACAAGGTTGATGAAGTACAAAAAAGAAACAAAAAAAAAAACAATAACAACTAAAAGTAGATGGATTATGTTTTCTGACTTGAATAATAATATGTTAAAGATCTACAGCCACTCTTGGATGGTCTGGTATATATACAGTAGTCCTGTAGGAACATGTGTTGGGTTCTGTATTTACAAAGCATGAGCAAGACTTGCTTCTTTACAGTATCAACTCTGGTATGTCTTCACTTTCGTTTGTATTAGTTACTACTCTCCCCTCCATCTTTTGATTCTTTTTTGGTCTCCACCTATATTTCACCCCCCCCCCCCTCCCATATTTGAAAAATTTGAAACCAAAAACAAAACAAGGCTTCCACGTGTTCATGACAACAACTGGAGCTGTCCTTCTAAAACTCCACCCACTTTTTTTCTGCCCCAGCACTTTTGCCCCCCCCCCCCCCCCACCAGTGAGGGTGGGGGGGGGGTGGGGCGGGGGGGGGGCGACGGGAGGAAAGGGAGGGGGGGGGGGGGGGAGGCTGGTGGGTGGGGAATGAAAGAA
>JABFEA020000002.1:25958670-25970784 GCA_019775915.2 Cyphomyrus plagiostoma
AGCACTTTACCCCCCCCCCCCCCAACACCTTTTACGTTGCTGTGCCTGTACCAGGAGGTGAAGCCATAGCACTCATACGGCTCGGGTGTGGTTACAAGCCTTTTGGTTCGTTAAAGAAAACAAAGAAAACGGTCAAAGGTCAAACAAATCTCCCCCGATCTGGCGAACTTTTGCACTGGTGTGAAAATTTGCACCTGTTTTTTAAAAATAATTTTTAAAAAAGCAAATTAAAAAGCAGGCCCTGCGTCTACAGCACATTACTACTGACTTTTTCTTGCATTTTTTTTTGTTAACAAATCCTAAAGAAACTCAACTTATATTAATCGCACCTATAGTTATATTTGTATTTATAGTCGTTTATATCCGTGTTTTGAAAATGAAAGCATTAAGAAAACCCTCAGAATGGCTTCATGTTATGATGACGTGAATTGTGTGGGCCTGTGATTATGTCTCCAGACCCGACCAGTCATGCTGTGTGTCCACACATTTCCCACAACGGCGACCTTCAGGGGTTTTGCACGCACATGCCTGTTTGGCACTCTCTAGTTGGTCAGGTGACTCGTGAGGTTGAGTGTTAGAACAGGAGGACCTGATATTCCTGTTTGTAGGGGTGAAATTATGTTAAGTTAATTTTACCCTAAATCACGTGGCATTCCATTTCTGTGCTTAAGTATCGATGCTGACTTCTGAGAACTGTAAGAGGTTGACAAGCAAGCTCAAGTTTGACGCGACGTGCAACTTCTCGTCTCACGAGGAAGCTTGGAGGAGTCCAATTAGGCAGGTGAATTTGGGAAATGTGCACCTACGTCGTGCTCTGACACTGGTCCAAAGTCGTAGTGGAGGGAGGGAGGTAGAACAGGCCGGTTATGAATATAGGGTAAAGTTCAGTTCTGCCACAGGTCTGACAAAGGCTTGTACCCACAAATGACCCTACCAACCCCACCCTCTGTCTCTTCATAATTTTACTTCATTCATTCCTCATTTTTTTTCCTGTTTTCTTCCCGCTACAATCAAACAAATAAAGTATTAACCTGATGACCCAGTCCGTTGTCTGTCGGTTGCTCAGTTATAATGTCCCATTAACTGCTGTTTCTCTCCAAGAGCTGCTTTGCCATAACTTTGCGATGCAATGCTGCAGATAAATCCATATATTAATGTCATTTTATTCTTATATTTTTGACCGACTGATGGTCTCAGCTATAAATTATTGCGACACAAATGAAGGCCCATCATGTATGAGCTCCACTGCTGGATGTTAATTTTAACGTCATGTTCATTTTTTCCACTAGAGGGAGATAGAGCTTTAATGTAAACACGGCCTGCTGGTTGAATAAGGCTGGCTTTGGGGTCTAATGACGGTTGACCTCAGTCACTTTTTTTTCAGCACGTAGGCTTTTGTAGGAGATTCCACAGCTCATTCTCAGATGTCAGGGACAAACATTGGTACTTTTTATGGCACATTACAAAACCAAATTCCAAACACATCAAAGGAACCCCTGAATTAACCGTTTCCAGTCCAGTATTGCAGGACAGCTGCTCGCAGAAGTATCTTGTCTACAGAGGGACCCTAATATGAGCTTTTCCTGTACGTGCACAGCCCAGTCCTCCCACTCAGCAACTGCATCAGGCAGCCAAGCACCAATTGGAGAACATATTCTCACTGCAAGCAACTAGTAACTCACAGGCACCTGACTGATTTTGGGAAGCGATACATGGATTCCATACGGATCCCTCGGCCATTTTGTCTGTTATTCCCACATTGGTTTATTCCACTAAACTGTATGTAGAAAATACATAATAAATTATAGATATACAAATATCTATCAATCTCTCAACTTCATCCATATCTAGTACAGGGGCATGAGAGAGAGCCTATGGCAGTACAGGGCATAAGGCAGGGGAACATCCGGGATGAGATGCAAGTTCTTTACAGGGCACAAACACACACTATGGCCAAGTTAGGGATCCCAAACCACCAACCTGCATGGTCTTTGACGGTGAGAGTAAATCAGAATTCCCAGAAGACACCTGTGTAACATGGGGAGAGCATGAAAACTCCACATATGCAACACAATTTGTCAAATTTCCCAAGCCAGTTAACAGTTTAACATCATCAGTTCTATGTGGGAAATAGAGGCATTGAAGTGGTTTACTCTTCAGTAGAAGAAGGAAATCCTTCAGGCCCCCCGCCCCCTACCCCAATCCCTGCGGTGGTCTGCACCGTGCACTTTCTGGGGTTACAAAGAGACACTGTGCATCGTGTCAAACGAGTGGGTTTGCTAGAAAGCCCCCTTAAAGAGAATACACCCACATGTCAGGGTCACGCAGGCCTGCCTCGTGAGTCAAGGTTTCCCTGTAACAGGCGAGTAAACAACAGTCACCACATAACAAAGGTCACCAGCATTGCAAACATACTTACACAAAGCCCACCCTGCTCAGCAAAAAAGCAGAGATGGCAAGTTAAGAATCACTTCCTGCTGTGGGGGGGGTCTCAGCCCTCGTTTGAGTGTTTTTGTAATAACAAATCACAGTCCCACTTAAAACAACACTACAGACACCCACTTTGAGCATTATTACACATAGTGTTTCAAACAGTGATAAGATAATAAGCTTTAATATACTCTGTAATCAATAAGGGATTCTGAAAGGGATTTTACGAATAATTTAATAAACAATAATTAATAATTATTCAATCAGGCTTAGTACTGAGAAGCTGAAATGTAAAATAGTAATACAACACTAATACTATACTATAGGTGTGGTGCCAAAAGACAGACACACGTAGCTTTGTCCTTGAATGTTTTTCAGTGGGGGTGGCACTGTGGCTGGTGGTTTGAATACCCTTTTTGTATTTGTATGGGGTTTACATGTCCTGCCTGTGTCACACAAGTTTACCTTGGGGTACGCTGGCTGTTTCCTACAGCCCTATGACAAAGTTAGGTTAGCTAGGCTAAGTTGGTTACTGTGTGAGCATGTTCCCTGCTCCCCAGCCTTGTGCAATCTGGGATAGGCCCCAGATCTCCCTGTGACCCTGACCAAGATACGCGGCAGAAAAAGGTGGACGGATGTCCTTGAAAGAATAACAAAGAACGAGTCCTTCTTTGTTCAGAGCGAGTCCTTTTTCCACTAAGCATGTGACAAACTGCAAATCAGCATAACAAACTCTATTTGGGAGTGGATGCTCGGGACTGGTACGGATGACTCAGCCGCTGTCACCTGACCCGTAGAGAAAGGTGTGGCGAGGGAAGCAGGCAGATTGACACAAACATGCTTCTGCCGATCGATACTTTCCAGGGAGCAAAATGTCAACATGTTTGTCCTGGTAGGCCTCCAGCAGGTCAGAAGGGAGGCGACAGAGCAGAGGCACAGATGCTGGCTTTTCACGGCAAAGCCCATAGCGAGAATTAGCGAAGGCTTCCATGGGCACTGCGGTCGCGTGCTCCGCTGAAGAATGGACCTGCAGCCTCTGCTTCTGATTCTACTGTGTGTGAGTTTGGCCCAGCGTACGCGAGAAATAGCGGAGGAGCCTGGGGTCAGGAGGGTGAGTCCAATTCCTCTCGCAATGGAAAAACCAGTTTCTTTTTATTTTTTCTGTTTTTCTTTTATTATACGAGTTTTTAGCACGATTCAATTTCACGATCATGTAAGGTTTCACTAACTGATGCTGAACTTACAATTCTTCTCAGAAGAATAAATAACAAGTGGTGAAAAAAATTCTCTCATGATTACAAGAACATAAAGATATCAGAAAAACCCAAACATAAAGGTCCATTTGTGTCAGCAAATCATGGACATACAGCCGCGAAGTAAATGAAAAATGTAAAGACGGCTTACTGTTTAGCACAATACGGTGTCGCTGTGTGAATTTCTTGCACTGATATGTCTGGCAGCAGGAATCAGAATCTCCACAAAATGCATTTCTATGTATAACTGTAAGATGAAGCATTTTGTCTCTGTTTGAGTGTGACCTCACGGACCGTGTACATAACAGGAAGGCGCTGTTCTCTCTGTGTCTATGGCAGATATTGCGTGGTTGTGTGTGTGTGTCTATAATGGTGTGACAGTATTGTGTGCCTGAGTGATGAGACGCTTTATTCTGTGATTTGCACAAGTACATAATTCTCTGTTTTTTTTTGCATATTCCATCTCCTTTTTTGATGCATACCCATACACAGGGGAGTATGGGGCATGGGTTAGGGTACAGGGTCAGCCATTTATCTGACACTCTGGAGCAGAGAGTCCAGGGCTTCGCTCAAGGCTTGCTGGCAATGTGATTATTTTATTGAATACGGGATTTGAACCAGCAACCTTCTGATGACATAGAGGCCTAACATGCTGAGTCATGTACCACCCGCCAGTATGATCACTCATCCACCAGGATGATTACAGTGCGTAGTGTGCGTGCGTGTAAGACCACAGCGCTGCGTGTGTGTGTTTGTGTGTGAGAATGTGACAGGGCAGTGTGGTGTTTTACAGAGACTTATATCAGGAAATGGCCCCCTGTACCTTGGACAGAATTGGGGACTGAAGACGCCCCTAATGCACATGAAAGCCAATCTGACAGAGGTGACAAGGTCAGTCTATCAAAACCTCTGTGGACCTTAATATTGTCTACCGTACATAAGGCATTGCCGTTCCTGCACGGTTACAATCATTCAAAGATTTAATTCTTTATTGTCAATGAATGAATGAATGAGTACATGAACGAATGAACAGCACAAAAAGATTGAGTTAGCAAACAAAAACAAAAGACATGACATGTAATCAATATGTACAAAAATGAATTAATTAACATACAAGTAGTTATAATGTATGAAACATTGTGCATTGAACGACAGGTGGACAATTTATTTTTTTTGATTTTTTGAAATCACTGAAAGGTGGTTTGTGTCGCTCATTTGCAGCATTAGGTCCACATTCGAGTTCCGGACCCTGGACCCCGAGGGCCTGGTTCTGTACGGGGACACGCATGCTGGTGCTGAGTGGTTCATGCTGGGTCTTCGCGGAGGCGTTCCCGAGATGCAGATCAGGAAAAATGGAACGATAGCTGCCGTGACTGGGGGGCCCAGGCTCAATAACGGGCACTGGCACCAGGTACGAGACCCACTGTGTCCCCTGACTGCGGTGGGGCTGCTCCCTAGAGGTTACATATACAGGTTTTACAAAGCAAGGGAGTTTTAATTAGCACCTCAGAGAGACTCATAACGCCATTTACTGATCATCTAAGCAGACACGAAACCCCAGACTGAAACAGGTTTTCTGCTTGCCAAAGATTTAATTGTGTATTTGTGAGTCTGTCTATCCATCAGTCAGGAAGGGGCTGTGGGCAGCCTGGGCACAAGAGAGGGGAAACCCAGGGCACTACTCCAGGCAACCGTATGGAACACATCCTATTTGCTATAAACAATTTTTATTAAGAAAGTTTTTCGCCGAGATACACACATTTAGTGTGTCCCAATTGGGGAAGGGGGGGCATTTCAGCTTGTCTTATAATTCCAATAACAGCTGCAACACTTCAGGGCAAGGTTGCTCAAGGTCTTCAAGGTCATTGGTCTTTCATGTTCTGTGTGCTTCTTCACCATTTATAACATCACAGCTTCCCTTTGTATCCCCCTCCCTCAAGGTGCAGCTGCGCAGCGAAGGTCAGTCCGTGGTCCTGGAGGTGAACGGCACTAAGGCGCTGGTGGTGGGGCTTCATTCCCAGCATGCCCAGCAGGACACCATGGGAGTCATTCGCCTGTCCCTAGGGGGCATCTTGGTCAAAGACCTGGAGCTTTTCAACTCGGTCAGGAGTCATCCTTTATGAAAGTTTTCCATCAGCCGTCAGCAGGGAGCAGTGCTGAGCCTCAAAGATTAGCTCATTCTGCTTTGCATGCCATTTCTGACCCGGAGTCTTCCTCGTCGTCTCCCTTCTGTGAGGCAGCTGCGGCTGGAGATGGACGGCTGCATGAGAACGGGGAACTGGCTCAACCTGAGCCAGCCTTGGGACACGGACCTGGTTGGGGAGCCCCGGGCCTGCTTCACGCATATCCAAAGGGGCAGCTTCTTCCCTGGGACAGGCCTGGCTGTTTTCAACACTTCTGGTGAGAGATTAAAGCAGTGATTCCCAATCATATTCTCGGGGACCCACAGACAGTCCACGTTTTTGCTGCCTCCCATTTGTGGATTGTCTGGCAGGGAACTCGGAGGGAGCAAAAACATGGACCAGCTGTGGGTCCCCAAGGATTGGATTGAGAAACACTGGGTTAAGGGAGGCACATGGCAGTGAGTAGGGGGGTTTTCTGTTGTTTTGTAGGGAGTCTGACATATTTATCAGTGCTGGTCACCTCATTAGATGACATAGGTGGCCACCTCAAGTGCCATCTTCTGAGGGGGTGCTGACTTCACAAACCAATCTCACTTCGTCCTGGACAGGGGGGCTGGTGAGCCTTGGGCACCAATGGGCTTCGACTTTGTATCTTATTTTTGTAGGGAAAACTCACCTAAGCCACCTTCTACCTGTATCTACTTAGGGGATGCATGGCTACTAGCCAGCTCACCACATCTCTGATGATCAAGTGAGGAATTTAATTGAATGTTATTCTTTGGCGTTTTTAATTTTCCCTGACGATTACTTTATTATAAGGATACAGTGATAGTCCTTGGTGATAACACCCATAATCTCCTTAGACTGCTTTAGGATCATTAATGATCATAGAGTCAGCACGCTGGACCGGTGTTCCATCAGAAGGAACAATCTTCCTGCACTATTAAAGAGAAGAGTGCCGCCCACTGGACAACTAGTGTAACTTCTTCTGCTTTAATTTTATGTGACAGGAGAATGTGATGTTTGCTATTGATAGACAGGATAAGGCAGGGGCAGAGCTAGGGCTGTGTGGGCCATTTCCAACAGATCACCTTAGTAATGGCTTAGCCCCCCCCCCTTCTGGGAGAATAGAGAGGGTTTTTATAGGGCCTCGGTGACTCTAGGCTTTTCTTTCTGGGGGTGCAAGGTAAGGCAGCAGAAACCCACAAATAAGAAATACATGTACAGTAGATTATTATTACATATTGATATAACTAACAAAGCCACATTATGAAATATAACTTTACAATATAATGAAATTTTATAAAACTTAATATGTCTTGAATAGCATTTTCATCTGACCAGTAGGGGGTGCAATTGTGCCCCCTGCATCCCCAATAAGCAAGGGAGGAAGACTGAAGGTTATAAGAGCATTTTAGCCTTTGTGTGACAGTTTGTACCCTTTACACCATCACAGACTACTCCACACACCTGGGAACTGGCAGAAGCATCACCATAGGAATAGAAGGGCACATAGGCGAGTGGACTGGTACACTTCTGGCCATACTGAACTCCCAGCACAAAGCCATACTTACCATTGCCGCCCAGAACCAAACACAGGTATGGGATCCTAGCCAGAATCACATCTTATATGTTTTGCAAAAGCATAGCACAGCTGTAGTCACATTCAGGCATCAATGCAAGATCAACATGTTTTCAAGATGTTTTCTGGGATGACGTGAACATATTGCCTAAGATCATGGTCAGTATTTCATTATATTTGGATGTGTTTATCTTTTCCCCACAGAAGCTGGAAGTGACATTTGGTGAACGGACAGATAGTTTGTCATTGGCTCAAAATGAGCTCTTGCTAAACCTATCAGAGAATGCGATGCAAATTGCACTGGGTGACAAAGTTGTCACAGAGCTCAGAGATGACACACACAATTGGCTGAACATCTGGGATGATGGCATGCTGCTGGCTTTTGGGGGAGTACCAGGTGAGCAGTTCCTTAAGCCTAAAAATCTACTAGTCCAAAGAGGACTATCTAGCACCTTGGCACATTGGTTTGGCCTTTTCTCTTATACCTCTGGGATTCAGTTCAGAGTTTGAGTCTCCTTCCTGGCTCTATGCCCGTGGATTTTGCAGCTCCAGACCCACATAACCATGCATGGGACAAGTGGTTTTAAAATATAGATGGATGAATATCTGATGCACGAGCCCTAAATGACAAATTTTGAGATTTGAGTCCATACCCTTAAACCGCAACTGTGATTAACTTGTCTTCTCATTGGTTTTCTCTTCCTCACAGACTACAGTGCAAACACTAGTGGCTCTCAATATCTGCATGGCTGCATATGGGGGATCAGAATTCAGGATCGGGAATTAGATCTGGACCATGCCCTCTACAAACACAGCTCTGTCTCATCACATAGCTGCCCTGCCTCACCTGACTTGCTTGAATCCTCACCCTTGCTTACTGCTGCTCATTGACCTCCAGTGACCTTTCATGGTTCATCTGACCCTTCAGTGACCTCAGACTTGTCTTCCAGGCCATTGTCCTTGTTTCACTCCCAGTTACTCTTTCCATGTTCCTCAGTGTTCCACTTCTGACCCCATGACCTTCACCACGTCATGCTAAGGAAGACATTCTGCATCTGGTCTTCCACATCTTCTGTACAGACCTCCCAACATTACCTCCACTTCCTATAAAGTGGTATTATGCAGCATTTGAGATCTACGTGACCTGTTCTTTAAAATATGGACAATTAACTAAGACAGATTGAATGAAATTGAAGCAAAGGCCCTTCAGAGATAACTTCAATAAAAACTGTACAGATGATCATGGGCTAATCTTTGTCCTGCTCTTCCATTTTCTGCTTTTGTATATTATCAGACAGAAATCTCATAATTTATGATCAACAGTATGTGTTTTGCAATATCACTGACAGGGCACCAAGGGTAGATAGCTTGCAGATGTGAAACTGACCCCAGATCTGTTTTTGTGACGTCTTTTCTCCCCCCAGATAGGCTTATCCAGGGTGTACCTGGTTCTTCCTCCCATATGCTTTGAATCACAGTAGATCCAAGGATTAGACGAAAAGACATGTTCAAATGTGATTGCGGTACAAACATAGGAATGAGAGCCACAAGAAGTAAGAAGAAATAAAATACTTTAAGCAGACAATATAACTGCTGGCAGTCCTCACTGCATATTGTACTGTTCCATTTTTGCACTAGGCAGACATTCAGAAGTAAATTTAATAGCGATTTATTCCAACATATTGCACTGCGTTTCATCAGGATTTTAGATCATGTCTAATACAAGTGTGTCGAGCCCGTTATCGGAAAGTATGAGGGGTCCTGTCACTTTCGCTCTGGCCCATTGCTGTGGTTTCCTCATTTGCCCCCCTTTTACATTGTCAGGCTGCCATGGTTTCTTTCCATCAAGTCTGCCCATTTGTCAGTTTACATCGCATGTTAATGCTTCTTTGCCGCCCATTTTAAAGCCACAATGGCATTTGCCTTTGAAGCCGTTCCAGTCTTCGCTCATGCGCTCACCCTCTGCTGTCCCTTTTGCACACCGACATATTGCTTGACTGACACTTCACCCACAAAAGTCCCCAGGTCACATGGTACTTCCCCCATCCTTCTACCAACGTGCCTATTTATAGCGGCCCCAACAACATTGTTTATACACAGATAAGATGTTCTCATTTTGAGGTTTAGATAGAACTAGAGATAGGAAACCAGTCTAGAGACAGGTGTTTAGATTGCAGTGCCCAACACAGAGTAAAGCAATCTTGCAAGATCCATAAGCACAAGAAAGTGTGGTGATTAAGGGCACTATCTTATAACCTGAAGGATGAACAAAGCCCCTTGTTGTAATAAAATATGCAACCGTCCAAATGCTGGGTATGACCCATGTCATCAAAGATTCTTGGGTTTCTCACAACAGCCAGAAGAGTGACGTCTCACTTATCTCAGATTCACACTCCTCCATTTAGTTTGGCTTCTGTTGGCCCTGAGTCATAATGCCACATGAGGATTTGGTACTTTGTACACAAACACCAACCTAGTCAAAGCTCTTACTGCAGATCAAACTGAAACACCAGAAACATTACATTTTGAAAAAGAAAGTAGCACAGATGAGCAGTGAGATTAAGATGTACCCAAGAAGTTGGTGTTATTGATGCTAACCGCAAAACAGAACTATAAAAGTGTATGTGCATCTATTTCTGAATGTGGGAAGAATGTACATTCTTTTTCATCTGTACTGAACTTAGACAATATACTTTTCACAGTCTTTTCTGACAAGAAAAGTCTAGAATCGGTTTAATTTCAGGTGGTTACCAAGTAAAACCCTGAGATTCATAACAAATCTGGTTTTGACTAAGATGGTCTAGAAATAATACAGAGGTGTCACACTCTCACTTCTGCTGTTTCACTCCTTGTCACAAATTGATGGTATATTAACTAGGTCGAAAGAAATAAAGTATTAGTGAAATATCAGAATTCCAAAATTTCATGTTTAACCTGAGAATTCATGAAGGCAATTAATTTTGAAAACTTTGGCAAGACATTTATACTTCAATGGATATGACAGCGAAAATAGAAGTATTTTAACTGTGCAAATGAATCTTAGAATTAATTCTATCTTGTTGTATTCTCACTGCTACCACACAAGTTGAAGGATTCTTCTGAAGCTTCTGGATCTCTTCTAGGTCTCACACAAGGTTGACACAGTAAGTGACCAGCGTTCATTCAGTCTCTCCATTCCTTTGCAAGCTGGGCTGTGTTTATAGGCCTGTAGAGAACAGCGTCAGGGCCTACCTGTTACGGTCCGGGAGTGCGTGCAGGGCGGACACAGGAATGACCAGGCAAGCGGATGCAACAGACCGGGGGTTTAATGCACGTCACGGACATGAACAACATTTATGCCGCGTCTGCCGGAACAGACGCTGGCGCAGACTTAAATACATGAAACAAGGCACACGACAGGCGAACGGCAGGTGAAAACACTGGGCAATCACAGGAGGTAACGAGGTGGGTGTGGCACACATGGGGCTGGAATGGGACGGACGTCGCAGGACGTAACACTACCAGCTTTGGTCCTGAATTGTTTTCATTCAGAGTATCCATTTTCCATAACCTGTGCAAGGTTGCAGCAATCCTGGAACTTAAAGCTAAGAGGGGACAAGGGGACACTGCAGGTAGGCCAATCCATCACAGGAAACCAACAAAATAAATGCGATTTAGAGACGCTGATTCACCTATGGGAATTCAGAGGACACAGAGGAAAACCCAAAGGAAAATGTGCAAAAATCAGACACACACACAGAACCAGGGGTACCAATAAAAAAAAAAAAAAAAATCACAATTTGTCTTGCACTGATGAGTACAGCCAGTGTGTTTTCTTTGAACAGTATCAGGAGACCTGAGGGCATGGAGCTCAGGAGACAGTCTGCATGGGAATGTCTAACTGAGATTTAGCTCTTCCCTGAGTCGAGCCTTACAATGCTGCCCCCTGCTGTCGTTGGTGCTGCTCACACCACTTGACACAGTTAACGGTCCACTCCCATCTGACAGTCTATTAGCGACTCCGTTGTCGGACTTTAGCGTGATTTGACGTGGTGGATGGAGTTTAAAGTAAGTTTGCGAAATAAGACAATATGACAGTCATATGTTTCTTACAAAAGCCATTCAGGAATCATTGTATAGCATATGAAAGATGCGTGACATTTAAGAATGAATGCTCCTTTTCACGCAACAATGATATATACCAGGTGCTGGTCATACAATTAGAATATCTTCAAAAAGTTGATTTCCCTAATTCCATTAAAGTAGTGAAACTTGTATAATGTATACATTCATTCCACACAGACAGATATATTTTAAATGTATCTTTTAATTTTGATGATTATAACTGACAACTAATGAAAACCCCAATTCAGTATCTCAGAAAATTAGAATATTACTTAAGACCAATACAAAGAAAGTATGGACATGAAAAGTATGAGCATGTACTGCACTCAATACTTAGTTGGGGCTCCTTTTGAATTACTGCAGCAATGCGGCATGGCATGGAGTCGATCAGTCTGTGGCACTGCTCAGGTGTTATCAGAGTCCAGGTTGCTCTGATAGTGGCCTTCAGCTCATCTGTATTGTTGGGTCTGGCGTATCGCATCTTCCTCTTCACAATACCCCAAAGATTTTCTATGGGGTTAAGGTCAGGCGAGTTTGCTGGCCAGTTAAGAACAGGGATACCATGGTCCTTAAACCAGGTACTGGTAGCTTTGGCACTGTGTGCAGGTGCCAAGTCCTGTTG
>JABFEA020000002.1:25977411-26009962 GCA_019775915.2 Cyphomyrus plagiostoma
AAAGCACCGCACCAAACGTTAGTCTTCGCCTTCACGTAGGAATTCCAATCGGGTAATCAAAGGAAAATGGACAGTGCGTGTAGGTATAGCCTATAAAAACCCAATACTGTGCAGGGTAGCCTAATGTACATTTTATATAATATTGGTTTTATTAACACATTTAATTGTAAGCTGGTAAGGATATGTGTGGGCATGGCAATATCAAACATTATTTGAGTTTTTAGGTAGGCTAGTACCATTTGTTTTGCTTATTATAGGCTGTTATTAAGCAACATTTACATTTGGCTATGCCTTTTCAACTGATTTTGCACATGTTTGTTGTGCCAATAAACTTTTCTTTAATTTTTAATCTGACTGATTTTCATTCGGGTGTGGGTCGGGTGTCAGTATTTATTTATAGCAGATCATGTGCAAAATTTTATTTTATTTCTTTCGGATACGGGCTTATAAGTATGACCAGTGCTTGAAGTGGGCCGGAACGCAGTTCCGGAACTTCTGTATCCTAAAGACTTGATTTTTTTTTCACCGCACAAATGTCAAATGTCGGAAAATTAGAGTTCCTGCACTTATTTTTTCCCACTTCAAGCACTGAGTATGACGGATGGGGCGGGTGCAGTTTGTCAAAATCAGACCCGTGCAGGACTGCTGCCGGGTGTAGCAATAATCATATAAACAATTTTCATATAAATAGTAAGTTATTTATTATTTGACGTGTCTTCATTATGTCATTTTTGCTGGTGAGGAGCGGAAATAGCGCGGTATAATCAAAATCTCTCCCGTTGGCCAAATTTATCGTATACCGTTTATATCGCCCAGTACTACCCCAGATCTTTGATGTTGTACTTATTTTTGCAAAGCAGAGTTAGTCATCCAATAGAGTTACAGCTTCTTTAGTGATCCTAACACCTGTTTATTTTTACCATTACTTTTCCCACTCAGTGCCTGAGCTCCCTTTGGGTCACAGTCGACCAGACAAGTTCCCCAACACTTTAGAACCAGACATGGGTGAGTAGATGCCAAATTAGACCCCAACACTCAGAAATCTAATGGTCCCTAACTGTGACTGTGCTCCCTAGACTGCTCCCTAAATGTGACTGTGCTCCCTAGACTGCTCCCTAAATGTGACTGTGCTACCTAGACTGCTCCCTAAGTGTGACTGTGCTCCCTAGACTTCTCCCTAACTGTGACCGTGCTCCCTAGACTGCTCCCTAAATGTGACTGTGCTACCTAGACTGCTCCCTAAATGTGACTGTGCTCCCTAGACTGCTCCCTAACTGTGACTGTGCTCCATAGACTGCTCCCTAACTGTGACTGTGCTCTCTAGACTTCTCCCTAACTGTGACTGTGCTGTTCCTTTAGATGCAGACTCTTGGACTCTCTCTTCTCTGCCCTCCTGTGTGCAGGGTTGACTGAGCAGCAGCTGTTCGACGTGTTTAACAACGCCATTGTGTCCCTATACCGCTCTGAGGACGAGGGGGATGCAGGGGGCACAGTTTCGGAGCTGTCGACAACCACTAGGGGAGCTGGCGTCGGGGGAGGTGGTGTCAGCAGCAGTAGTGGAGTGCTGGCAGGGAGCAGCGACAGTGGCGGCGGGAACGGAGGTGTCGGGGGAAGCTCTGGCAGCAGCCCGGCTGGAGGTGGCGGCGGGGCTGGGGGAGGGGGTGGGGCAGTACTCGCACTTGCACCCACCCCCGGGGGCGTGACCACCAACGACGCACTGCTGTTTCATGAGAAGTGCGGCACACTCATCAAGCTGAGTAACAACAACAAGACTGCGGAGCGACGTAGACCTCTTGACGAGTTCAACAACGGCGTAGTCATGACCAACCGGCCTCTCCGGCACAACGAGATGTTTGAGGTGAGAACGAGAGGGGCTCTGTGCGCCATGACTGCCTCATACCTCCTTCCCTGTGTTGGCAATGCTAACAGCCAGACCTCCACCAAATCCAGATGTTTCTCCTTCCATGGAGTGCAACTCCCAGCTCCTATGGTGACCTTTTCGGCACCATGCCTGCGTCACAGCTTTCATAGCGACAGCTGCCCTGCTCACTGGTTGGTCAGTTCTGATTCCCGCTATATGCATCACAGCTATATTTATATGTTTTTCCCCAGAGCAGAGGTTTTCATTCTGCGGTCCATACAGCAGAAAAATAACTATTAAAGCATCCAGCAATTTTTAGTTACTTATGTAATTGCGCATTTGTGGTGGATTGAAAATGACTGATCCAGATGAGCAAAAGGTAGGATCTTACTGAATCTTCATGGATACTACCCGCACAAGCCTTGCCCCCCAGGTCAGTCATGATCGAGGCCCCCATAGAGTGAGGACTGACGCAAGCTATAGATCTGTTACAGATCAGATTTAGATGGAAGGAATAAATCTCATGACACAAAGGGGAAACGTGGGCCAAATTTTACTGCTCACACCAAACAGCCAGATTGCCTGGTTATTCTGTTCTTGTGAAATTTATGCAAATACGCAAATAAATAATCAGAATGTCAATTGTCTAATACCGCTGCAGATTTTGGCCCTGGTCTGTGTTCATCAGCCAGTGCCATTGTGCTCCGTCTGTCTGTCTATGTTCTTTTTTTGACTGGCAACTGTTCTTGTTTGTCCTGTTTGGGGACTGTGTCCTATTGTGGAAGAATGGAGGGTGCTAGAGCCTTCATTATGAGGTCGTTTAGATAAGGTGCTTTGGGCTGTATGACGCTGGTGCTCTGTGTTGGCCGACACCCTCTGTGTGCTCACTGCTGCTTCTTCTCTGCTGCCTCAGGGGTTTTTTTTCCCCCTTATTAGGTACTTTAGCACAGGAATGTATTATAAATTTTGACCATATCAGCTGAACTAATACGAGGGGCATAATATGGAAATATTTTATTGGAATGATTTTTAGAATTTTTTTTTGCTTAGGAAGATTAGCGAAACGCTTGGGTACTCCTTTAGAGTATGCCCTGCTGGCCGTCGCGCTCTCCCACTGGGTGGCACGGGTGGTACCCGCCTTTGGACAGTTATTGTGTTACGTTTTCGATTACTTGGCTCTTTAATTTTCAGGTCAATAAAGCAGACATTGACAATAAAGCCGAAGGAGAAGTTGAAGCAACATTGTCATTATCGGGGGTTGAGCCAGTGGAGAGACGCGTCACTTTCGCCACTGTTTCTTACCTATTGGGTTAAAAAAACACACACATTCTGTCTTTTGTGGTGCATGTATCCCACTTTCCTCTGGCTTGGGTTTTGTAACTGCTAGTTTTACAGTTTTTGGGTGGGATTCCCTTTAAGTTTCAGTGAAAGATGGTAATAAATGGTCATCAAAGTGGACTCGTCATCCAGCTATGCCTGCAGATGTTTCCTTCGTGATTGTGCCTTGAGTGCTGATCTGACAAAGACACCTGACAGTGAGTTGTCACATTCCCACGTGTTTCCCAGATACGAATTGACAAGCTGGTGGATAAGTGGTCGGGTTCCATCGAGATCGGCGTGACAACCCACAACCCAAACAACCTGGATTACCCTGCCACCATGACCAACCTGCGCTCAGGTACACCCCCACACACCAGTGATGCGCGGGTTGATCCAAAATGAGCGGGTGCCCGCGGTCACGAGTCATCCAAAAATATTTTTAATGATATTCGGGTCGCGGTCGGTCGGGTCGTTTGAAATAAAGATGCCAATTAAACCTTTGTAATTTATATGGTACTAGACAGAAAGCGGGTCGGGTACAATATTTTCTTTTTTTTTGCGGTCCGAGTTGCGGGCGGGTTAGTTGAAAACGTCGGTCGGGTTCGGGTTGTTTATACATTGACCTGCGCATCACTGCCACACACAGCACCTCCTGCTAACTGTGCAACAAATTGGCTAATGATAGTAACCCTTTCATCCAAGTACAAGACATCTGATTGGTTGTTCCCACCTCTTCAACAATCTGATTGGTTCTCTCTCTGAATCAGTCAGTTTTGTTTTCAGAACATTTTACTCCAGTAAAACTTTAGTATCATTTATGTAGAATTTGGTAATAGACTTTTTATGTTATTGTTCAGTTTAACAGACAGTTATGGGTTGAGGATTGGATGCCTATTATTTGCAAATTTTTACATTCACAGAGGTCTTCTGCCGCTAACGAACATGAAGGGGTTACGATATTTAAAAATCCCATGTTTGGCAGAGCTGTGGCCTTTCTGAGTGTTTTCCAAAAGCTCGGGGGCGATGGGGGACTCAGATGCCTGGAAGAAACCAGTACTGACAGGATGGTGAAACTAAATTTGATTAACGGCATTGCATTGATATGTGTTCTCGGTTCCATGCAATACTCTGCTGCTATTCAGCTTGCATGGGTCCAGTGAACAAATGAAATGTGCTTGATTACTGGGATGGTAATTAGTTTTGTGTGTGAAACTGAAACACTTTGTGGTGTGCATCTCCCTCCCTCCCTAGGCACGATTATGATGAGCGGTTGTGGCATTCTCACCAACGGAAAGGGGACCCGCAGGGAGTACTGCGAGTTCAGTCTGGATGAGCTGCAGGTCAGTCGCTGTCGTACTCACAGAACCCCATGCTCAACCAGTTAGTGCCAGCAGGGTCTGTTTAATTAGACCCTGGTAGGTAGGTGTTGGTCGCTCTCCTTAAATCTGCCATGTAGATAGATAGCTTTACTGTTTGTTTTTGTTTTTGACATTTTTATATCAATTTTAATGTGTGAATGAAGAGAGAGAGACCCCTATCATCTATATAAAGCAGTATATTACAAGGTGAAAATATCAGACCGAGGCGATACTTAAAGCACACCTGAAACAAGTGAGTCGCATTCCATTCTCTGTCTGGCTGGAGACACAGCTGCTGATCTTTCCGCGCTTTGAAATCCACCCAGCTGGCCTATTTTAAACTCTAATTAGGCCAGTGGCCTAAACAAGGTCAGCTGGGTTTCATTGACTGATGCATCTTCCGGCCCGCCGCTGGTAATCAATCACCATGGCGACGCGGACCGGGCGTTATTCCTGCCTCCCATCTGATTCTAGATTAAGCGTCGAAATTAAAATATCCCACCCTGTGCTAACATGCATCTGACTAGTTGACTAGTAATTTTCTGTATTTCCTCCTTGTTTTAACCTGGAGTATCTTGCGACAAGAACATGAGATGCATCCCTAATTGTTCATAACATTTAAAGCTTTACGGATGATGTTTTTTAATGCCAACATTGTGTGCCCGTGTCCATGTCATACCCTGTTCTTTTTGTCCTGTGTCGCTTTCTGTACATCTGACTCCCGTTTTAGGAGGGCGATCACATTGGCTTGACGCGGAAAGCGAATGGGGCTCTTCATTTCTACATAAACGGAATCGACCAAGGTAAGATCGCTGCGCCCGGTCAGGACAAAATATAAGGTTCCCCCTTACCTTACACCCAAGATCAGAAAAGATCCTGGCAACAATTGAAAGCAGCCATTATACTGTCATTGTACATACCTTCAAAATTAGGGATGTAAATGTATGGCAATACACTCAACTCACAATTTGATACGATTCACTATTCTACACAGTTCATGAAACGATTTTCTCACAATTTTTTTTAACAGAATGAGCTGAAAAATTTATTCAAAAATATTCCTTTATCTTTCTAAACTGTGCAACATGTCCTCTTTTTAACAGTGCAACTGAAATTGAATAAAATACTGTTTTTAAAAAATCCCAAATCAAAATAAATAAAAAAAAAAAAAGAGAGAGATCTTCAAATAAATACACTAAGGCTTGCATGTGCCGCTTTTTTTAGTGTGGTTTGCCCTTTAATAATCTTCGCTCTGGCGGTGGTGAATTGAGCTCACTGTGGTGGCAGTAGACATGCTGAAGCATGTTCGTTGTGCTATTTGTGTTTATCAGTCTTTTACAATGTTTGCACACAGTTTTTGTCTTGTCTGTGCTTTTCTCGCCGTTTTTGTTTGTGGTTACAGGAATGCTAAAATGCTGCCACACCACTCATTTTTTGAAACCGCTTAATCCCAACTGGGGTCGCAGGGGGGCGGCCCCAACCCAGGGTGGGGGCCAGCACACCACAAGGCACACACACTCACACAACTACAGGGCCAATTTAGACTCACTAATCAACCTATCCTGCATGCTTTTCAACCGTGGGAGGAAACTGGAGCCCCTGGCGAAAATCCACACGAACCTTGGACCGAACCCTTTTACTGTGAAGCAGCAGCATTAACCACCGCGCCGCCCAGCGGTGTGTCCTGAATTTCAAATTCACTCGCCTTCTCGCATTCGGCCAAGACCAAAAACTGACGTATGACGTCGACGTGAACACGCAGTGACATCTGACGTCGAACATGAGATCAAATGTAATATCACACCAGTTTTACTGTTGAAGTACCGTTTATTTTCCACATCAGCCAGTTTAAAGCGCCATATATTTACATCGATTTTTAACCGATTCGCCATTCATTGTTGCATGCCTATTCAAAATACATTATAATGCTCTAAATAGCTTCATAATACAGAACAAAGCATGCTAATTGTTATACCGACCACTGGTATGCATTATGGAGGTATTTGTAGTGCATTATAAATGAGATGTTCATGGAGCATTTATAATGTATGAGATACATGGCAATAATCTCTTATGCCTATGAAGGTAGCTATAATGCATTCATATTACTCTTTTAAGTAATGTTACAAAAATGCTTTATTCTCATTTGCCCGGGTACATTGGAGCTTCTTATTTTTCACATATTCCCCCCCCCCCACAAATATATGCAAGAGAGAGTGAATCCTGAGGACCGAGCACAGAGTCAGTCCTTTGTCTGACATCCCTAGAGCATTAGGGGCTTTGCTCAAGTGCTTAACAGAGATGTGACTATTCTGCAAAGGACAGGATTCAAGCTGGCGACCTTCTGATCGTCAGCACTAACCTACTGGGCCTCCTCCTCCCTTGTTTAGTGCCCAGGAATCTAGCAGAGACCATGCTATCCTTGTGGTGCCGGGGATGGCAGACATGCTGGTGCCCACGTTGGTCTGGCTTTAGTCTGACTTTGGTTCTGATGTTTTCCTTGGTGACCCCCCTCCCCCGGCCTATAATTGCATCCATGTTCCCGCAGGCGTGGCAGCTGCCCAGACGCCAACAGTGGTCTACGGGGTAGTAGACCTCTACGGCATGGCGGTGAAGGTCACCATCGTCCACAATCATAACCACAGCGACCGTCTGCGACGGAACAACGCCATCATGAGGGCACTGTCCCCCGACGTGGGCCGCCCGCGTCCCGCCCTGTCCCTGACACCCGAGCCCGATGTACCTGATCGCCTTCTCTTCCACCCCAACTGTGGGCAGAAGGCAGCCATCATTAGTGATGGCAGGACTGCGCTTCGCCCCCAGTGAGTGATGGGCCTCTCTGATCTCTGCATTCTGTGACTAAGAATAGGTGGCACTTAAAAGCAAAGACTAGATCTGAAAATGTAAATATGGTAAATCAAAAAATACCACTTTCATGGTACCTTCCGATCCATTCAGAATTTTAAGTCCTGATCTTTTAAATAAATGTTTAAGTATATATATACACATACAGGAGGCGCATGTAGATTCTTGATCTTAATAAGGCTTTCAGTTTTACAGTATTCTTCCTCATGATGTTTCTACAAGTGCATGATTAGATTTTTTTGTATTAACCAACACTCCAGTGCTACCTCCTCCGTTACGGGTGGCGTGGCAAATATTGTAGGTTTGACTACTTTAAGTTTCCAATTTAAAGAATTTACACACAGCTGACATCTCGCTAGTTTGTAGTTTCAAGCTATGTGCCTCTGGCGTATTGTAGCATGAGACGGAAGCTTAGAATCTGCTGAGCTACCGTAAATCGGGTGGATGCAAGAAATGCTTTCGATCCGGCTTTGGGTCGGGCTGCGGTAGCCGATACCGATCGATTGATACATGCCTGAATCAGCCTCGATTCCAATCTTCGCTGTCGGCTTGGGACATCGCCGGCCTGTAGTAATAACATCGCCGTTCATAGGCCATTGTACATAGTCGTAGCTTATTACCAGTCTGACGACGTGTTTGTAGAGAGATAACCCTGTGCCTTCGTGTCCTCGGTCCTCCGCCAGTGCGACAGACGACTTCAACCACGGTGTGGTGCTGAGCAGCCGGCCGCTGCGCTCCAACGAGGTGTTTCAGGTGCGTATCGACAAGATGGTGGACAAGTGGGCAGGCTCCATCGAGATCGGCGTCACCACGCACAACCCCGCCTATCTGCAGCTGCCCTCCACCATGACCAACCTGCGCTCAGGTAACTGAGGGGAAACACGCTAAACGCATATGCTTCCGTGGAGATCCTTATTCATTTCTTCTTACTATCATATGTTGTTCAGATTGGACTAATATTAAACCTGAAGTTTACAAGGCAGGCACATAGAGGTTTAATGAAAAGGTCCATCTGCTTGTCTTCCTCTAACACCCTCCAAAGAATTGTTTCCCAACTTGGGGACCCTAGACAGTCCACATTTTTACTCCCTCGTAGCTCACAGCAGATCTGAACCATGTATTCTGTGCTCTTGATTGGCTGGGACCTTGGAGGGTGCAAAAATGTGGACTGTCTGGGGTTCCCCGCGAACTGGGTTGGGAAACACTGTACTATATGGCCCCTCCAAGAGAAATTAAATGATCCTTTATTTTCCAAATGCTTTGGGATGCTTCTTTTCTCACATCTCGTCGTCTCTCCTTTGAAACGCACACAAGCACACACAGTTACGAACGAAGCTTGGGGTCTGAGCACAAGGTCTTGCCATGTAACTGGTGCCTGTGCTTGAACCCGGAACTTTCCGAGGCTTAACCCACTGAGCCACACACCTCCCCAGGTGTGACACACTTTAGTATTCATGCTCCCCACGCCCTTCTCAGGCACCTGGATGATGACTGGGAATGGCGTCATGCACAACGGGACGACGATCCTGGACGAGTATGGCCACAACCTGGACCGGCTGAAGGTGCGAGTCCCTCCCCCCATCTGTGAGGACGCCTGTATCCCCTCCCATTTTCCTCTCACCCATTTCTACTGAACCTCTTTAGCCACTGTCCTGCTGATCCTGATTTTTTTATGCCAGCTCTCAGTCTCACTGTCACCCCCTTCAGGCTGGAGACACAGTGGGTGTGGTCCGCAAGGAGGACGGCAGCTTGCACTTCTTCGTGAACGGCGTGGCGCAGGGACCTGCAGCCTGGAACGTTCCGCCCAGCATCTACGCTGTTGTGGATCTGTACGGCCAGGCGGCCCAGGCCACTATCATGGACGACATGGGTGAGACGCAAGGCAATTTGGGCAGAGGCTTCCATCACAAACAACGGATGTTCAGGGTCCCATTGTAGAACTATGACTCGGGCAAAATTCTTCCCCAGTTCTTCATTTAGCAGTGACAGCAGTATTAATCCCAGTGCTATGGTACAGTACCAGCTAACACACATCGAAGATCTGTCTTTTATGAAGGATGGACTTGAGAAGGACAAGATTTAACGTTTATCAGTTACCTGAAATGCTCTATAAGGGAGAACTTTTATTATCTTTCACTATTGTGATTGGTGATATTACTCGACAAAAACAGGATCGTTGAAGCTGTTGCAGCCTTCAAGCTTTTGGTGAAGCAGGAGGAATTAAACTCAGCCTGTAGCCAAAAAGACGCCGACCTCTGCTTTTTTGCTGCCGTAGCTCCTCTGATGGGTTTATATCTCGTGACAGCAGAGTAAAATACCTGCTCAGGAAGTGTGGTCCCCACCTCATTACTGCACAGTTTCCCAGCCAGCTGACCCCTTTTGCAGCGCTGCAGCGATTTAGTCCTGTCTGGGTCAGCTGAGCTCCTTTAATCATGGCACGTGAGCGGTAATCAGTCATTGGGGGGGTGTGTGTGTGATAGATCGCTAGACGCCCACTGCTACAAATGGATGCCTAATGCGATATAGCTTCTGGTTAGAATTTGGTAATCAATGGTCATTGTCGACACATCACAGAACAACAAAATGCGTCCTCTGCACTTAACCCATATGTGATGTAGCAGGGGGCAGCTAATTCAGTGCCCGGGGAGCAGTGCTTTAGGGACAGTACCTTGCTCTGGGTACCTCAGTAGTGCCTTGTAGGTCAGGGATTCGAACCTGCAATCTTTCAATTACAAGTGCACTTCCCTAACCATTAAGCCAGCACTGCCCACAGACCCAGCTTGTGGTAGTTTGCTGTTACAGATCATCACATCTTTTTATTTGTCATGTGGAAAAAATACAAAGGTGTTTTGGTGCAGAGGGAGTCACGAGTAAACTGAAGTTTAAACATATCATCGAAACAAAAATACACAGAACAATAAATAGAATTAAAAAATAAAAATAGATTTAAAGAGAGAAATTTTTTAGGAAGTGCTTTTAATAAATGAACAAATAAACATTATAGATGACTTCAACCAATTCCTATCCTGCCGTGGGCTTCAAGTGTCTACCACCAGTTATTAAAAAGGAACGATTCTGATTTAATAGTCATCAGGGCCCACATTCATTACAGCATTCGGTGAAATAAGGTTTTATTAAATAAGCTCTTTAATTATTATTTCAGCGTATTAAGTGGAAATTGGTGTAAATTACCTTTTCACATTTTCTCCTCCACTTATTCTGTGTGTGAGATTAGGAGACCTGCTGAGTCAACTAGCAGACGTTTTAATGTCATTTCAAACATTTATTGAATAGCGCAATGTGCTATAATGCACTGCACTGTTAATAAGGGTAGGGATGTGCGGAAAGTGCCGGGCAGAGCTGTGTCACATGAAGGGCGTGCGGAGTCAGCACAGTGACTCGTAGGATCACAGTTCTGGATATTTTCCGACATTGGTATCCTGCTCCCTCATAACCTGGACACTGCTTCCCCCAGCGGACCTGCCCCCCCTCCCCGACGACAGCTCAGAGGGGCCCACGGCCATGTCCCCCGGCAGCCCGTGCTCGGTGGGCGGAGCCAACGGCGTCAACGACCTGCGCTTCCACCAGCAACATGGCACCAATGCCGTCATCACTAATGGGGGCCGCACCGCCCTACGGCAGAACTGCCGCAGCGAGTTCAACGACGCCATCGTCATCTCCAACAGGTGGGGGTAGGGGTGGGGAGGGGGCGGTTAGCTCTGCGAGTGAAGCTTCAGTGGGTCTGACGGAAGCGTCTGTGTCTGCGTCCGCTGCTTTTCAGGTGCCTTCATGATGGCGAGTTGTTTGAGATCATTATTCAGAAGATGGTGGATCGTTGGTCAGGCTCCATCGAAGCGGGTGAGTCCCAGTGCAGACTCTGTGCTGCCCTCAACCAGGCCAGACGCTAATCTAACCCGACCCAGAGAGACCCCCATTCCCAGCCCTAGCAACATTGTGATGTGTTATGAAAGCATTCATTGTTGTCCAAAATGTTTGTGGTCAGACGGTCACGAGGTCTGACAGACAGCTATGTTTATGGTCAGACGGTCACGGTCATGGGGTCTTACTGACAACTGTGTTTATGGTCAGACGGTCACAGTCATGGGGTCTTACTGACAGCTGTTTTTATAGTCAGATGGTCACCGTTATGGAGTCTTACTGACAGCTGTGTTTATGGTCAGATGGTCACGGTCATGGGGTCTGACAGACAGCTGTGTTTATGGTCAGACGGTCATGGGGTCTGATAGACAGCTGTGTTTATGGTCAGATGGTCATGGGGTCTGACAGACAGCTGTGTTTATGGTCAGATGGTCATGGGGTCTGACAGACAGCTGTGTTTATGGTCAGACGGTCATGGGGTCTGACAGACAGCTGTGTTTATGGTCAGACGGTCACAGTCATGGGGTCTTACAGACAGCTGTGTTTAAGGTCAGACGGTCACGGTCATGGGATCTTGTCTCTCAGGTGTGACTGCAATCCGCCCAGAAGAGCTGGAGTTCCCCAACACCATGACAGACATAGACTACGACACTTGGATGCTCAGGTAGAGACCGGCCACCTGCCTGGCACTTCCTCCTGGTTCCCAGTGGCCCTTTCTGATTTGTCAGCTGGTCTTTCCCCGCCTCCTCACCCAGCGGCACAGCCATCATGCAGGATGGGAACACCATGCGGAATAACTACGGCTGCGACCTGGACTCTCTGGGCACAGGATCCCGTATCGGCATGATGCGCACTGCCACCGGCGACCTGCACTACTATATCAACGGGGTGGACCAGGGCGTGGCCTGCACTGGGCTCCCCCCAGGTATTAGCCAATGAGAGCCCTTTGCTCAGCCACCTGAGGGGCAAGGAGGTCATTTGTGCTCATGTGCAGACACTGTTTGAACACCTGGCGCTGAAGCACCTTGGATAAGGATACAGTAGGTTTTTGACTTAAGTCAATGGTTCTGTGTTGAATTAAGTCAAGATAAGCCAGAGCTTTACTGATCCCAGTGAGGGGAAGTTTCTCAGCAGGGATCAATAAAACAAAGGATAATTTAGGAAGAAATAAATGGACGAAAGAATGACATAAGTAAAAGTAGATAATAAATATGCAGAATAACTAAATATAGAGCTAAGCTCTGTGCAAACAGCGTCCTTCTGTGGTAAATATAGTGCAAGATGTCACATAAATTTGCAAATGTCCATAATGCAAGTGCATTTAGAGGAAGCGGCGTTATAGAGTCACCTGGCGTGGGAATATACGAGCGTGGGGGGTGCACAGTTTTGCGTTTTGGGGAGATTAGTTGCTTTAGTACGCATGTGTAAAAGTTTGGGATGAAATTCTCTGCTAGGCTAATGCAAGAATGCTCAAGGATGCAAAAATGCACTCGACTTGCAGACAGATGAGCCCCAGCCAGAGTGGATTGTCCGGTAACCCCCGCCCCCCCCCCACCTTATGTTGCAGAGGTTTACGCTGTGATCGATCTTTATGGCCAGTGCGTCCAGGTGTCCATCACCAGCTCTTCAGGACCGCTGGATAACAGCCTGTGCACCAGTAACATTACGGAGAAAAGCTTTCCGATCCAGTCCCCAGGTACCGCGTGAGTGTGTCAGCCTCTGCCTGACACATACAGGATGTCTGGCCCCTTCCCTCATGCCTGATTCTGCACTCGCTCACGTTGCTGTGCAGAATACTCGGCCACTGTGGAATAAACTCTCCGTACAAATTCTGTGATAGCAGTTTCTTCTTGGAGGAAAAAATGAGTTTGAAATGTAGCGTAGTGCTGGATGTCTGTAGTGGTGCGGTATGCAGTACAGTGGGTTGGGGGGGTCTGTGCTTTTGCCCGGAAGGTTGTGGGTTTGAATCCAGTGGCCAGCACAATAATTATGTCACTGCTAAGGGCCTTACTTATCTGCTCCAGGGGGTGTTGCCCCTGCTCGTTGAGCCCATGCTTTCTTCATGTGTACCTCGCTTTACATAAACGTGTCTTCTACATTACTGTAACTAAAAGAATTTAAGTGTACTAATAAGTACGATCATAGTGACCCTGCAGTGTGTTCATTAGCATTTTGCGGGTCACCTTGTCCTTAGGAATGAGGTCACTGTGACCGGCGTGAGCATCCTCCTATGTTTTGCTGTCTAACACTCCCCTCCTCTCTGTCTCCCTCTAGTGGCTGGGGTGGCTCACCGCCTGCACAGTAAGCATGGGAAGAATATTGTGCTGCTTGGGGAGGGCTGCCAGGCAGTGAGAATGGGGGGTTATGCACACGGAATAGTCTTCAGTGCCAAAGAGCTCAAGACCGACGAGCTCTTTGAGGTACGCCTCTGTGAGATCGAGCGCCTTGCATCCCAGAGTGGCAACTTTGAGTAGACTTCAGTCATAAGGATGGGAATGCTGCCCCCCTCAGGTGAAGATAGACGAGGTGGATGAGCAGTGGTCTGGCTCCCTGCACATTGGCCTGACCACTCTGCAGCCCCAGGACCTCCCCTCCTGCCCCCTGGGTGGCCTGGCCGTCTCGCTGCCCCAGCTGCGGGCCAGGGTCACGTGGCTGCTGGCCGGGTCTGAGGTGCGTCGCAACGGGGTGCTGCAGCGGCAGAACTATGGCTGCTCTCTGGACCGGCTCACGGTGAGGATGATGAGAAGTCTTGGCTGGGGGTGTGGAGGGGTAGATGGGTTGAATCCAGATAAACTCCAGAGTAAGAAGCTTTATTTAACCTGGAGCCCAGACACTTGTTAGCCCACCACTAACTGCTACTAACACCCCTGTTCATTAGTCTGCCGCTAACGCCTTCTAACACACCCGTTTGTTAGCTAGTTTGATAGCCCGCCGGCAACACCTTGTAATTCCTGTTTGATAGCCCACCGCTAATGCCTTCTAACATGCTGCTAATTTATCTAAGCCGATTTCTCTGGCTAGCGCTGAGAGGGTCAGCTAAGGCTGGTGTTACCCCACAGTGTGTGCGTGCGCGTATGTGTAGAGGAATATTAACAGGGACCACAGAGATGATAACGTGTTGGTGCATCTCAGGTGGGGAACCGCGTAGGGGTCAGGCGTTGCTCTGATGACACCATGCACATCCTTATCGACGGAGAGGACATGGGCCCTGCAGCTACCGCCGTCGCCAAGGTAACAGGCCGGTGCCTCGCATCTCTGCCTTTGCTGCAGCAAACGCATGGCCACACATGCGTGACCCCTAACGCATCGCCCGCCTTCTCCTCCCGCAGAATGTGTTCGCTGTGCTGGACCTGTATGGGCGTGTTACCGCAATCTCCATCGTCAGCTCCACCGTGCTAGAGGACATGGAGTGCACCAAGGTGCCCTCGCTGTCCTCGGACAGCTGTAGCGAGGGCGAGGATGACAGCTCTCCGGTGAGGGAGGGACATTAAACTTGTTATCGTGACACCGATTGAGATTTTAATAACGATCATCAAAGCTGACCTTGATTTCAATTATTAGTGTTAGGAGCATTGGAACATTCTGGAGCCCTCATCTATTTGGGTTTGCTAAGATCCAAACTTCCTAGAAAGCATGTAATGTAAGGACCATGGTGGAATGAGCATCAGAAAACGCAGAATAATCTCTCTCTCTCTCACTTCCACACACACACATACAAGTAGGTCTTGCTATCTAAATGGGGACTATCTATTCATTTCTATGGGGAAAACCATAACCCTAATCACGACACCCTTAACCCTCTACCCATTCCTAACCTTAACCATAAGTAACCAACCCAAATACAAGACTTTTGGCATTTTTGCTTTTTTGATTGCATTCACAGATTTTTATAATACTGAGGTTATCCAAATGGGGACCTCAAAAGATGTCCCCAAAAGTAGGGAAATTTCAGGTTTCACTACACTTTGGGGACAATTTGGTCCTCAAATGTGATTTATGCAAACCCACAGACACAAACAAACATATAGTCACCTGCCAATAGAATATGGGAGAGATGAACCATAAGCATGAGGCCAGGGTTAATCACGAACCTACAACCCTCCTCACTTTCCTTTTGTTAGTTTCCTGTAGGCCCTAGTCGCTGTGTGTGCATGCTGTTAAATCTGGTCAGACGGCTTGACGAGCATTCGTATCTCTGCTTTCCAAATCTACTCACCCACAGTGTGAAAATGAGGTCGCCATGGCGCCCACCATCATGCACTTCCTGGAGAACCACGGGAAGAACATTCAGCTATCCAATCAGAACCTGACAGCCACGCGGGTCTCCAGTTACAACCAGGGGCTCCTGGTCTCGGCACAGCCTCTCCCCCGGCAACAGCTGTTCCAGGTGAGGGTGGAGTGGCCAGCGTCTGTGTGCCTATGCACCCACGTGCTTGTTGGTGTGTCTGTGTGAGTGTAACAAACAGGGTATTACAACGGCACATTGAAGGGAAGTGTCACAGGTGTGAAAATAAACCTTTCTTATACTGCAGGGTAATTGCATTGTGGAATTTAATTCGTTTATATGCTTGACCTTTAAGGAATACATAAAATATAACATTATTAATGTACTTTATTCAAAATCTTGATTAGGAGCAGATATTTAGCAGATACCGAGGTCCAAGACCCACATCAGTGACCAGCTTTCTGCAAGCGTGCTAACCTCTGTGGTGGATTTCAGTATTTCTATGCCTGTGATGTGTTTCCTGGTGCGGCTGGTGGGCTTCCCAGTTCCAGATCGACCGTCTGAACGTGTCGTGGACCTCATCTCTATCGCTGGGGGTGATCGGCCACTCCCCCGACCGGCTGAACTTCCCGTCGACTGCGTGCTGTCTGAAGCGCTCGGCATGGCTGCTGCAGCGCGACTCCGTCTTCCACAACTCCCTCAAGGTGGGTCGCCGGGGGCCACTCGCTCTTCTCAGAGTGCTTTTCAGAGCTTCTAAATAGCTAGAAGGTCCTTGGTAGATCTTGAGATATGTTTTATTTTAGTTGTTAAGTGCAGCCCACCTGCCACCTGTCACTTCCTCTTGGTTGGTTTCTCACTTGTCTGCTTCTCAAACCCTAACCCTCGACACCCTGGACAGATTTGTGAAAACTATGGCCCCAACCTGGACACGTGTCCTGAAGGCACAGTCCTGGGTCTCCTGGTGGATGCTGCCGGCTGCCTTCACCTCTACGTCAATGGCATGGACCAGGGTGTGGCCGCTCAAGACATCCCCACCCCCTGCTACCCCCTCATCGACCTGTATGGCCAGTGCGAGCAGGTTAGCAGCCCCACCCGCTGGCCAATTGTGATACTGCAGTTGATGTTTTAGTTGCATAAGGGACACTTTATGATGTATATCTGTGAATAAATAATTAATAAAAATTTATATTCCATACATTTTCTGGCCATTTTTTTGCCTTTTAACCCTGTAACAAATCAGCTGGGCCTCTGGCCCTGGGCCCATTGCAGGTCTCTGGGTTAAGGTCACCTTTTTCTGCGGTCAAGCCTGTCTGAAGTGGACTTTGCTTGTTGTGTCACCATGGCAGGTTACCATAGTGACAAATGACGTGCCGGCAGTGGGAAGAGAACGCGGAGAGTCCTGTTGTCAGGGGGACATGGAGAAAGCTGACATGGTTGACGGTGAGATGTTTCATTTGAAATGAAAGGATTGGTTATATTTAATTCTGATAATCCATTGTAATAAATGCTTTATGGCTAAAAGCCATTCCTCTGAGTGCTAGTTTGTCTTGACCCTTTTGCTTATAAATACCGAAATATCTTAGCTGTGAAATGTTTTGTTTATAAAACGCATTTAGCAAGAAGCAGGAAGCGTAACAAAGCTGTCATCAGGATGAATGTTGGTCCTTTAAGATCACATCCGTGCAGCTTAAGATGTTGTCTGATGTGGCTTTTGTGATTATTTATTTAAATGAGTCACCAAACAAAATGGCAGCCAGAGACAGAGCTCTCCCAGCCGCTGCCTTCCGGAGGCCGTCCCACACAGGGCAGGAAGGTTGCGCTGGAAGAATTGTAGTGTGTGATTCATCACGTCTGACAAACCACACACTGAATCTCTGTCTCTCTGCCTCAGGGGCCCATTTTAGCCAGTCTGATATATAATCCCATTTCCCTTTTAGACCCTGCTTGTTGTGTGACAGTTTTTAAAAGCTGACTGTCAATGTATGTAAAAATTACTGAAGCCTTCTCCTTTATCAGCCAGACGATTAGTGCAGCAAAGCTGTCATTGGCCAGTGCTTTAAAGCAAAGCTCTCATTGGTCGGTGCTTTGAAGCCCTGCCCCCTTTGCCGACCACCACCGCTCACATGTGCTGCACCGTCTGCCCCCTCCCTCTCACTGCTCTGTGTCCCGCCCCCTCTGGCCATGCTCCAGGAATCAAAGAGAGCGTGTGCTGGACACCTCCGCCTGAGGTGAACACCAACAAGACCTGCGAGTACCAGGCTTTGTGCTCCCGCTTTAAGGACCTGCTGACCCTGCCCGGTGAGTCACCCCAAGGCGCTCTGCCCTTGCCCACACTCCCCGGGACCTGCACACTTTCTCTAGGGGCGATTGGAGGGAGTGTTGGCACCGGCTGGTCATCTCCCCCCTGCTCCCCATTTACGACTCAAATTTTTATCGTATTTGACTCTCCCTGCCGGCCCCTGGAGGATGGGCTCCCCATTTGAGTCTGGTCCCTCCCAAGGTTTCTTCCTTCTCGGGAGTTTTTCCTTGCCACTGTCACCTATGGCTTACTCACTGGGGGCTTTGGGTGGGGATGCTGTAAAGCGCTTTGAGACGATGTACTGTCGTGATAATGCGCTATACAAAAATAAAGTTGTTGTTGTTGTAGGGGCAGTTCTATGATTGTATTGGAAGGTGGAGGGCATAAGAGGGGCTATCATTTGTACAGTGGGGCCATCCTTATCAAGCGAGCTTGATGGGCCAAATGGCCTCTTCTCGTTTGTATAGTTCTTATGTTCTTATAAGCCAATGATATGCTCTGGATGTGTAAGTGACGCAGGAGGGGACGTTCTTTCAGCTGGGGCCAGTGCCCCCGTGGCCCTCGATCCAGGATTTACCCGTGACTCACTCCCAGCCTCCTGCTGGAACACAAAAGCCCCTCGGAGGGTGTAGGGTATGTGGGAGGAGCTGCCGACCATTGGGACTCAAAGCTCCACCTCCCCCAACGCCGCCTAACTGCCACCTACCCCTCAACGCTCCATCTCTCCCTCCATCCTCTGTCCTACCACCCCCTCCCCCACCACCTCAGATGGATACTTCAGTGAGGATGCCAAGTACAACCTGTGCTACTGCGAGTCCTGCCACAAGCTGCGGGGAGACGAAGCGTATTACAAGCGGGGGGAGCCCCCCCGAGATTATGCCCTCCCCTTTGGCTGGTGCCGCTTTGCTCTCAGGTCAGTCTCCCACCCCCCTGGTTAATACCAGACCACAGGTGCCATATATAGGCCCCGCCACACCACCACTCAACGTAACAGTTTTTCTAACCTGTCGCCCTACTTAAGCTACTAGTTACATGCTGCTCCTTGAATACATCAGCAGTTTGCTAATTGATTCTTAATTGATTCTTCTTGAGACACAGTATATTACTCCATCAGCTCTTGCTGTGTTGGTCCATTACACTGTTTGATTCCTTATTGACATATTAGCTCCAGCTAAATTAGGGCTCCTCACTGTTCTGCTGTGTAAGGCAGCTGACTGTGTCTGTGTCGGTTGTTCTTGGGTTTGCTCGTTCCTAGGATCAAGCCCCACTGTGAGGTGTCCAACGCTCTGAAGAAGTGGCACATCGCCTACCATGGTAGCAGTGTGGGTGCATTGAGGCGAACCCTGGACCACAGCCAGCTACTGTCAGGTGAGCACGGTCGTCCTCAAGTGAAGGGCTCATGGTACGACGCCCGAAAATAAGAGGAAGAGCAGAGGTTTTCCTTTTCTAGTCCTGGGGGGCAGGTTGGTCTCTGTAAACCAGGGGTGGGCAGTCTTGTCCTCAGAGGGCCAGTGTGTACACAGGTGTTTGGGATAAACTTTAGGTCAGCTGCTCAAACCCAGGTATGAAGACTCTTCAGCCAGTCAGTCCTCTAATTAGGAATCTAATTATGGAGTTACAGCAGAAACCTACATACACAGCGGCCCTTTCTGGATAAGATTGGCCACCCCAGTTCTAAACACAAGGTGACCTTTAGAATTTTGATAAAAGCCATTCAGTGCAGCCTTTGAGGACCAGGGAGGAAGACTTCCCACTGCCCAGTACTGCTCATCAAGCCAAGGAGTCTAGATGTTTCTCAGAGAGGCTGCCATACCGAACTGGAATGAAGTGCAGACTAAGGAGCTAAAAGATAGATGGATCCAAAGAGGCACAAGAAGGCTGGGAGCTGCTGAGGAGGGTCGGAACCGGCTGTACGCCTTAAGTCCAAGTGTCAGAATTCAAGAGGGTTCGGTCTCTGCCGGGTTCCACTGCTGTTCTGTTATGTGGCGGGGGGGGGTACCCTGGACCAGCTATTGGCGAATCAGCAGTCGCCCACAGCCACAAACACAGGGCTAGTGGCAGAGTGTTCAAGGGCCAGGAGTAGCAGTGTCTCAAGGGAAAGGGAGATGGAAAAAAAAAAGCGAGAAATAAGATGTATAGGCCTCATTCCCCCTTGCTGAGGATTGTCATGCTGCCACCTTTTCCAGGGACCTCGTCTATATTCTCGGTAGCGCAGACAAAAGCGGAGGGCCAGAGTGGTTACAGCGAACCGGAGGAGAACAGTGCCCCCGAGAGGGAGGTGCCGAGGGTGCAGCTCTCTCCCACGATGCGGTACTCTGGCCTGGAGACCTTTGCTCCAAAAGTGCAGTGAGTATCTAGAATTGAGGGGCTGATGCTCGTAAATAAAATTGGAAATGGAGAGAGCATGGAAGGTGTGTACAGAGGGGCAGGGCCACAGGGGTTCCCAGGTGAAAGCTGATTGGCTCACTTCCCTGTCACTGACCGATTCAAAATATATCATTGGCTAATGATAAGGTTGGCCCCTAAGTATCAATGACAGCCCCACCTTAAAAAAAATCCTAGAATTAACCTCTATAACAATGTGCAGGAGAAAGCGGCTAATGCTAATGCAAACTGTGAGGAGAGGGCGGGAAACTGGAGTGAGCAACATATGCTAATGCTAATCCACGGGGAGCACAAAGCCAGGCTGTGCTAGATGCATACTTCTGGTGGGCTGCGGTGGAGCGTATCAGGCACCGACTCGTTTTCCTCCTCTGAGTTCTCTCTCTTTCCACCCCATCGCTCCACTCCCCCATGCCCCACCCCATCTCCAACACCAGATTCCGAGATCCCCGTTCGCAGCGGTACCACCAGGCTCAGGTGGCCTTCCAGGTGTGTGTGAGGCCGGGATCCTACAAGGTGGGCCCCCAGACTGCCGGACTGAGCGAGCCACTGGACCCCCGCTTCAGCAACTCGGAGATAGAGTGGATCACCAAGGAAACGGGCGGCACCCTGCTGTACAGCCTCCTCATCCGCGTGGAGTGAGGCGGGGGGGGGGGGGCAGGCGGGGGAAAATGAGTACTGTCGGTCACCACAGATTGCAACTACGTTCCAGCCCACCACGCGCGGCACCCCAGTCACAGAGGACTTATTGGAATTTTTGTTTATTTTCTTCGTTGAGGGGGGGGATTGGTTTCATAGAAGAGACACTGCCTGCACTTTATGTTTTGGACACAAGTGGGCGATTTTTAAACTTTCCATGGATCTAACACTACTCTGTCCCACCTCGCCTCTCATTCTCACCTCTCTAACCTGCTTCCTTCCTGCCCGGAAACTCCACTCGTTCATTCTCATTTTCTACGCTGCTCCCTCTGTTTATGGCTGCTCGTTTCCATTAGATGTACATCTTTTTTCCCCCTTAAATCTTTTCCACTCAGCTATTCAAAAAAAAAAAAAAAAAACTCAGAGACTTTGCTCAATCTGGACAGTTTTTTTTTTTTTTTTTTTTTTTTTTACTAATCAAGAACAGAAGCACTTGGATGATTTAAGGCTTTGAAGAGCACGACCACATGGAGGAAATGTGGTTGAAAAATGAGTGAAGAGAAGCAGGGTGAGAAGGACAACTGTGGACCAGCATCAACGGTCATGATGGCACAGCCACCGCACACAGACGGGATTTCTACATAATATCCCCCACCTGCTTTGAAGAGATCGCTGCACTTCCACTCACCTTTTTCATCTGATTGCTGGTGCCCCCGCCTTTTTGGTCCGCACCGCTGGCCACACACTCGCACAAACCCTCAAACGGCTGTCTGGATCGGTCTGTTGGGGCAGGTGGAGGACTTTGAGCATTCTGAAACTGGACTCCTTGAACCTGGTCCCGGCTGGCCACAACCCAGAGGTTTGGCACGGTTTGATGGGGATCATGGGAAAACTGAACCATCACCACCTTCCCAGCTTCAGGAATGGAGGAGGGCTTACCAAGCCATCTCTTTCACTCCGAGATTTTAATGCTACGATCACAGCAGGACTGCGATTCAGACTCCACGGCATCACCCCAGCCATCTCCATGGACGCCTTGCTGGCTTGTGTGGCATTTAATTAATGAGCACAAGTACCCGGTTTGAGAGATGGGCGTTTTGGACCTGAGATGGCCTGCAGGAAGAGGCGGAGAGCCATATCTGGCAGTTTGCGAAGATATGTTGCTTAGACTGTTCCCCAGGTGACCTTTCTAAGGCTTCTTGAGGCTTCTGTTCAGCTTGGACATAGATCCTCCTTAAAACGACCCTCGAATACTGGGAGGTGAAGAGTGAGATCATGAGACTTGCAGTTACCAAATGCCTTTTTCCCCAAACTGGTATTAAGGATGGAAAGAACATTGAACAGCTTTAGAGGTGTTAGAGGGCAAAATGAATCAGCAAAATATACTTTCTGGTTACATCTCCTACCCACTTGTCCCCTTCTGCCCCTAGTGGTGGATATGTGCCTGGTCCTGCTCCCTACTTTCAAAGGTTGCATTGGAATGATTCATATCTGATCAAACAAACCTGTCAAGGCATTGCCTAGCAGGGAATGTCAGGCCACTTATAAAATATGATGTTAAAATTTGAGTTAAACTCTGTGAACTCCCTTTGTTTAAATTTTACTTGACAAATGGCAACGTAAAGATATTTCCATTTCAGAAAGTTTGATTGTATCTGAAATTGACAGCCTTGGCCTCCAAAGCAGATACTAGGGGTAAAGCGACTGACCTCCCCCACCCCTTTTTTTTTGCCAAACTGATGAACACGAGTATATATTTATTTTTCACACACAAGAACCCACGCTCATGCCAAGAAGTTATGCGAGTGACGTTGGTCCGTCCCACTGAGGCGGAAGTGGGCCCCCGAAGTTAAACATGGGCTTTAATTTACTGCACGAGGGTAAACGAATGGAAAGGAAGTGCTCGTGATGTCTCATGGAAAATGTGAAGACATGGGGTCACTCGCCACACGCTGCTTTTCAAATCAGTTTGTATTTTTGTTATTGTTTGTTTTATTGTACAGAATGTAACATAACACGAATCATATCTTCCTAATTTGTAAAGAACAAAGAGAAGAGATACACATTGTATGTATTTCAGTGCTGAATGTTTTTTTTTTTTTATTAAGTCACCTGTCCTTGTTTGTTGCTTATGTCCAACCTGCATCTCACATAAAGAAGGTTTTCATATTTAAACAAAAGAGAAAAAGAAAACGGTGTAAGTATACAACATGGAAAAGCGTGTGGGCTATGGTGTGTTTTGTGTGCACGGTCCATCTATATATTTGTTCCTCCTTGCCATGCCCAAGAGGTGGAGTGAGAGGCACTGACAGAACAAGATCCAGGACAAAATTTCCAGAAACATCTTTCCCCCCCCAATACTTTATTTCGAATAGGAAAAGAAATCCATTCACTGACTTTATTGCAGTGTTGCATATTCACTCACACATCTTCCCAAAGTACTTTATAACAATATATATTATATATAATTTTTTTTAAGGCCAATAGTATCCCAGCGCCTTTCCTTCATGCATCAATAGCTGTCACCGGCTACAGCCATGAGCAACACTACCTCATGTAGCTCCAGCTCTACTCCTATATTATTTACGGCATAGAGGGTATTTTAAAACATTCAAATATTGATTCTAAAGGTCTGATACTGTCAAAATAATGTAAAAGAAACAGGATTTATTGTGCGTTTTTATTCATCCATAGAAACACAGAGCCACGTGCACACGCATACCAAATGAAAGTATTTCCCACCTGTGTCGTGGTTGCATATTCTGTTGTAGGGTTACACCTTCAGCTTATGTGGGGGGGGGGGTCCCAATACAAAATGTAAAATACATCAGGAAAAGAGAAGAGGACTTTTGGAATGACTGTGACATCTGACCTGTATCATATCACAGTGAAAAGGGGAATAAACCCACAATGAATGGAGGAACAGGCAGGGACCGGTGGTGGTGTGAGACCAGTCAGACCACAGCAGCAACCCCCCCCCCAAACCTGATGGTTGGGACAGCATTTCTGCGTCAAAGCTACGTTTCTGATTACCTGGTAAAGGTAAGTGAGCACCACCATGGGTTTTGCAGCTTACACTCTCGGGTCATCCTGGACCGGAATGGACTGTCCGTGATGTTGAACACCCAGAATTATGCACATTTCTTCGTTGGCCCACTGTGAGCTTAAGTATGCAAAGAGGTCATTAAGACAGCCATAGAATATGGCTTTTTTCACTCCACTTCCTTGTGAATGTTTGACGGTAGCCGTCGCATGAAGTAACGTTCCTTACCGATCAAGACGTACAGCTGTCGAGAAAGACTTATTGTGTCCAGTCTGCAGAACATTCCGCTTTGCTGCATGCCCGTGCGCATGACAATAGAAGACAAAGGCTTCCTTCCTCTTATACACATACACAGACTGGTAGACAACTTATCATGATATAACATAAGCTAACAGACTCACGGATTTACACAAGAGTCATTGTTTTATTCCTTTGATTTTTTTTTCTTTCCTTTGTTCGTTCATTACTGACAAAATTCTCCTTTATGGATTAAAATCTTTACTGGCCAGAAAGTGACATGGATTAACAGATTTATGATGCTACAATACTGTTAACTACTGTCGGTGCTCATGGATTGAAGCAGAGGATACCAGTATTTATGAACATGACCAAGATGTGGGTTTGGGGAATATCTAAACTCAATGTTTCATCTTGCACTTCAGGGCCTGTAGACACTACCTGTGCGTATAGGTTAGAGCAGGTTGAGGACTGTGTCTACAATTCTGCTCCTCCTTACCAATTGAGAAGTACAGGTAAGGAGTGTCAGGAAACGTCCACTAACCTTCATCAGTTTTTGTGGATGCTCTACTAACATGGGCCTATGGTGGGCCATTGGACAGACTCCTCACCCCAAGAACCATGCAACCAAAGCTTTATATCTCTGGTTGCTCATGGTCTGCCCTGATGTAACATCCACCCAACAGAAGCAGAGATTACCAAGAAACCAGACAGAAATGCTGAGAGCAAGATGGACTGAAGCTTCTGTTGACCACTGTGTTTTTTGCACTCAAGCACCAAGCTGACATCTCCCAGTATCCATCTGAGAAACTTGGAAATGGTAGCATGTGGGAAAGTGGCCCCGGAAAGGGTTGTTAACTCGGCCTTTTACCGAATGTAAAGACACTTCCCCCGTGTTTGTTTCCCCTGTGCACCATGATATTGGCACATATCCCAGATGAGTATTTTCAATCAAAGGCTGTGATTTCATTGAGAATTCTGGGTCACAACTCTGCTTTAACTAGCAAAATGGCTTCCCGTGAAATGAGTGAGCAGGGGAGAAAATGAATGGACTGAAAAGAAGAAAGGGACCAGGGCCAAATATAATGCCAAGATCACCCACAGACATGCACACACTCAGGGCTGAAATTCAAGTCCTTCACGTGAGCGAA
Source organism: Cyphomyrus plagiostoma (assembly GCA_019775915.2). Taxonomy (NCBI): domain Eukaryota; kingdom Metazoa; phylum Chordata; class Actinopteri; order Osteoglossiformes; family Mormyridae; genus Cyphomyrus; species Cyphomyrus plagiostoma. The sequence continues at coordinate 26,002,671 of JABFEA020000002.1, forward strand.
AATACAGCATTAAAAAAAAGCAACAAAAAATAGGGTCTCATATGCCAAAAGGTACTAGATCACCTTTTTTGAATAAAAATTCAGTTTCACAAAAGAATAAATAAAACAGAGCTATCCCATGACCTCTCAGCAGTGACATACCTACAGATTCCCAAACAGCATAAGACTTATACAGCAAAAACCTTGCACACAGTAGGCGATGCGACTCTATGAATTTAAATAAATAAAAGACTATGTGCACACTTCTCCAGCAGAGAATAAAACTTTTTTTTGGAAATATTAAGAAACGCTAGCTTTCAAAATACCGCTGTTGGCTCCCTTGCCTCCAAATAGCCTCCCTTCTTGGAACAGGACCATAACCGTTATCTGTTCTCATTGATTTTTTTTTTTTATTAAAAAACATCTACAGAAGCTAAATGAGAGTGGACGGTCTGGTTCTGACTGCCATGATCACAAGGCTTGCTTGCAGGTTTCTGAACGACTGACGTTTCCAGCAAGAGTTGAGACAGAGGGATGAGGGGAAACATCTGTGGAAGGGAAGGTGGTTCCTCTGGAGGAAAACTCTGTGCTAACTGGGGGAGAGAGAGATACAGGGGAGAAAAATATTCTCTGTTCCTCTTGCCTCCTGAGTGACATGGGGTGAATGTGATCCACCCAAGATAGAGAAGAGAGAGAGAGACAGAGAGATGGACCTGGAGAGGAGGAAGAGCAGGCGTGCTAAGAGCAGCTGGGTACAGTCTATCTCCTCTGCCTTCAGAATTTCTTGGGGCCCCATGCTGAGGTCTGCTTTGGGGCCACGCCAGCTCCGAAGGTGGGGAAGTCTTCAGCGCTGCTCATGTCGGGAGCCTGGGGAAGGACAGGGGAGCACCGGTGACTCACAGCAGGGAGACACAGCCTGACCAGAAGCTTCATTGCATTTTACATCTAAACGCCTTTTTCTCCTTCAGCACTTGTGTGCTGTCAAACAGTCCCACCTTATTCCCAGCGGCGTTCCATGGGGCATCCCGGACCACAAAGCCCTTGGCCGACACTCTGCCGTCATCATCCCCACCTCCCCCCCGGGATGGGGGCTTCATGTATGCAGCCATAGTCTCGGTCTCCGTCACATTCATCATCTATGGAGACATAGACCACGTCGACTAACATTCACAGGCTGAGCCATTTTGACTGGTTCCAAAACTCCATCAGACAACACAGGGAGAGATGCCCCCTGGCCTTGAACACTCACATATTCCTCTTCCAGGTTGAGCAGGTGGTCAATGGCATTGTCTACATTTTCAGGAAGTCCTGTTACAGTGACCCGGTCCGGATCATCAGAGCCAGGCTGTGGAAATCTGATATCCACCTGGGAGGGAATGTGGATGAATGATCCCATGTCAGGGTACTCACATCTGGCATTGCAGGAAAGGTCAATGTGATTTCAAACAGGAGGAACATGAGGGATAGTCTCACATTGGCTCATGACTTACACCTGAGTCACACATTAAGAAAGATCAAGGGTGACAGACTTGCTTCAGTCACTTCTTGTACCCTTTATCTACCAACCTATATGTCACCTCATTTTCTCTCAGGACATGGAGTACCAGAACAGTTTCTTTGGCATGCATTTGACAATCACCTGAAAATAACTGTCAAGTCAAACTTTATACAGCCTTTCCTGATTAATCATGAGAAGAATGATCAGATACCCAACAATGATGTCCCTTTTAGCAAGAAACACTTCCATTATAAAACAGTCCCCAGTTGTCTGCCACTTGGTTGCTCCCAATCACTGCACCTTAAACTCCTCCATGAGCTTGCGGATGGCTTTGCCACGGGCCCCGATGATGCGAGCGTGGACACGGTGGTCCAGCCTCACATCTTCGCTGACCATCTCCTCCAGTGCAGACACTAGCTTCTCGATGGCTGCACGGGCCTCCTCCACATTCCGCTCATAGCCCGAGATCGTGATCAGGTCCTGGGGAAGGATAGCAGAGCAGTGGAACACAGAGAGATGGAAATCAACAGAGGAAAACAGAGCAGAGATGCACGGAGACAGGAGAACCAATGCGGATTCCCGCTCATAACTTCTCACTTCATAACTACGTCAGGGTTTGAGTGAATTTCATAACATATATGTGCTTTGAACACTTGGGCAAGGCAAGTTATGTCTGCGTACTTGACAAGAAATTTGAGATATCTGAAGCTGGCCTCCATCAAAGGTGCGTCTTTTTTCCACTTCTTTTTGTGTTTTTTTAGGACAGGACATCAACACAACGCCGTGGCTGGAATCCAGTACGGAGGGCTAGAAGTGGCATCCCTGCTATCTGAGGATGTTGTTCTTCTGGTATCATCCAACCAGGACCTCCAGCACACACCTGAGAAGTTTGAAGCTGATTGTGAAGCACCTGCGGTGAGAATCAGCACCTCCAAATCTGAGTTGATGGTACTCTCTCATAAAAGAGCAGATGTTCCTTTCAGGTAGGAGAGGTCCACCCTTGGTGAAGGAGTTTAACTGCCTCTGGATCTTGTTCACAAGTGATGGTAAAAGCGAATGTGAGATCGACAGGCGGACTGGTCCAGTGACTATGACAGTTTTGCGGCCACTGAGGAGGTCTGAGACAGTAAAGCAGGAGCTTAGTCATAAGAATGAGACATGACAGCTTAGTAGTTAATCTATCTATCCCCATCTTTGGTCATGGGCTTGGGTAATAACCAAAGAACCGGGTCGCGAGTATAATGAAGTTATCATGATATAATAGTGAGGAGTTTGAAAATCCAGAAGGATCTCAAAATACAACTGCTGTTTCTTCACTTCAAGAGGAGTCAGACTAAATGCTCTGGATATCTTATAAGGATGCAAGCTGGTTTTTGGAGACCAAACTGCCAGATATGACCTAGGAGAAGCTGGCCTGGGAACATCTAGGGATCTCCCAGAACAAGCTAGAGCCAGTGGCCTTAGAAAGAGAGGTCTAACCTGACCTTCTTGCCAGGCTGCCACATGACCCTCACTGGTATAAGCAGTGGGAAAATGATGACGACAATGACACACACAATGTCAGACCTGCTGCTCGTCACCCTTGTCAGGGAACTGCACGTTGACGTCGTGGTCCTTGCGGATCTGGGAGATGACAGCTCCCTTGCGGCCAATGATCTTAGGATGGTATTTAGGGTGAACGGACAGGGTCAGCTTGAAGCTACGCAGCGCCTGGGCAGAGGAACAGAATTAATTTCATACGTTTGTTATAAGTTGAGAGAAACCGGAAATACATAAAACACAATTTTGTCTGATACTCCACCCCAATCCATGCGTCGATACTGTGAGGTTTGAAACTCCACCTCTGCCCCATCTATACTGTAGGGTTGTAACAGTATACTTATTCGTCATGTGCAGTTCAGTTACACCATTTTCAGTTTGGTACGCAAAATGAAATGAATATATTTATTTACAGGGAACCCAAATTCACAAGCAGATCTTCAAAACATTCCAAACAAAACAAACCAGCTACTTGTGACAGAGTTGGTTACGGTTCGTGCTGGCCTGGGAACATTTTGGTTTCCTAAAAGAAATATCCCTCCAGTGCTGGTAGAGTAGCTGAAAGAGAGCAAGACTCTTGGTACTACTCTACAGCTCTAATATACCGAGTTTGGATATGTTGCTGGAACACACATCCAACGTGCTAACTCATTTAAAACAACATTATTTAAGTGTGGGTATGACCACAGAAAGGCAGAAACAGCCTCTGTAAGTTATGGCACTACTTACAGCGCGGTTCCAGCTCGCTTCAGTTTTCCCACAGCGGGAGGGTCAGCTTGGTAAAAGCATTGCCGAGTTTGGAGAGTGAAAGTGACGGAAAACTAAAGAGATGCTTATTTACTGTTCACGCGGCATACATCATGATTTACAATGTGCAATTTTTTAATATCTTTTTTATACTGTGTGCTAATTTCCGTTATGTCTGTGTGACCAGTCATGTTATGCAAGTATCAAACATTAGCAGAATTAGCATTTGCTTGCATAAATTTGCATTACAAATCCACTCCGTTTGGCTGTTGAATAGTATGTTTTTAAGTACGAAGTTGCAAATTTTCAAATTCAAATTTTTGGGAATGATGTGCAATAATGAATAATCATTAATAATTGAATAATTTAGTTCAATCGGATGTTGTTGACGCAACTAGCTTGGTTTAGTCACACTTTTGGCCAAGTAAACAGTACCATGTTATTGCGATCACAGCTCAGGTACGGCTCACATACTTCATAAAACAGGTATGCAACCATACTCAGCAGTAGAGATAGGGTTACAATTGTCATGATTAGGTTTTGTTATTCAGACATGTCAACAGACGCATTGCCTCTGGCATAAAACTGTCCCTAGTTGTGTTTGCATTTGCAGTCTCAATAATAAATCATTTAAAAATGAACTGTGTTCCCCACTGCGCCGAAATTGCACCAAACCGTGAGTCCCTGTTCGTGCCGAACCGAGTATTCTGTGTACTGTTACACCCCACCCATACTGTGAGCTCTCTGCTGCCCCAGCTGCCCCGTACCACAGAGGTCCAGAAGTGCTCATTACCCTGTCCTCCTGCTCGGCCTGCAGCTCTCGGACCCTGTCCAACAGCCCCAAGCGAGCACGCTCCGCATTAGCCACTTGGCCTGTGATCTTAATCACATCCGACTGCTGCTCTGGCTGAGGCACCCAGATATTCACCTGCAGGGCACCAAGCACATGTACACATATACTGTTCACAGACAGGCCCCCATCTGGCCAGATGTAATCACACAACTACTGTCTTTAGAAAATGTAAAACATGTTCAGAAACACAACAAACCAATCTTGTATATGTAGGGTATGGACTTGGACATACTGCAAGACCAACCATAAGCTCACACACCTCATATTCCTCCATCATCTTGCGGATCCCACTGCCCTTCTGCCCAATGATATAGCGATGGAGATCGTAGGAAACTTCCACGTCCACGGTGACAGGGACCAAAGCCTGGGGAGCAGGGGAAGGAAATGAAAGGACAACGGGGAATGAGTGAAGAGAAGAATAGAAAAGGCAGAGAAGACGGTGAAGAGCAGTGAATGAGCAAAGGAACAGGAGACAAAAATGAAATGAGGCAGAGAAAAGGAGGATTGGAGGTTGCAGAGATGATGAGAGATGTAACAAAGAGAACAAAGATTAAGAAAGCTAAGGGGGCACAGGAAGAAAGACAGCCCGGGAAAGACTGAAGGAACAGCGCTGACAGATAGAAGTGAGCATACCAGCAGGGCTGCCCGTGCCATCTCACACTTCTCTGATCGTCCACAGATGGTGATGATGTCACCCTTACGCGGGACAAACTCTGCCTCTGGGCTGGCGTCTCCATTCTCCTGTGCCGAGGGGTCCGCCCCTGGGCACGTAACCAAGGCAACAACAGAGTAGTCAGCTTTTTAAACTCAAATAAAGGGGACCACATCACTGCAGTGGTGACCATGGACACCAACGGGGCAGGCTGGTGGCAGATCGACGCACCTGCTGTCTCGTCCCTCTCCGGAAACTTGATCTGCACTTCGTGCTCGCGGGTGATCTGCTGGATCCGTGAGCCCTTGGGGCCCATGATGGCTCGATGGTACCGCTGGGGAATAGCACACTCCACTGTCACCTGTGCCTCCTGGTGGTGGGAGGGGAGAGGTGACATGTTTACTGACACCCTGAAAGTGATTTATTTTCATAACATACCCTTGCCAACATGGCTGTCCCCCCAACATGGGTTTTTAACCCATGATTTCGTTACATATAGACACACACACAGATAGAGGGGCATACCAGGTCCTCAATAATCTCCTGGATACGTCTCTTGGCCGCCTCTACGCAATCCTTGGCCCCCTTGAGCGTGACGCGGTCGCTGTGTGCGCCCGTGCGCGGGAAGCTGACGGCCACGCCCCCATATTCTTCTGCCATCTCCCGTAGCACCTGGCCACGCCGGCACACAAAGTGACGGTGGTGCCGGGGGTCCACCACCATGCTGTCCTCGATCACGTCGTCCTGAAACACCCAACAGGGCGAAAGACAGCATCACTGTGTGATTGGAGAGTTTGGTGCCATGGCAACAAATCTCTATAAACAACAGCCTATCAGAATTTAGTATCGAATTGCACTGACCAATAACCAGATGATTCACTGCATCAACGCTCATCCACATTCATGCCTTGTAACACAACACATATTTGCACACCCTTACCTGTACAGAGGAACAAACACAAAAATATAAAGAGATTATAAACTAGGGCTGCACAATACTGAAAAGAATTGTGAATTGTTCTCAAACTGCAAAAGGAAAACATAATAATAAATGAGGTAAAAAAAAAATCATAATAATGGATGCATGGAGAAATGAAGTGACCCAAGCTTTAGCTGTGATCTGGTCGGAAGAACCAGAGATCAGGATAGCATAAAAAGAAATTAAGTAATTTGTGTAATATTGGGCTATTTATAAAGCAAAAAAAGAGTGCAAAATAAATTTCTCAAAAACCCATCTAGTGATTTAAACAGCAAGGATGAAAATGATTATGATTGTCTCAGGGAATGTATGCAGCGCTCATGCAAAAGCAGCGGAGGTAAACTTTAAACAGATTTTTAAACATATACAGTGATACCTCAGTTCTCAAACTCACTAGAACTCAAACTTCTTGAAAGTCAAACAAACCAGTTTGACCTAGAACTCTATCTGAATATGAGAAGTCGAACCGTGAACGCTGACCTAATATAAATTGTACGCGCCAGGAAATTAGTCATACTACAATGCAATTCTTACTTGAATGCTTTCTTCACAGACTGGACGATTAACCAAATAAAGCAGCACAACATTACAGTAACTAACAAATAAACCACTGACTTACGTGTACTATTACAGCATTTATGTCATTTATTTAAACTTTATTTTACCAGGTAAATTAACTGAATACCAGTTCTCACTGCTTTACGTGATATTCGGGAGAAATAGCAGATAACACATGGGAACTGCCTGGGATACAAACGTCATGCGTGTAACTAAACTCTTCAGCCAATAAGGGCAAAGGTTTGTCCCATATATAATATAGCATTTAAACATACAATGAACACGATAAAGCAAGAAGAGCATTTTTTTCTTAATGGATTCCAAAACAATAAAGATCTTATCCCAACATTACCCCTGTCCTGCCCCGATCGTCCGCTCCTTCCATGTGCCATGCCCCCTTGTTAACCTTGTGTGGGGATCCCCATGTGATCAGCTGTTTCTGGTTGTTGTCATTAGTCCTCTGTATTAAGTCCGCGTTTCAGTTTGT
>JABFEA020000002.1:26020566-26037245 GCA_019775915.2 Cyphomyrus plagiostoma
TTGTACCTCTTATAACTACTCGCTGTTTCCTATCTGTTAACCAGTTATCAATCCAGGTCGCTATAGTTCCTAAAATAACTGTCGCTTTGAGTTTAAGTAGGAGCCTCTTGTGGGGGACAACATCAAAAGCCTTTTGGAAATCCAAGTAAATGATATCATAGGAAGTTGACGATAAGAAGGCCTGAGTAGCTTCCTCAAAAAACTCCAGCAGATTTGTTAAACAGGATCTACCTCTCCAGAATTTACCCTAAAGGCTACAATCTGAAACCTGAGGCCCTGATCCAGGTACAACCAAGGGGTGTAAGCAGAGACAGCCTGAGCAAGTGCAAATTAAACCCCTAATAAATGGACTGTTCCGTTGAACCCTACAGGAGCCAGTGTTAGGAAAAGAACACATGCTGCTAGCCCAGCACTTCCCAAACATCGCTGTGCTTGCTAAAACAACATACACAGAGTGACCTTCCCAGCTATTAAGCTCAAATTAGCACATTTCCTTGTATAAGCCGGACTGTCGCCATGGACACCAGCTGAGCTACCATTACCTGTAATTTCCTCGTCCCTGAGTCCACTGCGATGTTCAGCGAAGCTCTCCTGGGTCAACACGGCCACTGAGCTCATTGTTTAAACGTGTCCGCTATGAGGGAGAGGGGTGGAGGGAGGTTACAGCTCTGGGCACAAACCCCCTCCCCACAGAGAGCAGATGCACACAGCATGAGTGAGGGGCTGGGGACTTGTAATAAACATCACCGCTCAGAGATGAGGGATGGATCCTGGGGACAAAACCAACCCTGTCGGGTGTGGTTCTCACATTACCAAAACAAACATGTTTCTAATGACTTTTCACACAAATAATGAGTAAAATAATGGTTAAACAGCCATGCCAGTCTCCAATTACATTCCTCAGAACTCTGGATGAGGTCAAAATTCGATGCAGTTTTTATGCAACACTTTCATCAATTATACAGTACCTTTACTGCTCTAAAACGAAAAGTGTATAACAAAGAGCTTTGTTCTAGATCTATCAGAACTCCAGTGTCGTAACTGGCACCCAACAACCACTGAGAACTCTTGTGTTTCCCAACGCTGCTCAAAGACACCCACCTGCAAAAGGGTCAGTTGCCAGAAAGGTCCGTCCTGAAGGAGGCTACCGAAGGAGCTTCAGTGTCTGTCTTTGTGTGTGAGTACACTGTGTAGAAGAGTCATTACAATAACTCAAAAGGGAAGAACACACATACCATTGCAATTTCAAACAAACACAAGCTTAAAGAGTTCATGAAGAACCCTGACAGCTGGGGACAGTGTTTGCTAACATAGCTATCATTCAAGTCATCCTATTTTTATGGAAGCTTCCTTTTACTGGCAATTACCCCTTACTTGCAAATACTACTTGGTTGGAATAAAATCCAAAGGTCAGGCATGAACAACCATTTTGATGCGGTAAAATACTCATTAAAGCATGACTTTAATATTAAAGCTTCCACTGTATAAATAAACCTCAGTGTTTTGGAAGAAATGCTTAATTAAGATAGGAAAACCAAAGGTAAAGGATAACATACTTTGCCACAGCCTCAAACAGTTATACTTTTTGTAAGACCATACATTTAATGAGCTGCAGAATTCCATCTTCATGGTGATTATAAATCCAACTAATATCTTAAATATTTTTATAGTCTAATGGGTGGCAATAGATGTTAAACTGATCTATTTGATAATAAAAGGCTCTTTTAGTATTACAACACAGCTCAACCTGCAGTACTTGAAAGTGAAAGACAAAGTAGTCCAGGGAAACATCTTTATTAGCAATGTCCTGTTGCAGTTATGTTATCATCCAAATGTGGATGAATCATGGTCTGGATCAGCAAGCCCACCAAAAGGTCACTGCTAATTTCAGCAGCACTTTGAGTTGTTGCAGACAGTCCAATCAGCTGTTAATTATGAATCCTGACAACGCATGCAGAGACAGAAAATGGCTCCGCCTCCTCCAGTCACAGGTGTTAATGGAATATCCATATGCCACACCTACTTCAGCTCATTAACAAGCTGATTTGCTGGAATATCACAACTGGCCTCAATTTCCATTATAGCAAGATTGCTGGTGCACGTTATCAATGCTACTTGCCTGCCAAGGTCTATTGGCTGTATATTTACACGAGCAAGTCAAACATATGTAGACCAAATTTGGAAAGAGAATACTAACAGTTGTGCTTCAATCTGTAAATAAAATCCAAATGTAAATATACTGTATAAAAACAAATACAATGTAACATAGAAAGTAGGATGACATGAAAAAACAAAATGTCTCGGGGTTAAAGACAAAAATGGGTGGAACCAAATCATAACAAGAATGCATGATGTGTGGCTCAGTGGGTCAAGCGTCTGTGCCTCTGATTGGAAGGTTACAGGTTCAAGCGCCACCCTCAGCCGAATAGTCGCACTGGCCCTTGAGCAAGACCCCTTAATCCCCTAAAATGCTCCAGGGGCACTAGATAAGTGGCTTGACCCTGCGCTTAGACCTCAAGCTTCTCAAAGGACAGCAAGATGGATATTTGAAAAGAAGCATAATAATTTGCAAATGGCAAACAATGGATCAATTCATTTCAAGCTGGTGATAGGCCTGTATTTGAACTGATTTGCACCTTGAGTTCTGAGGAGCCATTTGACAACCTTTGAAATTCATGGGAAGAGTGCAGCTAGACACAAACCAACAATCATTTGTAGAGACAATTTAGCCCTGATTATGATCCCTTTGATGGATATACCTTTATCTTATACACAGACCCACTGAGACATGCACACTGCAGCAGAGAACAACAAACAAGCTTTCTTGCAGTCACTTCCACCGAGGGTTAAATGTTTCAGGTCCCCAGGTGTCCCCACACTGTCAGCTGGGAAGTTACAGAAAAGGACGCAGCTATGGATAGCCTCATTCTGACACTCAGGGGACAACCAGGCTAATTGGTGCCTCTGCTGGGCGTTAAGGAATAATCCCACCCAAGAGGAATCTTCACTGCTGCAGCAGAGGATAAGCTTTGCCTGCTTTATGACCCAATATGGCCTACCTTCAAGTCCAGCCGACAGCACGGACTGCAGCGTTTCTGGTGAGGCAAACAAAGAAAGCGTCCCGGTGCTACCACTAGACTGACAGAGTCCATGTTTTCAGTCCTTTAGCAGCTGAAAACTTATGTTGGCACATAGAGTATAAAATGAGATTTTCTTGTGGGGGTGGGGGCAGCTACAATATGACACTATAAACTCTACAATGCTGGCAGCCCCCTCTGTCTCACACACAAATACAGAGTAAAAACAAAATACTTTAGTAGTACAACAGCTATACTACACTATATTACCACACATGCACTACATCATTGTCAATTGCCCTTTATGAATTAAAATAAATGTTATACAATTGTAGCAAACGTTGTTAGATCCAGCAGAATATATTATTTTTAAAAAATATACTTTTACCATATTACTCTCCATTAGATACTATACTAATACATTATTACATTTACAATAATTGATTATTTTTTGCAGTTAAAGTATATTCTCTTTAGTAAGACAGAGGTTCATATTGAGATGCACCTTTTGGGCACATCAGTTTCTCTTGTGTTAAATAAACAGTCCAACTTAAACAGCAAAATAAACGCAGTTAGAGGAAATTATTGGTCACGTCCATTTATTTCTGGAAGGATTTCTGTGCTTGGACCCACAAAAGTAACTGAAACCGTGTGTTCCACAACCAAAAGAGGTAAATTTTAAAAAGGAAAGAACTACATGAAGCTTTAAAAAGACACATGCAAAAATACTACATTGGATTGCAGTATAACAAGCACGTTAAAATATTGTGAGCATAACAAGAACAGCAGCTGCAGTGAGAACCCTCCAGTTCGCCACCATGGACAGCGCCAGCTGTTTCTTTCACACGCTAGAGCACGCTGATGAGGTGTGCCAGACTACTCAATATGTCCATCCCTTAATGCAGTTCAGGTATTTTGTGCAATTGTACATCGAGGCATCAATATATCGAGCCCTTAATTCAGCATTCGTCAGTATGTCACGGTTCCAATGTAATCTCAACGCCCATGATCTGACACCATTCGTACACAATCGTCATCACCGGCAGGAATGCAAAGTATGATTAACTGACAATTTAAAAAGCATGCCTTAAGAAAACGAAACACACAATACCCAGAAACTTGCAGCAACAACATACTAATCGCACCTACTCGATGACGCAAGGTTACACGCTGAACTAAAGCTAACCGACAAGCAACATGACTGGCGTGCGTAAGTGTGAATGGCACTAACATGAAAAATGTGCCTAAAGGAAACTAGGAATGTTTTCTAAAAACTAGACAAATAATATAACAACACCTCTGCTATCGAAAAAGACAAAAAAAATCAACACCCTGCTACACTACCTCGCCCCTCGCTACTCCGAGTACTCGCCACTAACGAAGCTAGCTAGCCAAGGAGAATGGTCGCAATCTAACTAGACTGCAAGAACATCCTCGGGAGGCACTAGTCCTAAAATAATACCTAGATATCTTGAAGCATAGAAAATAAAAAAACATTAGGATTGTGCTCGCTATAAAAAAAATAGGGTCATTATCTGATATTAGTATACTATCTCTGTCCGCCTTCGGGCCCAACCTTAAAACCCCAACCGCCTGATTAACGTCGCTGGCTAAATGCTAACCCCGCTAACCCGCTACATCACTTCGTGCCATACCTGTCTAGCTGGCGACTGCACCGGGTACTGAGTCCGACGTTGTTGGCCGCCGGATATGACAACAGGCTAAGTAAGTGACTCGAGTGAAGTGAAGTTAGAAAAAAGGCAGCGGCTACCTCACCTTCAGCAAAGAAACGTCCAGCTTGGCCGAGACTCCCCGCCAGACAGCGACCGCTGCGAACACCCAAACACGCGCACGCGCTCGCGCTCGCGCTCAGCCTCGAGCCGCGCAGTGATTCCACGCATATTGACGTGCGATGCTACCCGCGACGTCAGTAAAGGCACTACTCCTTCTTCCATGAGAACGCCGCAGTATTTACTCATTGATGCAATTCCCAGAAATACAGCCTTTTGAGTCACAAATCAAATTAACTTCAAATAATTCATGTTTGATGCATGACGGCTTCTACTGCTCAATGCATAAATGATAAGCTGCTCAAACGTGCAACACTACTTCACACAGTCGTATTTCTCAAAACAGCGAACTATCACAAATAGTGCAATTTAAGAATTTCTTATTAGTGTTGTCAACCATTCGACAGGAACTACTTTCCATTCAAAAAGAAATGTAGGCCTAGTACAGGTACTAGGATATAGGCTAATATTCATAATGACACGATATCACCGTTTTATTATCACAGCACAGTTAAACCATTCTGAAACTGCAATACCAGTATAATAGTACAATATAATCAGAATAATGCAATCTTGATATACTGCCGTGTTTAAGCCGGAATTTCCACAAGAAATATTAGTAAAAATGCTAGGAAAATGTCTAGTTCAACTGCCTTCAATCTGAAAACAAAGCTGCAAGACTTGTGAACTGACCAGTCCAAAATTGTATGAACAATCCTAAAATGTGAAAAGATCACCAAAAGCGTTGATACAGCTACTATTTCTATACCAACCAAAAATTCCAAACATTTCTAATGTTCTAATTACTACTGGATTTTTTTAATTATACAAACTTGGTTAGTATAATGGCTCAGTGAACAGTATTATTGCCCAACACCGGCATGGCTGGGTAGTTTCATACAAGTATTATCAATTAATTAATGTCTTAAAGACTATCTTGACAAAGTGCATTCGTTTTTGAGTCTAAAATTAGTTCATAATCATTAAATTGTATATAAATATAATTTATTTCAAGATAAATGTTAGATAAACTTTCACATTATATTTGTTAAATATGTAATTTTATTTGCACTTTTTAGTACAGATAATGTGAAATTCATGTCTACTTCTTGGTAGTCATATGGTTTTGTACTTCTGCTTAAAATAAAATCCATTCACCTGTGGGCTGGTGTGCAGCTCAGCATTTTAGTAATCAGTGTCTATATTTAGAAGTTTTTGTGTTCCAAGGCCATGGGTTGCAAAGTATCATTGCTGGGCCCTTCACTTCAACTACTCCCAGGCAACTGGCCCTGTATGCAGCACGAGGCTGAAATACATCATGGTTGAGATGTAAATCCAAGGCAAGAGACATCCATTGACATATTGCATTCACTGCAGGATACAGTGGGCCATTTTGCATAACTGTATCGCTTTGGAGAACCACCGAAAGCCACATGAAACAAGCTGCAAATTTCACACACGCTGAGGAACGATGGATTCGAGATGTGTCCTAGACAAACAAATGCATAGTTTTTCCTTCCGCAATTCAAGTATCGTTTCTAGAATGTTGATATCTTACCGCTAGGTGGAAGCAAATATTTTAAAAGCAGTAAAGAAACGCGAAAGGTGAGAAGACAAATGTTTAAATCGACAAAATAAAAACCTTGAAACAGGTTACTATAAAACAGTTCTCCAACAAATCCCACACACTACAACTAATAGGGGGTTATTTTACATAAGCTTAATAATTTTGCATGATTCCTGTTAAGTTCCATTCTCCTGATGTTGAATTCCAAACAATAGTGTAAAGCGCTCCACCTTTCTTGTGTGTCCAGAATAACACCCGCTAGGCAAGAGGAGTGAGGAAAGAGGGTTGGAAGTTGCCCCAGGGCCGGGAAGAGAGTTTCGGCCAGTAGCAAAAGGAAACAAAGACCTCAACAGCAGTCTGATCAAATACAGATAAGACCGAAGAACCAATGAAAGCAGAAGACATACACATAACGCACGTTTGCTCTTGAAGACGGCGCTGCTCTTGGCACTGTACGCCTTGGGGAACAAATAATTATTTTCCCACAAAAGTTCACATCGAATGATAGCACATTTCCACTGTTTTGGATTACGCCTATTGTCCATGGCGCAGCGTCGGACTCGCCGTTTGGATTCGTCTCGTTTTTGAAAGCGCGATCGGAAAGGTAAACGACACTTTTAAAAACCATTTGAAACCCCTTTTCCACTGCGTAAGAAAAAGAGCGACTGCGGCTTCAAACTCGGTGAATGGCAGCCGATGTTTCGCACGTTGGGAGTTTCTGCCAGCGACTTTTTCGCATTCTGATCGGAGAACAGACAATGGAAAATGAGGCGTGCTGTCTTGTTGGGGGAAAAAAAACTTAAGGAAGCTGAATAAAAGTCTGTTATAGTTCAATAACAAATCTACCGTCGACATTTACATGGTATTTTATGTAATGAGAGATCTATACTAAATGAATTCACACGAGATCGAATTCCCATTAGTCATTGATTACCCTAACTCAATGCGTGAGCTTGCAGCGTATTCCATAATTTATGTATTAAGACCTTATTAGTGCCTGATTTGTCTGTCGATTGTAATTCATACATTAGTTTGTTGTATGCGATTTTTTGTATCCACAAACTGGAATTTGTCAGAAACCGATAATCGTAAGAACGCTGCTTGATTTTAGCCTGAGACTGATTTGGGCAATCGAGTAACTAGTGAAACTTTTAACATTTACATTTTTTGTGAGAGTACAAGTTGTTGTTTTTAACTTTACGGCTAATTTAAATAGAAATTTTACCCCTTTGGATCGAGAGCCGTGAAAGTGAACAGATTCCTTCCTGCGTTCTCCTCCTTATCATTTCAGCACTATAAATGATTTGCATCTTACTCAAGTTTCGCAGAGTACTCTGCTAACAGTTCGTATATATGAATATTTTGTGTATTTATCTTTCTTTGCTGTATGAGCTTGAACATGTGCGGAATGTGTGATCGCTGCTGCCCTTGTCAGTGTGGAATTTCCATGTGATCTACGACTTAAAGACACTGTCGTCCTGCCATCATGCTGTTTCAGCTACCCGAGCTTCTAAGTTTATATTGCAAAGCAATGTTGTTTGTTGTTATTATTATTATTATTATTATTATTATTTTATCATCCAATACACGGTCGCGGTATGCTTGGAGCACACTCCAGGAAGCACAGAGGTCGAGGCCGTGGACACCCTGCAGGTGATGATAGCAATCACACACCAGTAACCTACCTCCGACATACATAAACCAATTTTTAAAATTTTTAGGACCCTGGGGTGAACAAGAAGAGAACACAAAGGGAACACGGAGGTGTGTGTCCACCATGCCATCCACGCTTAGTCACGCAGTATTGTGTGAAACATGACAGGTAACTTTGTGGACTGCAACACCCATGAACTCAGGGGCGGATATACATAAGACGGGTAGACACCTAGGGTACTCGAAAACTAGCGGCCCATTGAAGATAAAATTTCCAAATCTTAAATTTAGGGTTATACCATAATATGATAATTTAAATGATAGCTACATGTATGTGATTTGCATTTTTCGTGGTACTTGCTCCCCCAACCGACTGCTTGTACGACTACTGGTCTGGAGTACGACTGCTTGTTTGGTCATTCCAGGAAATCTGTCTGGCAGTCTTAACCTGACCTGCAGGAAAACAAGTAGTGAATCGCACCGCAGCATTTTAGATGCACTTCTCTGACAAAAGGAGATAGCTTTATGGTAAATCGCATTTTTTCGTGTTGCAGCTGGATATTTTACTGGAGGATTTTTAGAAAATTTGTGGAAGAACACATGACCTCCCAGGATCTGAGGCAAAAGCCTTCAGATTACTATGTCTCCTCACCCATCTTGCTACCTGCAGCAACAGCAGTGTTTTAGAGTTAAGCAGCTTTTAACATGAATTACCTTGGATGATATGTGCAGGGGGAACATGGTTTGTGTGGTGAAGCAGAGAGATCTAATTCGTTTGTGTGGTATTCAAACACGCACACAGATCCACCGCATGCTCCAATACTGTTATATTTGTTTGTTTTATTTATTTAGCAAGACATTTCCATTTATTCAGTGACACACATTTTTCAGAAAACAGGCCTAAACGATTCCTGGAGCATTTTAGCGTTAAGGGCCTTTGATCAATGACCCAGGTTTACACAAAATCACTCTACTGGCTCCATGGTTTGGGCTGGCAACTTTTCTATTATTGGCGCAGCTTCCTAACCACATTGATCCATAGACCGGCCCCACCCATAAGCTTTGAATTGTAAATATGGAGAAAGACTAAGGGGTACTAACCTGGCTGTGAAGTGGACAAGGAGACATACAGCTCTGGAAAAAATTAAAAGACCACTCCATATTTTTTAACAATCTGCATTTTTTTTTTGGTGATTCACATTTTTTTATTAGAAGATACATTGTAAGTGTAAAATTTCTTGTATCATAAACCACACAGTACAGTGCGACTCAAAGATTACAAAAGAAGCAGACAGTGACCATAATCAGTTACAGGGAGCTGTTGCAGGTTGATATTGCTTTGCATGTTTACGCATTCTCCTCATTACATCAAATTAAATAAAAAAGAGAGCCTCATACCAGGCCTCTAAATTTAACCACGGATCTTTTGTTTTCCAAAGTCTTGAATGGACCACGTCATCCAAGACCAAGCCTGGATGGTTTTGGGTTTGGCCTTGTTAAGGCACTGAATTGAAGTGATGTACTGGAAAGCAGTTAACTAATAAAATTGTTAGAGATACTTTAGGTAGAACCAAAATCTTCTTATAGCTTTTTTTGCTGCAGTGAGTCCTACAAGGAGTAGTCTACGCTCAGTGTGGGTGAGGGATAACTGTGAGTCGTCATTGAGAAGACAGAGGCAGGGGTTGGGTTGTATGTTCTTAGTAAGTAGTGAGGATATTATAGAAAATATCTCATGCCAGAAGCGTCTAATTGTAATGCACTCCCAGAACATATGCATTGTTGTACCAAGTGCCTGATCTGGGTAATGAGTGCAATTGGGGCTTGAGAGTAGTTTCCTTTTAAAACATTTTAGGGGAGTGGTGTATGCTCTGTGTATTAACTTATAGTGTATAAGCTGATGTGTGAAATTTTAGGAAGCACTATTTAGGTTCCCCCAGATATTCTCCCATAAAGGCTCCACACCAAGTGTGATCAAATCCCTTTCCCACACCCTTTCTACAGCTAGATCACTGGAATGATGGTGAATTAAAGTATTATAATCTGTTACAGTCCCTGAGCACCATTTGGGTTCAGTCCACTTCTCCATGGGCTGCTCTGGAATCAGCTGACTCCAGGACACCCCCTATGCTTTCATTGTGGAAATCAGTCTTAGGTAGAGGAAGTATGAAGTATCAGACAGATTGACATCAGTTTTTATGTCTCGAAACGACAATGACAATTGAGGAAATTGTCTGTACGCCTCCCTCAACTTGTTCTTTGTAGCGTAAGCTGTCTGCGAAGGGCAGCCACCTGTTGAGGCACCCAGGGAGCTGGGGGTTAAGGGCCTTGCTGAAGGACCCACAGACATGCTGAGGCTGGGTTTGAACCAGCAAAACAAAGGCATTGCAGTATTATCGAATAAGTCGCCGCAAACATAGACTCATTTATGGGCCCAGGCAGAGAATGTCAATGGCTTACCACCTGACTGAAGATGATAATTGTTTCATAATGGAGATGTTTTATGAAATATTCTTGTTGCACCCAGTAATTTTCCAGACATTAAGAGAGTTAACTATGATACTCCCACAACAGCTGAATGGTTTTACGACCTATGCCTGTATAGGGCAGGTCCTCTGACCGGTGTGGTTTTACAGGTTCTGCCTCGATGGCCCGCCATGGGACTTGAGAAGCCTGCTGTCTCCATACCTGCAGTGGTCTAATTTGGAAGGCATAGTAGTAAAAGTTTAAATTTGGGGCTGACAGGCCTTCAGTGACCTTGCTTCTTTGTATAGTTGCAAGTTTCTGGGACGTTTTTTTTTCTCCCCAGATACATATTTTCAGATGTGTATTTTGGAGGGGGAGCAAGGGCAATCATAAAGAATGAAAAATTTATATGAGGCAAACTGTTCATTTTAATAGTTGAGATTCTGCCTTGCATGCCGACTTTGAGAGCCCTGTCTTTTTAGGTCATGTACGGTTTTCTTTTCTACCCCATAAAAGTTTTCACTGTCTATTCTATGGAGATTATGATAAATTTCTATGCCAAGGTATGTGAAAGATGTACAGGTAGATGGGCCTTTTTAGCAGCTAAATGTAGAGGGAGAAGAGCAGGTTTAGACCAGTTTACTTTATACTTTTCCCTGCCTCGTGCCCGTTGCTTCCGGGATAGGCTCCGGACTAACCAGTAGGATGAGCTGGTTGGAAAATGGATGGATGGATGAGGTTAAGAGGTGTGGCAGAGAGTCCCGAATATTAGAAAGAAAAAGAAGACCGTCATCTGCATGCAACCTGAGGTAGTGTCTACAGTGGTCAATAGAAAGACTATGCAAATAGCAGAGGTGAACAGGGACAGCCTTGCGTACCTCTATGTAAATTAAAGGCTGGTGAATGCTACGTATCAGTGAGGACACAAATCTGCATTTTTAAACCCTGGTTTAATCGTGGCTCTGCTGGCAGAAGGCTACTCTGCGAGGCAGAGGCTGCTTCCAGGCTCAGTTTGCAAGACAGCAGTACACAAGAACAAAGTGAAGGAGGAGATACTGTCAATGACCAAAGACCAGCCAGGTAGAGGGCAGAAACAACTTTCTAATGCCAGAGATGACTCAACTTATCTGATGGTTATCCCCATGAATCAGAAGATGACATCAAGTGACCTTCAAAAACAATGGGAAACATTCAGTGTAGGTAGGAAGTACTTTGTAGGTGACACAGCCCAGCAGCCACACTGTACGAGAGTTACCTGGCCCTACAACGACTTGGAGAACTGCTTCAATTTATTCCTGTTTTATGTGACGCACTTCTCCCTTAATTGCAATAAACAAGTGCCACCTGTTTGTCCTTCTTCACGTTTTACCGACACGTCTTTCTGGCCCCTGTAAAAAGTACAAAGGTTTATTTCCTGGACAAAAGTTGTGATGTAACATTTGCAGTAATAATTTACTTAATCTCAGTGAAAGTATCTGAACAAAATGTGAATGATTTTGTCTACATATAACTAACCTGTCATCAGTTGCATATGTAGTGTGTATATGAGTATCCCTATATGTTTGCGAAGATCTTGTATTCCTACAAGGATCAAATGGCAGTTTTTGTTAGTCAGTGCTTGAGGCTGTTTGGTTGATATTGTAGTAGTGTCACTAAACCCATGGTCTATACTAGCAGGGGGGTGGATTTCCTGAGAGTCTGGCTGCTGCAGCATGTCCCAACCAGCTCACTTGCCAGGAAAACTCGTCTGACAGGTCACCTGTTTACAGCTGCTCGAGGGAAGATCAGTGTCCATAAAACCGGCAACAAGAGTAATATTTAACTAAACGACTGCCAGGTTTATAATGAAATTGAACATTAAAGCAAGTTTTCAAAGGTGCATTTGTGATGCTTATACCGACAATATCTAGAAGTGATTTTAGAATTTTCTAAAGCAGCCACTTGTATCTTTAGCATGCTAAGTTTGACTCCACAAACAAGTTGAAAAGAGATTTAAATATTAATAATCTGACGTAGCAGATGGGAGTTTCTGCACCTATAGGCGACCTGGGTGCTCTGAGTCTGAACCTTGAGCTGATGACCAAGTGACAGGAAGCTGTGATCGCAACACCAAGAATTTAGATGGAAGATATAAATGGAGTATATGCCCCCTCCAAATCTGATAAGGAAGGCCAAACAGCACAAGATCAGTCAGGTTTTCATTTGTGAACTGCTGTCATCGCTGAAAATATGAAGGATTAGAAGTGTCTTCTGCTAATATAGTGACGGCTAATTGGGTCAAATTTAAAATCTTCCAATGAATTGACATCACTTTAATCCACTCAGCTGATAAAACCTCAAACTGTCATCTACCCAACATATGTTGTGATTATATATTTGTACCTTTTTTAGTACCCCTTTCTCTCCAGAACTTGCACAGGGTTATACCATTGGTATAGCTTCTTAAATGCAGAGAGGCTGTTGTTTGACCTAACATGGTTTCCGAAACCCTGTCGGATGACAGCTATGCAGTCTTTTTAAATGGGTGGAGCAGAGGGTCAAACATCAGGCTATTTAGCTTTCTTCTTGGCTTACGTTCACCAGATACCAATCGTGTTTTATTGTTTTATTAATATTAAAACCCATATTCCATCACATGGACATTACTATATAAACAAAAGAGTGCCTTTACCTGTAGTAGAAACATCACAGCCATTAAAAACCATCATAATGAATCTAAAATTGTTTACATATATAACTAAAAATTTTGTGTGAAGTCAAAAATTTATGGTTTGTCCTATTGTTGGACCTGGTCACAGGAAACTAGCAGTAATTTGGTTGTTGGACAGCTTTTCTTACTGAACTGTATTTTACTGTTTTCTTATACAGGAAAATATGGACGGTCCTTTGTGACACTTGACATCTCTCTGCCCCCTAACTGGTGTGGCTGGGAGGTGGGAGGGGCCAAAACAATGTCTGTCCCTGAACCCCCTATTCAGTCCCAGGACTCTGTCTGTCAGATACCGGACCGCAAACCACGGCCCAGCATTCCTAAAAAGCCCGACTCCGAGAGCTTGCCACTGGCCCGGTCGCCTCAAGAGGTCTCCAAGGTCACGACCTCCGGGAACGTCAAGAACATCGTGAGCAAGTTCAACCGAGAGCGCACCTTCGGAAATGAGCAGCCTACAGAGGGTGGGACGGACCCTCCGCGTAAGCCCAAGAGGGCCCCCACTGTCAGACCTAAGCCCAGAGAGCGGAGCCGGTCCACGCGTGCGAGCCAGACATGCCCACTGCCAGCCCGGAAGAGCCGCATCTTCCAGGAGAGCCCCCCAGAGGCTCAGGTGGAAACTCAGGTGACAGAGCCCCCTGCCAAACAGGATGATGGCCGGCCAGGTAGGTCTCTGACACACCCTTCCACCTTGACTTTAGCCACATTAGTCATGGCTTTCAGCTCAGGCAGACAGGTGCATGGATTTTGTTCTGTTCACCTGAGCCAGTTAATCGAGTTTGAAGGAGAAGGCGTTACTAACATTAATGGAATCTCTATCCAGCAGCATTACTGTGCATGGAAAAGAGCACAACCTCTGAATTGTGTTTACAAATGCTACAGTAAAAAAACCCATCCATTGATAAAAATAATCGTGGGGTAGCTATCTCAGACAGCACGATACCGCCTCTCTTAACACGTTTTTTGGACCTTTGAGCTTGGAAAATTACTCCTGGCCTGTTTATGTGACTGTATGCACACGGCACAGTTGATAGGCCCACGCCAAACTGTCACCCCGTTCCTTGGCCGTGAGTTCAAGGAGCGGTATGTAAACACACTTCAGCTTTTCAGGTGATATATTACTACCAAGCAGGAACCAGTGCTGTCAGCCCACTTTTGACGGCTCATGTTAGTCTGTGGA
Source organism: Cyphomyrus plagiostoma (assembly GCA_019775915.2). Taxonomy (NCBI): domain Eukaryota; kingdom Metazoa; phylum Chordata; class Actinopteri; order Osteoglossiformes; family Mormyridae; genus Cyphomyrus; species Cyphomyrus plagiostoma. Next base: position 26,035,004 of record JABFEA020000002.1, read on the forward strand.
AAAGGTCTCAGCTGTTGTACCTTTGAGTAAAGACATTGAGATGAGGTTCTCTGATAAAATATACAGCAACATAAATGGGTAAAACTGTGAGTGAAAGGAACATGTTATATGTAGGGCCGCATGTTTAGCTATCACTGGTCCGTGGCCTTGTAGCAGGGAAATGCAGTTTTGGTCCATAACAGGTGTGATCGCCCAATCACCACCTGGCCGAATCCTCCAGTGAACAAAATTTACTGAGGGGATAGGGCTGGGTGATATAAACAATATATCGATGTATCGCCAGAGGAAGTGTTAAATATAGGTGATTAAAGAGACAGCTCAGCAAGTAGATCATCTTTCAAAACGGAGATATTGTGTATAAACAAGGGGAACAGATGTACTTCTTGCATTTTAAATTTCGACACACAACAGACTAGTGATGTGTACTGGGAAATACTGTGAGTTTATTTCACCCCTTCAAGCATTGCCATCCAGTACAACATACAGAATGCAAGTGTTTACAGTCATAGACACCAGCAATTAGAGTTTCTGTCGGCAGTCTAAAGAAATACGAAGACAAATTAATAGTCACACATCTGGTCAGGTAAAGTTGGATTACTACATAAACAAGGGGTACAATATAATAATCCATACCACAAGTGTGTGTGGCACAAGTAAATGGTGTCCTGTAGTTCTGGGCATACAGCAACTCTGGATGTAAATAATGGACTTTGGATATAACGGACTGTTTTGCCATATCTGTTCACTGTTAGCAGAGGATGTTCTTCAGCTGAGGGGTGTAAAACTCCCACTGACACATTTTTGGGTTATGATGGTTTGTGTTTTATATATTATTTCAAGCCTTTGGGGGCATTTATTTATAGAGCTTGCAGCTCCTAGTTTACCTGTTTATACAGATTATTACCAAAGCAGTTGAGGAAATATTTTTTTTACTTCTCTCAGCTCCAGAAGGCAAGGAGGTGGAGTCTTCAGTGGCTGGCACAGTGACGGAGGAGGTGGAGCCAAGTCTGGAGACGCCCAGTAGTCCAGCTTGTAGTAAGGACTGCAGCTGCATTTGCCACCTAAAACGGCCCGGCATGAAGCTGGTATGGATACTGGAGGAGGAGGAGGAGGAGGAAGCGGAAGAGGAGGAGGAGGAGGATGAAGAGGACAAGGAAGGAGAGGAAGTTGAGGAGGTGGAAAGTGAGTATGAGGAGACCATTCATGAAAAGGGAGAGTCTGAAGGAAAAGAGGAGGAGGATGGAGAAGAGGGAGCTGAGGATGGGGACACAGCATCTGAAGCCAAGGAGAAGACATGTGAGTCACAGCCTCTAGACAAAGCAAGCAAGCAGAAGTTCTGGCACAACTTGGACTATGTGATTAAGAGGAAGAGTATTTCAGGTACTTCTGAACCAAGGGTCCAGGAGCCTTTATGTGTTAATATCCCGAGCCTGACTGTGCCTGAGGAAGACAACATATACGAGGATGTTCTTGAGCCTATCCATGTGCAACCAAAAGTAAACCATCCAGGAGCCCATTGTCAAAGTCTTCAAAACCCCAAGTCTCACCCAGAACCTCTGGAGGCAGAGAACGACTCTGTGCCACCCATTCCTCCCCGTGTGCCCCTCGTCCATGACAAGGCCAGTAACCACCGCCCTGTGCCTGGTGGCATCTTACTACCACAGCTGTTCCCAGACGATCGTCGGAATTTGCGTCCAGTGTCTCCCGTGGACCGGAGCCAAAGTGGCAGCCAGGCCCTCCGGCCACAAGCCCAGACCAGCCCCCTCCTGCCCCCCCGAAGGTTTAAGGAACCAGCACCTCGATCCAGCCCAGATGGCAGCAGCTTTAACTCTCTGTCTGCCCAGTCTGTTACGCAGCTTGACAGTGAGTATAGTCTCTTGAATCAGTCTTCAATGTCTTTTGTTCCCTCAACATGGCTGTGCATTCTTCAACTTTGTACTGTTCTTCCTTGAATATTGATGGATTTCTGTGTCTGCATCTTTCTTTTCCTCAGATAAAGACGAGAGACCAGAGGAATTGGACAGTAAACAGGAATGGTAAGCTTATCTTCGCTTCCCCACTTTCCTTCTTCTAAAGCTACATTTGTAGCACATTCCATTTCATCGATCATTTATTTTTCCACATCTCCCAGGGATTAAAGTTCTCCGTTGTTACGACGGATTTCTGTTAATTGTAGCGAGTCATCGACGGATTTCCGTCAATTACACTGTTCCGCCTGTCCTTAATGTTTTAAATTCACTTT
>JABFEA020000002.1:26037345-26047497 GCA_019775915.2 Cyphomyrus plagiostoma
AAAGTGTTTGTTAAAGGAATATGGCTTGGCCTGAAAAAAGTTCAGTCAGAAGATTTTTTTTCACTTTAATCCCTGCATCTCCCCTTAAATTTTTATAGACTGTTTACACACAAAAGTCAATGTTTTTCTTTTCTATAGTTGCATCTCTTTTTTTTAAAATAAACTAATTATCAAACAGTTACCTGTGATACAAAATATGCTAGACTATGCTTCAAACAGTCCAACGAAGCACACTTATTTCAGAGCACTCACGCATGCACATATTGTCACATACTAAAAGAAAGTGACTTGCCAGTTCACTAGAATCATTGATGGGCCAATGGGCTTACTGAGAAACAGGGCACCACAAACTTCACATAGACATGAGCGTCAGATTTTAACTCAGAACCCCAATGATCCAGTAAGTTCCCCATGAGTTTTGTGGCTGTAGGTCTCTTCTCTTCGCTTCTCTTCTCTCTCAGAAACATAATCTCTCTCCTCTTTTAAAGTCAAGATATTTTTGGTACGGAGAAGCTGCGTTGAATTACCTCATCGTGTTTAATTGCCCTCATAACTGCTTCTCTCCCAGGTCAAAGTTGGCTCTTTCTCGCAAGATGTCTGAAGACTGGAATTCGCAGTTACAGGATGGTAAGGAGAGAGTGACACAGTAACCAGCACAATCTATAAAACGGGTCACAACCCCAAAACAGGGCGGGTGTAGAGCACACTGGATTGCAATAAGAGGGAAATTTGATGAAGTGGGTTCAAAAATTGGTAACAAGTCTAATCTCTTCAAAACATTATATGAAAGCAGGAATTTAAGAAACCTGAACATGAAACTAAATATCACATTTTTGTTGTTTGAGATCACGTTTATGGAGATTTTGGCATTGTACTGTGATTCGTGATTAACAGTTATCCTCTTGTTTTGAGGTTCCCAAATCATTGAAAGAGCTTTTTTTGTTGCAGAAATAATGGAATCAACACGTTATACCCGGCCAAAGTTCCTGTTCTATTAACCTTATTGCTGCTGAGAGTATGTGAGCGCTGTTGATCTTGTAGTCCTTTAGCTTTGAAAACTCTTCGCCTCCCTTACTGTCTGTCCTCAGAACCCCTGTACCAGACCTACCGCGCCACCGTCATCACCAAGGAGATTCGTCGGCAGACCGTTTGCCGCAACATCAGTAAGACGAGTGCGGATTACGTCATGGAATGGGGAGTCCACAACAATGAATCCAAGGCTGTCGGAGGAGGTACAGGCCAGAACACCTTGTGGCAAAACCTGCCGAATGTGAAGTCGAGTGGCATCCTGAAGACGCTCAACACAGCAGAATGCAAGTATCAGGAGGTGAGTGACCATATCCTGAGGGAGAACTCCAGGTGTGAGGGGGGCAAAGAGAAGGTGGCTTTGCAAGAGACCACAGAACAGAACCACGTGACTCAGGGATGGGAAAGAAGGATTAAAGACCTTGATTAGGGGAAGGAAGACTGTAATGAAAACAATTGAAGCAAACGACGGCTGGCTCAGCTTCAGTGCAAGAAAAACACAAACAGAGCATCGAATTCAGCACTGCATCTTGGGAAATGTTACAGCAAGAGCACTGCGTGTATTCTGGGTGGGGGGCAAGAAAAAGAACCAAGGAAAATATGAAAAAGAAGAACTGAAGCGAAGTGACGGTCTATACCATCTTACAGGAAGTTATGCTCATTTAAATACAGGATGATGAAATGACAATGAAATTAAATGAGCTGGAATGTGACGGGAATCTTGTCTTGTATATACCTGTAGATAGTAAAGACATATATGTGGCTTAGAAACCCGTGTGATTACCATGTGCTGCCAACCACTGCCTAATGGGAACTTAAAATCCAGGGAAGTGCATTAAACCAAGCGGTGACCGACAGTGCCCAGTAATCTCTCTTGTTGTGGGTTTTGAAGCCTCACGAATGCTGAATCAGACTCTCCTTACTCTCAGAGCATGTTTGAGGTACTGACGTCAGAGGCCTCGTATTTGCGATCCCTGCGAGTGCTCACCGACCACTTCCTGGAATCGCGTGACCTGGATGAGACACTCATCGTCCACGACAAGAAGACCCTCTTCTCCAATATCCTGCGTGTGAGAGAGGTCAGCGAAAGGTGAGGAAATTGAAGGGGAAGTAGGAGATGGAGGTGAGAATTCGAGAGAAATGAAGCTGGCAGGAAGGTTCATGGTCATAAATCTTTCAGGCATCTTCACATCATTGGATAATTTTTCTCGGTTTTATCTGGTTTTCTCAAGGATGCAGGGTACTTACCCAGCTGAACATGGTTCCTTTTTATTTCCTGGAGATAATGCTCAAGACGGTGGTTTTCAATGCCATTCCTGGTGTCCCCCCTGCCAGAATCAGACTTATATGGTCCTTAATAGGCTAATAGTGAATGTGGCAGGTTGAAAGCAGTGTGGGTGAGCACGAACAGGACGGAGAACTAATGACTTAAGAGAAGACAAAAATCACCACTATGAATAAAACGGCTCCAGGACGATTACGACTTCTTTGCATGCTAGCTAGTTGTTTACATTGAACCTCAAAATGTCACTTCCCTCCTCAGTAGTGTTCAATTTAATGTGCACAGGTTTCTGAAGGACCTGGAAGATCGGATGAATGAGTCTCTGGTGATCTCGGACATCTGTGACATCATCCACTATCATGCTCAGCACAACTTCCCTGCCTACATTGACTACGTCCGAAACCAGATCTACCAGGAAAAAACCTACAGCAACCTTATGTGAGAATCCATGTAATGATGCTTTAATCCAAAGTGATTTACAGTAGAGGGCAGGGTTATAATTTATGTGCACATGCGGGATTTGAACCAACGGCCTTTGCATTGTTAGCATGAAGCACTACTTGTTGAGCCATACCTGGGCGATAACGAAAAGCCCTTGGTTACTCCATCTTTGTGAAAGCGAACATGTGACATAATGCAGTTTTCAAAATACAGTTTAGCTGTGCTTGATATAAAGGAGTGATTTTCCCTGATTCTTGAGAGAGTAATTGAGTTAAAACATATTAAATCAACTGCTAGCCATATTCTCCATCAAAATAGAATAGGAAATTTGAATAGTTTAAAGTTGACTGGACATATACTTGCCCTCTGGACATACCTGTCGAGTGCTGGGCTCAGTGCATTAATGGGTCTGTGTTTGTTGGTTCAGGCAGACGAATACGCAGTTTGCAGCTGTAGTCACTCGGCTGCAGGAGCTGCCCCAGTGCCAGCGGCTACCACTTATGTCCTTCCTGCTACTGCCCTTCCAGCGAATCACCAGACTAAAGATGCTCATTGAGGTGAGGCCATGTAACATGACTGATTACCATTCAGCAGGATCTCCCACAGCCTGTGGCTATCGCTGTACCTCCAGCCAGGTACATATGTATGCAATGCTTGTTTCATGTATGATAGTACTGAGTTTTGTTTCATCAGAATATTCTGAAGAGGACCAAAGAGGGAACAAAAGAGGAATTATCAGCTTCCAAATCTCTCAACTCAGTATCTAAGGTGAGTCTTCCTTTTCCCAATTGTTGTCAGTACTCTACAAAGCCGAAATTGCTTTCTAAACCATTGTCTTCTGTACATCACAGGATTTCCTGCTCTGTTGATGCAAGAAAGGAAACTTGTGTAGAAAAGAATGGGGACTAAATTCCTGACATGCTAGGACAGAGGACAATGCAGTTATTTCCTTAGCAAAAGCTTGATAAACAACTCAGGCCTGTAGTTTTTTTAAGCATCCATTAAGTTTTTTTTGTATTTCAAAAGGTAGTGTTCTTGGCTGAGCAACAACATGAAAGCTGTATGACCCTGTACATAGGTCCTGACACTTTAGAATAGGCAAGGGATTAGATGGAGCAATTTGGATCATGAAGTACATCCATTGATGCCATTCTTACTGTCGTCAATAACACAATGGACCACTGACCCCCCCCCCCCATCCACCATAGATCATAGAAGCTTGTAATACCGAAGTGGGGAAAATGAAGCAGGTGGAGGAACTCATCCATTTTTCTAAAATATTGGAGTTTGAAAAAATAAAGGTAAGTGAATATTTCCAATCAGTCTAGTGTGCTCACAGGGAAAATATTTAATGTCTAGCACAGGACAAGTTCAGGATAAACACAACTTTGTGTAATTATCTTTATGGTGAAGGCTATACCCATCATCTCACAAAATCGATTCCTGGAAAAGAACGGAGAGCTTCAGGAGATAGCCAAAGGAAGCACCCTGTTTAGTCTCCGGCCCAAATTCACCCCCACCTCCCTCTTTCTCTTCAATGATCTCCTCATCATTGCCATTAAAAAGAGGTGAGTTAGTGATAAATGCATTAGCCCACTGGTATCCTGTATGGACATAGGCGTGCAAGAAGATATTTTAAAAAACATTCCGCTCTGACCCCCCAGCTCAGAACGTCATGTTGTGATAGACCATGCCCACCGATCACTGGTCCAGGTTCAGCCTGTAACGGAGTCCTCTGCTGGCCTCGTCTTGGAGAACTGCTTTTCCCTGACCCTCCTAGAGAACCACCAGGGTCGCATGTATGAGCGTTTGTTTAAAGCGCCCTCACAGTAAGTGTTTCCTGCAGAACCCCCACCCTTCACCACTTCGTAGCACTGTCTTTCCAACATCATTGATGTCAATGCAGTATAGGCATACACATGTTATCGCAGGTATGCTGGACACTGGTGGTGGTTCCTGTGTGGTGACGCATTCACTTCACATGCACAGGTCTGACATGCACAGGTGGCTTGCTGCCTTCCCTGACCCTGAGAACATGGAGCGAGAGACAAATGAGGTGGTCTACAAGGACTGGGGTGAGTTATTTGCCCTAACCACTACACTTCCATTCAGTCTACTGAGTCTAAGCATGCCGGACTCGTCAAAAAGCACTTTTTTGTGGCAGGCTGTTCCATTGGTAACACACTTTTCCCTTGTCTCTTTTCTTGCACATTTGTGTTTGGATTATCAGACTGTCCACAAGTACACTGTATAGAACAGTATGTTGCCCAGCAATCAGATGAACTCAACTTGGAGCCTACTGACATCATTAATGTTCTTCGCAAAACCAATGAAGGTAAGATACCACTTTTGAATAGTTATCAGAAACAATTTTGTGAGAATGTCAGGATGTGCAGGAAACCTGTTTCCTTAATTGTAGTTCCACTAAAAACCCACCTTAATTCTTCTTCCACTCTATTCACCCACAATCCTTTTTGACTTCCCCCTTTGCCTCCCTACTTCCTGCCCTTCTGCTCCAGGCTGGTATCAGGGCATCAGGCTGTCAGATGGACAGAAGGGATGGTTCCCTGTGAGGTGTGTGCAGGAGATCACTAACGAACATGTCCGAAGACGAAACCTCCGTGAGCGGTTTCGCCTTATCCAGGCTGCAGATGCTATGACAAAAGCACGGACTGGGCCTTAGCAACACTGGACTGGGCCTTAGCAACATTGGACTGCAACAATGGGCTAACCGGAATGGATCCTACACACCTCAGTCCAGATTTGGATTCTATGAAAGGGACTATTATTTTAAGCTTCTGTAGTACTAAACAAGTATGGTCAAATCCACCCCAAGTCGTCAATTGGGAAGTGGAATTAATGAACTAAGGCTCAACTTCCTGCTGAATAGTTAAGGTTATTATAAACAAACACAACAATATAGATACTCTTTGCCTCATTCCACCAATGGCTTAGATTGCAGAGACCAATAAGAGATTCTTAGTAAAAATAATAATAAATAATAAAAATAACCAGTCAAAGACAGGTGTCAGTCTCACAAGGCCAAAGCAGAACTATTAGGGTGCTACTGTTGAAATACCAAAAATACCAACATAGCAAACATTCCAGGAGAATCTTCACATGTGAGGCATCTAAACTAACCAGGCAAGCAGGTAAACCATTGGCAAAAAAAAAAAAAACATTTAAGTGTGACAACAGCGCTGATGAACAAATCAGGACTAGTAGTTACTGAATGAACAAATTTTAATGGCAGTGTTTAACTGAAGTGGCAAAGAGAATTACCACGTAATTAACCTGGGTTATTTCAACAAAAATGTTAAACATTTTTTTTTTTAATGAGGAGGGATGAAAACTTTTGCAGATTTTGGTCAATATTCTCTATTAACAGCAAACCATGTTTTAAGTGTCCATATTCAAACCTGTTCAAGTTTAAATACAAAATAAACCTAAAACAGAACCAGTGAAAATACGAGTAACTGTGTATTAGTATAGAACATTTTAAATGACACGTACACTGAAAAAATTGCATGCAGAACTTTACTCTTCTGCTTCAAACACCTCTAGGTGGGTGGAAGGCTTTGTGGTTGTTGGGAAAGATGGAGCAGGGCAGACACAACAGCCCCCTCAGTCTCATCTCGCAGCTCCATTCTCAGGCCTAACTGCTCCTCTTCCTGCTGCTTTTGAAGCCACTTGCTAGATTCTTCCAACCACTGAGAGCCCCCACAGTGCAAATCATCCTGCAGGTCCACTATCCCCAAATTCTCAGATTCTTCTTTGCCCCCACAAGTAGCCCTGTCCGCTTGGCCCATCTCAGAATCTCCCACCTTGTATGCTGAATTGACGTCACTGTTGACGTGAGGTGACCTTAAGGAGGTGGGTCCCAGGCCACTGGAGATGAACAAGCGCTGATCCACAGTGTCTGCACTTTGGCTTTCACTGTCCCTTTGAGCTAGGCTATGAGTCTCCTTCATTCCTACTTCCCAGTCATCCAGAGTAAGGAGAATATCAGCAGCCTCTAGTTCGGTGTCTGACCACTGTCCGGATTGCTCTTTCGATGTCATTGTCATCTGGGGTATGCAGCCAATGCTACCATCATCTTCCTGATTGGCTGGCATGCATCTAGCAGGGCTCCATCTCAGCTGGCAAGGTGTCTCATGATTTGGCTCGCTGATGGAATCGTGACGGAGCTTCAGGAGGTTAGTGATGGCTTGGTCCTCCTCAGCAGACAGCTGAATGACCTCCTTCCTCGGTCTCAGTGTGGCACCGAGTGTAGAAGTTTTGGGAGCACAGATGTGGTCCCAGGCCCATACCTGGGAACCCAGGTCTCTGATTAGGTGGGATTCTGTTCTAAAGGGATCTGGTCTGATAGGTGGAGTGATGCTGGCTGACATGATCGGTGTAGGGGTATTCAGTTGACAGCATTCAAAAACCTACAACATGAAATTCAAGCAACAAATTATACAAATACTGCTTACATCCGAGATCCATTATACAAATATACTCCTCATCTTTGTACCAATAAGACCAGTCAAGTATATGGTGATTCTACAACAAATCAACATGCGGATCACCCACAAATATATTCCAATAGGTCAGACCTGACTTAATATATTTATTCCCGTACTTTACATAAAATATGACTGGGAGCATTTCAGGTTAATCTGTCTTCTCACAATCTTCGATATCTCTCTCCTGTTGGATTATTACATCAAATCCTGAAGCTATTTGGTGTACAGGGATGTGAGATTTATTGGGACCCATCAGGGATGGCAAACAGCCTTGGTAGATTTCACCAACTGGTTCCCCAATGTCATATTTCGGGGCCCCTACAAAATGCTCCTCTAACGCACCTGCAGACTTCAGCAATGGGGTAACTTTTAACTGGTGACGTATCATTGTCAGGTTGGGACAGGCTTCAGTCAATACTGCACCCACAGTGAACTCTCTCCTGAGACAGTTATGCTCCTTCAAACACCCATAAAATTCCTATTGATATTATAATCTTAGATGATACTTCATTTCACAAATCAATATGCATGTTTACTTCAACAAATTACAGACAAACTTAAAATCTGTATCCAAATCATGGTGTGAAGATCTACAAACCTCAAGCTGGGCCACATTGTTGGGGATTCGATGTCCTGGTGCCTGCATAGGATCACTGTAGAAGAAGTCTGAGGGAATCATGGCTGGAGCTGAGGGGATCAGAAATGAGACAGCGGTGCAACAAAAAAAGGCTGGATTTACAAGATTTGAAAAGTCTTTCCATGGAAAAATAAAGGAAAAGATCTGATAGTCACAATAAATGTAGATGTATCAAAATGACACTCTTTATACATGTAGCCTATTACTTAGTCACAGAATTTTACTAACGAACAGTTAATCGTACTGCTGCCAACTCCATGTTTTCCACCCGGATATTTATCAGATAATCCCTGTCTAATAAACCTGGGAATCTCCTGCTGCGAGCTCGCCAGCCGCACTGCATGGACCCGACAGCCATATAAAAGGAGAGGAAAGACGGGTGCTGCAGGGTCCGCGAAGAGGCGTCAGGGAAAACAAGTGGCCGGGATCCCTGCCGAGAAGGGTGGAGATACTGAAAAGCTGCAGGTCAACACCGAGCAATCTCATTTTTAGAATATGCAATTAATTACTAGTAAGCACATTAAGTTAGTCGTAATTCAAATACTCTTGCTGTAGTTTAAAGTACTTCTTTAACATATTGCATACCGTCTGCTCTGCCATTTGTCAGCTGTGGCTGGGCGCGGTGGCCTTCGCGGCAGTAAAGCTCTTCGGTAACCCTGCAAGCGAAGGCCACAGAAAAACGCCAGGGATGAGAGTTAATTCGCAGAATGCTTTATGTTCATATTTTACAAACCACAAATCGGAGACGTACCTAAACTGTTTACTGTAAGCGAAAATGTAGACCTGGCTTTTTGCGGAGGTGCTGTTGGTTAAACTTGAAAGCCAATTAGACTGGGACGGACAGGGGAATTGTGGTAGAAATAACAAAATCTGGAATGGGAGAAAATTCGTTCTAAAAGACGTTTACATTTTTTAAAATATAAAATCGTATACTCAACTTAATGTTGAACCGATTTGAAAAATGCCTTTTTTGCCTTACCCGTCAGTGAAACTTTTCTGACTGTTCCAAAAACTTAAGCACAAATTGATTTGTACTTAAGACCTGTTTCAATAGATAATTTTTAAGAAACCTCAAAAACTTGATAATATTTATATCGGTTTTTGGAAAGAAACGGTGCCCCGCAAGCAGCAGTTGAACAAACTGATTAAAGTAAAAAAATAACGGAATTTGCTGGTATGCAGTAACTAGCAACCAGACTCCAGCTGTAATAGGTTGGTTATAATTATGCAGTTCCACTCCCAATTATGCACAATCGATTGAGGGACTCAAAGTGCAAGTACAGTCATACCAGTATTTTTATCTTTTCATTACCAAGACTTGGTGGGAACATCTTTAAACTATGCAAATTGTTTTGAGCTTTATAATAATGACTTCTGAATTTCTTTGATTTGAAGTGTTATGGCGATTTCATTGCCATGATATAATTTGGTCGCGAGTGTCAGGGAACTGCGGTCAATTCGGAGGAAAGATGGGAAGTGTGGCATGTTCCTGACCTGGTCTGCAGATTTTAAGAAAAGCCTTGAGATTACCTTGCCCTGCATTTTGGAGCCTTTGGGCATGACCAGGAGTGTAATTGTTACGACACTTCCAAGAAGTGAGATTTAAATACTGATTCGAAAAACCTAGAAATCATATGACTAACAATAGATATTGCTAACTGCTACGCAGCTCAGAGTGAACTATCATTACTGTAATACAGTACTGGGAGCGGGAATAGGGGTGGATACTTAAGGTTAGACATAAGCGCAAAACTTTTTGGACCTTTAATCTTATTAGGTGAGTAAACATGTTTGTACAGTTTCAACCTGGTATTAACTGGATGCTAAACATGCAATTTAATTCTTTAGGTTTGTCGAGTAGTTTGGTGTTATTACAGTGGTGATGTGAAAAGGAACAAGAATGTCAGATTCCATTAAGTGTGGTTATTAGTATGACTAAGCTACTCTAAGGGTGTCATACTTTGTAATTCACATTGAAACAGAGGTGTGTTCTAAATAATGGTTTGGCTACTTATGCACTCTGCAAAAATCAATGGACAATGATTTTTCATCATTCCTTGATCTGTTTTTCTCCACAGAATTTGTTTACAGCTGGTATAGTGTCCTTAAAATAGTTTAGGTTAACTGCACTTCTGTCAGTCCTTATTTGGATTAAACCATCTGATTTAAGATATTTCAAAGTATACACTCACCTAAAGGATTATTAGGAACACCTGTTCAGTTTCTCATTAATGCAATTATCTAATCAACCAATCACA
>JABFEA020000002.1:26047597-26058934 GCA_019775915.2 Cyphomyrus plagiostoma
AGGGGGGACCCACGTGCCTTGTTCGGGCTGTGCCCGACCAGGCCCCATGAGTGTAGGCCTGGCCACCAGGCACTCGCTGTTGATCCTCACCCGCAGGCCTGGCTCCGGGAGGGGGGCCCCGTGTCCGGGCAAGAGAAATCGTGGATCCAATATTTTATTCATCATAGGGGGTCTTGTGAGCCACACTTGGTCTGGTTCCTCACCCAGGGCCTGTTTTCCTTAGGTGACCCTACCAGGGGCATAAAGAGGTAAAACCGCTCCAATACAATGAAAAGTATCAAAAAATACACAGTATATACACAGCATTAAAGTTTCTCTATACAAACATGTGATAGAATAACTTTATGTGTGTGTGTGTTTTTTTTTACTAAACCGAAGTAGACCCCTACAAACGACTTTTAAAAGGATAATTAAATGGCAAAAGAAAAAACAGCTGTGTACTGTTCCCGTTCCCCTGAATTTGTTAATTATGGAAATTAGGGAAACAGCATATTTTTTCACCTCACGATTATATTGGCCGCGGTTCGCAGGCATGGCCTATATTCAATGTGTGTGTGATTTGTACCCGCATTCACATACTGAATATTGAGTAGTTAAAGCTTAAGTGCCTAGGCATGATTATGCCCACATGTGCTCAGTCCATCTGTTGAAGTGCCACTTTAGGTTACATAATAATCACAAGTGTGTATGTGTGTAAATGCCGTGTGTGCCCTGCCATGGGTTGGTGTCCCATCCCTGGTTAGCGTATGGGATAGGCTCTGGACCTTTCTGACCCTACACAGGACAAGCGGTTATAGGAGATGGATGGATGAGCAGTTTTCCTTCTGCCTCATGGATATTACTTTTAACATTTGTCAACATGAAGTATTATTGTCGTTTCCAGTTCTGATTGTCAGTTTAGTCTTAAGTGATTAAAAGGCATGTTTCTTTTTGTGTTGTAGTTCATTAACTGTTAAAACAAAACCTTCTAACCTCCATTCCAAGAAGGACAGAAGCTTTTCTGAAGGCACAAAGTGGACCTACATCTAATTACGTCATTCAGTTGTCATTCAGTGCCACAAGCCTTGCAATGTGAATCATGAAAGACGTAATTAGATGTAGGGCCACTTTGTACCTTCAGAAAAGCTTCTGTCCTTCTTGGAATGCTGTCATACACGTCCTGCACTAGGAGAGTGATGTTAGGGACGATTCTGTAGGATGCAGGAAGTAGAAATCCACTTCACACTATGCTCAGCAGAACGTCCCGTAAAGGTTCAGAGATGTTTAGATCTGGTGATTGGGGAGGTCACAGAAGTCATACGATTTCATCCTGCTGTTCAGGACACCACAGTGAGTTTGTTTAGCCGTGTGTATTGGGTATCATCTTGTGCACCAACTATTTTTAGCTTACGCCCCTCCTCCATCATAGGTTTAAAAGCACTGATAAATCCAGTGGTGCACATTAACGTTCCAAAAACACATTTATTCTAACATGTCCAAAAATGAGACACCTCTGCATCTGTGCTGCAGTTTTATTCATTTTATTGGCATCACTCAAGACAAGAGGCCTTAAGCCAAAGGATCATTGCTAGGATCCCTAGGAAGATGGACACCATCCCCAATGTCGACACCATGAGCAAGGACATCTCAACTGTGCAAAAAAAAAAAGAAAAAAAAGATATTTCCCATATCTTGTACATATGTACAGTTGTACATATACAAAACATTTGAACATTTTTCTGTCAAAACCCATGTATGGATAAGTGAGGTGGACCCATCTTAGGCCTCAGCACTGACTTTTAACAAGTGAAAATTTCTGTATGACTGATCACACCAAATAATGTAGCGAATCTTCCTTTCAGGAAGCCATGGATTTGGCTGACCATTTCAAATACTTTTTGAACACTTGCAAAAAGCCATTTTAAATGTACCATATCCATGGTAAAACTCCAGAAGAACCTTGGTCTAATGCACAAAAACAAACTAACCTGGTCTATCTGCCGTCCTTTGTTGTAAAACACTTCTTTGAGCTGCAAGAGAAGACAGAGATAATGTCATCAGCATCTTCCACTTACACATCCCCGCTCCCTCCAGCATACCTCTGCCAGAGGGGGGCTTTTTGCTCCAGAGATATCCAGGGCCCCCGTGTGTGGGGTTGCTGGTTGAGGATGGGAAGACAGTGGGCAGGTGGTGGATTGTGATGCTGTTGTTGACCAGGTAACGACACTGCAGAATAAGTCTGTAGGCAGAAAAACTGGCCAATGACGAAATGACAAATCAAAAGGTTCACAGTCTACAGGCTCAGACAAATCCAAGAACCCCAATGAGTGCTGTTGCGGCCCATTTGGCAGTTCCTTCTATAATATGGACAGTCTCACCTAAAGTGGCTGTCCCGGTGGATGAGTGGGAGAGGCCTGCCAGTTCTCTCCATGTACACCACTTCATTCTCATAGACCAGGTGATTCCCCTCCATCTGGTGCAGGTGGGGCAGAGATCCTCGTGTAATGGACGGTTTGGCAAAATACAAAATAATGGAAGAACTACATAATGGACTAAATTTGTTGTAAGTAAATCTCAATTACAAAATGGAGCTACATAAGGAGTCGTGATAGGTCGAATGCCGAAAGAGTCATGTCTAAACAGCAGGTACAGCACAAACTTTAAATGATTTAATGTGTTAAGAGGAAAGTCTTAAATCATAAGAGCATATCTCACACAGTTGAACTATATTGATAAACAGAAATCAGAGGGAGAGAGACAATTTATGGTGTTTACCAGTTATCGTCCAAAGGAACTGACCTAGTCTCAATGAGAACTAAAAGTTGCAAGCTGGGATTTTTGGCAGGACTGTTAAGTGTTTCCATATAAGCTAAATAGCAGTTCATTTCAATGAAAAGCAAGCTACATGGATATATATATGCACAGCTTTAGCTATGCAGTGAAAATGAAGGGGTTCATTATATTAAAGCCATGTTTCCAAATCTGGTTCTCGGAGACCCACAGACAATCCAAATGTGGACGACCTGGCAGGGAGCAAAAATGGGGACCATCTGCAGGTGCCCTAGGATTGGATGGAACGCGATATCAAACCTCAAGTGCAAAGAGTGGCACGTCCCGGGACTCACTGACATCCTCGTGCCGCACAAATCCAGGGAGAAGTTAAAAAGGACTCGAGTGCCGTCTGCTGCAGACGGCGTGCAGCTCTGGTCCAGTAAGGCGGTGTGCTTTGGTTTGACGGGGGGTATGGTGCGGGACGTGTCCACCACTGCCACCGCCCTGCCTTCTGGGAGGCACACTGCAAGGAAATGTATCTCAGTCAGCACTGGGCACCTGAGGAGCAGCCAACAGAAAGAAGTGGATGAAGAGTCACCCAGCTTTACTTGTGGTTTGATGGTATTTTGCACCCTCTATTGGTGGAAAGTTAAAGAAGTAAATACTGTATTTCATGCAGGCCTATGATCAAATTTTCCAATAAAATGAAATTGGCTTCCAGAATGAGAAAATCTGTGAAATATGAATGAGTTCATGGCAGGGTGAGGGCTATATAGATTTGGAATATCCAATGAATTGTTTACAGTAATATTTACGCAGAAACTCCTGGACTGGGAAGGTGCACCGCTGGACCAAGGTGTGCTCCACCAGCTCTGTATCCATATTCACGAGACTCACTTCCACCCTGATCTTCAAAGCCTGCAGGCTGATGTTCTGCGTCGGGAGTAGAGAGAGACCAGTCCCCACAAACACCAAAGAGAAAAATCTGGAGCACAAGGTGCCCAGACCCAGGTTCTTGTGAACTAGAGCCCTATCTTCAGAAATCTTTGGGTTTACACTGGAGTCTAATTGACATCTGAAACACCATTTTAAGATTCATGACTTTAATAAAGCAATTTAGTATGAGGTTGCATATAAACCAGCTAACCGAGACCTGGTTTGGCTACTCCCATATACAACAAATTCACTGTGCCTGATTGTCTTCATTGTTATTAAATCTTGTTGCCTCACCTCATAAACCACACCCAGACTGTGCATGGACAGCTCCACGCTGAAGTACTCCTCCTCTTCCAAATTCACCACGTATCCCCCCAGCTTTGCCATCCCCCAGTCCATCCTGCGGCCATCGATGTACATCTCCCACTCGGAGCCCAAGTTCCCATAATGCAACAGCACCAGCACGCCCTTGTCAGTGCACTTGCCCTCAAGCTTGGGCAGAACTGAGATAGGGGAGGGGGAGGGTGGGAACGGCTAAAGCAGGGGCTAGATTAAGCATGGCATGGAGGGAGTATGGTGATATGAGAAGGCCTACCTGCATCCTGCGAGTCATACACAACAGTGGCATGGTGGGAAAAGGCCATATTGCTGGGGAGAACATCAAGGGAAAAAGCCATTTCCAGGATGTGCCTTCTGTAACCACCTCCGATGTACTAAGGGGAAGGTGTGTCCAATCATACAGTGAGAAATTATGTTTTTTTCCATGTAAACAGTACAGCAGCAGGGGAGTTGTGCAAACAGACTATTTAACTCTGTCCTGTCTGATCTGTTTCCTGTCCAGCCATTTTTTAAAAAAAAATGCCTATTGCCAAGTGTGCTTCATTCTACCATTCTGGAAATAATACAATAGAAAAACAAACTGTAATCACTGACATGATAATGGTCATACATTCAACAGTAGCAACAAGTAGATGACTAGTGTGATTCTGTATGTGTCCTGTGTAAGGTGACTACACAGGCTAGGTTACTGTCAAGACACTGAACAATCACATGCACAAAAAAAAACCACTACTGGTTCGTAAATTAATTGCAGTCACGTGCAAGTACAACTATTTATGGTCGGCATAGTGCATTGTGCTGTTATCTAGAAATAAAGAATGCAGTGGCAGCGATACATTCAGCTAGATGACTGGCTAAGTAACGTTCAGCCAGAAGATGGTTTGCTAGTTGTGTTCAGAATGTGTGTCATGGAGATGCAAAAGGCTGTGTTGGTGTTTGTGGTCAGCTAGCAAATACTGAAGGATAGTGTTATTTGTACAGACAACAACCACTACACTACAAAACAGAGTCGGTCTGCCATCTACATCGCTAGCTAACGTTAGCTGACATTAATAATTTCATAACACGACTTCATTGCATCTCTGGGCTCACACGTTGATTACCCATGCAGACGTGTGTGTGATATATTTTGATAGTTTTACGCCAATACAGCTTATGTCTGTGGGACAACAACACAGAAACACTTCAGCTGCCTTCTTATACTTGCAGTAGCACATTTACTTGGCTAACAGTTTTAAACAGCCAATGATAGCTGACCTTGTTTACTGACACTGAGATGTGAGTTATGAATGTCACAACGTGATTCGGTGATGTGTAGAGTTCCTGGTAGAAGACCGGAATGATGCGATCAGATGGAGGAAGCTCGCTCATTGGCTAGATTAACGACATATTATTCACAGTCGATGTAGGCACGTTATTCATTGCCTGAATAATTCATTTATACATTATTTACAAATTGACTGGCACAACCCTACTGATCAACAGTTTCACTAATAAATAATCAGCCATATTTTAGCACTTGTGCATCGATAGTTATGTTAATCTGCAACAAGTCAGGCAGCCCATTAACTGTTAAGGTGCCAGAGATTAAAGAAGCATGTGCAGAGTCAGGTGGGCCTTACCTCCAGGAACACATGGGGGTGCGTGAATGGCACCTGGAGCTGGTAAGCATGGCTGCCATTGGCGAAAGGCATAAGGGAAACCTGGATGCCTGACTTGCGGGCTTGGGCCCAGCCGAGAGGTGCTTCACCCCCCACAGCCACGCTGCGTAAGGACACCTCTGGAGAGAACACTCCAAAGGTCACTGAAAACGTTCCCTGTCCCGGAATGGTGTCTGAATAGAAGACAAAAGAAAAACAAAATCAGTAGATACCAGTAGGTAACAAAGATATCAAAAGATTTAAGCACTGAATCATTAGAGCTCTTTGACATTCCATTTACGGTGTGCCCCAAACTTTTAGCCTATAATTTCTTGAGACCCTGCCCCCTCCTAAAACACCACCTTGATTGGAAGTTGGGTGGATCATTTAAGAAGAGATTAATCATCTAAACCAGTTTCTGCGCATCTGGTCCTCAGGAAGAGAGCTGGGAGAAAACAAAAACATAGACCCTTTGGGGTTCAAAGAACTGGGTTGAGAAACATTGATATTGACCTAAAGTTTGATCTAAAACACATCTGATCTAAACGTGACAACTTTTTAGCATCTACAGTCCATAGTAAAACTCTGTAGGACCAGCAGTCGTGTGTGACACCCTCAGAATCACACTGAAGCTTGAAAATATTTAAGTGTGCAGACCTAAAACCCGATGTTGAAACACAAACTGAAATATCAAGGACACAAAGATGTCCTTCATTAAGGTTTTCAAAGAGGAGTGGAGCACAATATTGGCAGCTTCTTACCAGAAATGATTGTGGTCTTCCACAACAGAGAAGAGCAACAAATGGGAATGACTTGAGGAACAGAATTTTTAAAGTGGGTGGGATTAGGTACATTTAAATATAAGTGAAATACTAATAAAATAGGGAGAACACAGATCTGGTCCTGATGAAGGGGTAGATTTGATAAGGGGGGGGGTACAAAGACTCACTGTTGATGAGAACGAGCCTTTGTGGAATGTATGTGGTGTTCAAGGATCTGAAGGAGCGATGTTGGGTCACCCCCCAGTGGCCTTCCTCCCACTGGTGAATGAAGAACAAGTCCACAGAGAAGGACTGCGAGTATCTCTGGTCAACAACGTTGCTCTGGAGAAGAAATTCACCATCACTGGGAACCCCTGGCTGCTCACTTTCCTTGGGCACACCAACCCTTACAACTCTGGCATCACACAAAAGAACCATCTAGGTTTTAACAAGGATTTGGGGTTCAGGTGAATCAGTTTTCATCAACAAACCTTAATGAATCCACCTTCTGCTCCAAAAGGAATCCGGATCTCCACAAGTTGTTGCTGCAACCCGATTTCATAGCCACGCTCTAGGATCTGACACTCACTGAGGAGACTTGCATCCACCCCCATCCTCACGCCCTTGTCCCTGAACCAGCCCTGCACCAGAGGGCTCAGGATCTGGGGGAATGTCCAGGATAGATGCTCTCCATCCATCATTGCTCTGCCTTGGCAGAGGAAGATGACGAGGAGAGTGTGACCGCTCATAAACACTGTATTTCAGAAGCAAAAATAATCCACACAAAAGTTATTAGAGAGAGCAGGCCTACTCAGAGGGCAGGCCACAGAGAGGTTGGCTAGAAGGGGGATTTTCTGATACTGGTAGAAGACAGTGGCACTAACAGCCTCCACCTCAATCCCATGGTCCTGGAGTTAACACACATAGGTTTGGATCACATGCACATGAGAAGGGAACTCCAGAAATTTTTATTCTGTTTTTTTTTAGAGAAGAGAGACAAGTCAACAGTATTTAATTAGTCATTTTACACTAATGCAGTATCTCTCGACCAAGTTCTCACAGTTACAATGTAGCAGGTATTTGGTGTTCTTCATTACTTGATTATTTGGTTCATGTGTGCTGGGAGCAGGGAGGGAGCAAAACTGGACAATCTGGGGGTCCCTGAGGACTGGGTTGAAAAATACTGCAGTAATGCATTTTTCAAATGCTTGATTCTCATTGAACGTGGAAATATATTTTTTTTTATTTTAACTAGGTGCTAATTACTAGCTC
This sequence comes from Cyphomyrus plagiostoma, assembly GCA_019775915.2. Taxonomy (NCBI): domain Eukaryota; kingdom Metazoa; phylum Chordata; class Actinopteri; order Osteoglossiformes; family Mormyridae; genus Cyphomyrus; species Cyphomyrus plagiostoma. Next base: position 26,055,297 of record JABFEA020000002.1, read on the forward strand.
AGGCAGTATGCAAGTCATGAAAAAGGAAGATGGAGACACTTTTGGGGACCTGGAACACATAGGACAGTGGGGAGGAGTAGAGACAGCGCATCACAAGACGGTCACCCATGGCATTGATGTGGTAGCCCTGGAGATAGGCCTCCTTCACAGACATTCCTTCTACCAAAGTCTGGTGTGGGACATGGAATGCCACTTGCGCCTGGCTAAGGCCGTCCTCCTGAAAAGATGACATGCCGGGAGGGATGGGTGGGGAAGGAGGAGGCGGTCAGGAGGGACTGACAGCTCGTGATGGCCAAATGAACCATCATGAACCGCTTGCTGTATTTTCTGAGCCCACTAGATGGTGATGTCTGTTCAGAAAAAGGACCCGATGCATGCCCCAAATCAGGCCAAGAGCACCACAAGTCCTTTTTAATGTGTTTTCCTCTAAGAAAAGCTTTCATCGCCGGCCTTATTTGCATTGTCATTACTACCATACTAGTCACTGAACAGACGATACATACCTCAGGAGGTCTGATATCCTTCTCCCTATTTAAGTGATTGTTCTGGGAGAGCCACCTTGTTACAGAAACCTAGACAAACGGAAGGAAAAAGGAAGATTTTATTCATACAGTACCGTCAGAGCAATAACAACCAAAAAGTACACCGTTACAGGGAAAGATGTGAACGCTACACAAGCAATCTTAAAAACACACCTCCATGTAAGCCTCCTCACAGACCACTTCGCGAGGGCTCCAAGCCTGGGAAAGAGGGCAGGAAAGTAGCAGGGGGTACACTACCTCCTTGCTGTCAGCATCTTCATTCACAACACGGACACGCAGCCAGAATTCTGCACCCTTCTAGAATGAAGAAGCATGATATCTACACTCTCCAAAGATTAAAGTGTCTTTTAGCTATGGTCACATAACTGCCAAACGTCCATAAGCTGCACTGCTTTCAAAAACTTCGGTCATAGTGTTACCCAAAATCCTCAGTTTAATTATTCAGTGCCTTATTTGAAGGCTGCAGTTAGTTTTCTGTGTATGGAGGAAATTATTAAATGTATTGTGGGGTTTGCTCTGTATTCTCTCTATGCCAACCACAAGTAATATTTTATATATATTAGTGGTACTTTGGTTCTCAAACTTAATCCGCTCCGGACACCAGATCAAATCCTATAAAGTCTGAGTTCTGATTGAATTTTTCCCATAAGAAATAATGGAAAACCAATTAATTGGTTCCCAGCCCCCAAAAATTACACCTAAATGTGTTTTTAAAGCATTTAAAATACAAAATGAACAGGATAAAACAAGAGCATTTTTTCTTTATTGTTTTGGAAGCCATTAAGATCTTATCCCAACATTACCCCTGTCCTGCCTACCCCTGTCCTGCCCCGATGGTCCGCTCCTTCCGTGGCCATGCCTCCTTGTTCGCCTCGTGTGGGATCCCCATGTGATCAGCTGTTTCTGGTTGCTGTGATTAGTCCTCTGTATTATGTCCACGTTTCAGATTGTTTCCCCAGTCTGGTCATTGGGTGCGTTTGACTTGCTTGCAGCTGCTGGCTTAATGCAACGCATTCTGATCCTGACGCAATGCATTACGGTTAGATGCATTGCGACCTCTCACCCAGCTTCACAAACTGGAACCGCCTCCGTGATGACACACTTTTGCCCTTATTGGCTGAAGAGTTTAGTTACATGCATGACGTTTGTATCCCAGGCAGTTCCGATGCGTAACCTGCTATTTCTCCCGAATATTACGCAAAGAAGTGAGAACTGGTTTTCAGTTTAAATGAATGATACAAATGCTCTAATAGTACATATAAAAGTTAGTGGTTTATTTGTTAGTTACTGTAATGTTGTGCTGTTTTATTTGGTTAATCGTCCAGTCTGTGAAGAAGACATTCAAGTAATAACTGCATTGTAGTATTACTCATTTCCTGGCATGTACAATTTATTAGGTCAGCGTTCACAGTTCGACTTCTGATATTCAGATCGAGTTCTAGGTCAAACTGTTTTTTTCGACTTTCAAGAAATTTGAGTTCTAGCGAGTTCGAGAACCGAGGTACCACTGTATATATATGCACACGTGTGTGTGTTCGCACCCAGTGGTGTGTTGATGCCCCATCCTGGGTTATTCCCTGCCTTGTGCCCATGCTTCCAGAATAGAACTGGATATAGGAGACAGACAGATGGACGGGCAGACATACCTGACCCAGTTTACTGTTCACATGGCAGGCCAGGTAGGAGGCTCGCACAACCAGGTCTCCAGCGGCGCTGAACACGATGCTGTACCCACACTCAGCAGCTCTCTTGATAGACAGGTAGTGAACGCTGCTGCTGTCTGAGACAGAGATGCATTATAGGCGTGCATATGCATATTGGGCATATTATCAACAAAAAAAAAAAAACTCAAGGGTGAGAATAGTGAATCAGTAATGTTTTTCTGATACATACACAAAAAAAAAGGAATTATGAGATGAGAATAATCTTTTAGCATATGGGAGCTGCTAATAAAAAAAAAAATGTAATTATTTCCATCCAGATAATAAATGATCATTTGTGTCATTATAGCATACTGACCCCTGATTTGGGAAGATACACGAACCAACCTTCAAAGCCTAAGCGAGTCGTTTGGCCAAGAAACCGCGACTGAACATTAAGCCAGAAGTGGCGGTCGTCACACTCCATCTTGAACATTCCTTGACAGAAAAAAGGACAAATAAAATGAGAACCAGCGAAATATGTGCAGCTATTCTGCATTACATTAATGAACATCAGAGAGAACTTACCAGGTGGAATGATTGTGGAAACAGAGATTTGTGAGATGCAAAGCAACATCACACTGGAGGACAAAAATCCACAAAGTTTAAAACATTAGACTGTAGCAACTGAGTCCAAGACTCAGAAATTTCACATTTCACATAAGTTAGAGCCTTGGTCTCACCCTAATGAGGCTGTTAGATGTACTTTAAAAATCAAACTACAACACTAACAACATGTCAATAAAAGCTTAATTTGAAAAGTTTAGTTTAAACATTAAATTGACTTTAGTTTTAATCTACAAAGTATAGTAACCCAGTGCAGTACGTTACCCACGGCTAAAATTTTCATTACAAATTGAAACGATTTAGAATAAATAATTCGGTTACAGTTCTAAATAAGCTTACCATATTTGCTTTTTAGGAGGTATTTTAATAATACGGGGTATGGTGTTGGCCAAGGACTGTCTCATCTGAGAAACCATTTAAATTTTACTTTAGGATTTCTTTTTAATTTGCCAAAAACGAAGTGGGACGGATTTCATTCCCGACGCCATTTTTGTGGCTAAACCGACTTAAACACCTGGCAGGTAATTGCTTATCGCCATCCTAGCAAGTTCTGGTTTCAGCGGCTAATATCCAGGGTTAAGTAATTAATTAATAAATATCCCTGCCCAAATTTATTTCCTGGAACTAGGGTTTACAAATTAGTTTTTTGTTAGCAATCAAATGATTTAATGGATCTATATATAATTATTAATGTATAATAACTTTAGGTCTCTGCGATATTTTTATTTATAATATTTTGTTTTTTCTAAATATCTAGTTATTACAAGATTACATTAACGTTTCTCTTTATATTTAAGTGCATAATAATAATAATAATAATAATAATAAT